>OU744446.1:28034490-28600332 GCA_916610825.1 Haliclystus octoradiatus
AGTCCCTCTTGCAGCGTTATACACACACGAGAGTTAAATTTACTCAACGGAAAGTCTTAAGAAAATCTTTCAATAACTGTCGAAACAATAGAAACATCAACGTTCCAGATGAATATATTTCTTTGAGGATCACAGAAAATTGGAAACCAGATAATCTAAAACTCACGCCTATAAGCACAGAGTAATCTATATATATTTAGTACGCAGTCGGACAACATTGACTGGTACAAAATTAAGATATTTTGACACACAGTATAGTAGCAAAAAGAATTCTCAGGTAAAACAGTAAAGATTGTTCTCAGGAAAACAGTGAAAAGTGTTCTCAGGTAAAACAGTAAGAAGACTTTAGGACAACAACAATGTTTCTGTCTATGATAATCAGGGCGGCCGGCTGCATATCCACAAACTTCTTATTAGAGGCCATGAGAATAAATAAGTCTTCCATAAAAATGTATATCCAAATGGAATCAGTAATCCGAATTTCCAAATTGTCTGTGAACACAATGTATATAACAATGGAAGTTCATGGCTCATTAAGAAGGACCATACTAAGCAGCAACTTATCCAAACATCAGAATTCCAACTGTTTATAATCTTCAATACTGTGGCTTCCCTTTATAGTTGCATATATAGCTTTGAAACTTTTTAGCCTTACTGTTTTCAGCAATTGTTCGTGTGCAATCGTTGGCGTTGGTAAAGCACGCATATAGTTTATTCGGGAAATAATAAGATTGATTATACAATCTAATATCTTAAAGGTTACCTTCATGTTTTCATTATTCCATATATATTTTCTTCAAATGTAAATAGCACCAATTGACATGTTCTGTTTTTTAATTTACAGAAAACAAATATGATGATATGTTCACAACAGAATCAAATGGAGGATGTTTACGACCCAGCAAGATGATTATTATCCTATTGATTTTTATAAGTTTTAGCATCGAATGTTTAAATTTACAAACAACGATATCTACAGTAGATAATAGATAGAATATGTCTCAGTTTAACAAGGAAATCAATGATAATTAATTGGTGTCTACCTTTCAATTCGATATAGTTGATCAATGTGTACGCTACATGCACATATAATAGTTATCAACTCGTTTTAATCAAAGGAAATCACAAAGGAATTTTCTACACCATGAAATCTATATCCAAAATAAAATCAAGAATTCCAATTTGGGAGGAATGAGACTCAAGCGGCGGTACTTGATAAATAGTAGCAGTTTAACCAGAGCCATCGATATACAAGAGTTGGGACACTATTGTTCTTTTAAGCCTCAATCTGAAAAATTCCTTGACTATGTGCATTCCGTAACAAACGAGATCATTCGTCTTTCAGTATATTTTCAATGCCTTTGACTGGTAATAGTTGGTTATTCTTCGGTTTTATGGTGGTTTTATCGTCTGAGTTACTCAAGTTTTGATAGCGCTTGAACATTTATCATGTAATTTAAACAAATAAAAGTGAACCGTTGTGCATAACTGAACATATTTTACACTCATGTATTCACTTAATACGCTTTCTTTTCTTCAAAACATCTCCTTATAAATTTGGACATTTCATGTTTGACAGAGCGAGAAATTGAAATAATAGTTGAATATATTAGCAGTTGAAGGTACGTTTGATACATTAAAAAGTTACGTTTTTAATGTATTGTAAAACTTGAATTAATCTACATAAGTGTAATATTAGTTATTAGATATCCAAAATTACTTTATCTATATATAATTATTTAAGAATTTCTTGCATTGCCATCGAGCGAGAAGCTCTACTTGCATTTGATTTCTTGTCCTTATAATCTTTTGTAATTTTCTTTGCCAAAGCAGACAATTTAACCCTATAAAATGTTTTAAATAAGTGTGATTGAGCATCATGGCAATTAGGGATGTGTGTAGATTGTTGGCATTGCTTTCTGATTAGTTGATCCAAATGTTATTGCTTTTTGATATGGATTTTGAATTATTTTCAAACAACTTAGAGACTTTCAGTCCGACTTTATGAGTTTGCTCAATTATTGAAATAACCTGCTTTTTCAAATCTGTTTTTGAAAATGAGCTCCCAGTGAACTCATATGACACTACTTGTTTCCACCTGCTTGTCAAGCACCAAGCATATACACAAGTCCATGAGTAGCCATTTCATCATCCATGGGTTTATCCTTGCTACCTTTAACAGTGCAATGACCAATCAAAGATCCTGACCGTTGATCAACATCATACGATGGCTTAATTGCTATTTCATCTAAAAGTAAGACACAGTCTTTCTCCTGTTCATTCATAGATTTAACCTTGAATTAAAGTAGAGTTGGATAATACTAGGTAATACAAATATATCAGATTATTATAATAGTCAGACCTGTCATATCATAGGGGGGTAAAATCACATTTAAAATATAAATATAAAATATAATCTAATCTTTTTTGAAAATACATAGTGAACCTCTTTAAGTATGCCTGGGGTGAAAGTAATGTTTTCCATGCGTCGATTTAACGTTATTATTGACGGGAAAGGGAATCTTTTGTCTAATGAGCATCTCATAGCCAGTAGCACCGCATGCGTATCTGATTTGAAGGCTCTCCTCCACAGTTTTGTTTGAAGATTTAACTGAAAAGAATAATGAAGCATATTGTCAATCTATTTGGGTTAATTTAGAAATATATATACTAGAGGTACCACACAAAACATACCTTGACCGAAGCCTTTTTATTCGAAAGAAAGTTCATTTGGTCCTCATTGAACAATGTGTTAAAGGAAGACGCCAATGTTTTCTCCTTCTCTTCATGCTTTTTAATTTTGCTTGCAGCAGTCCATTATTTCGTTTCAGCTCATCTAGGTCTACCATATCCGAATCTTCGATTGGATTTGCTAAATTATGCAGATCCACATTATCATCCACAATCAATGTTTCTGGAGGATCAAATGTCGTTGTCACTAGATTTGCAATGGAAATTCATTGGAATTGTCTTGGAGTTGATTGTCAACAATTATTTTCAAATCAATATCACATATAAAATTTTCTGCAAGGGGAAGGTCTCTTTGATAGTATGAGTGATCATGTTGGATTATATAGTCTTTATTGATTTCATATATCTTGCTTGTTGCTCTGCATAGGGTGTAAGATTAAATAAAGAAGGTGCTTAAATTTATATCAGTAGTCTGTTTAATTATAGCTGTACGTATTGATCCCATTTTTTTCCGATGGCAGCAATAATTAGTTAGTCTTAATTACACATATCAAACATATGCTATGCTGTATCATCTTCTGCTTATTAATTTGATTTAATTGCATGATACAACATTATAGTTTCATATTATATCATTATAATAGCCTACCTTGTTGATGTTTCTCTTTTTTTAACATGATATGTGGGATAATATAGTTGGCTCCGCCAAAGTTAATAGAATAGACTGGTTAGGAAGTAGCGGCGTATATCAAACAAACTGCGATTCTTTGTTGAAAGGTGCTTGGGTGGTGATCACGTGATGAGCAAGTGGGATCAAATCATTTCGCTGTAGCCACGAACGATGAAACATCGAATTTTGACTTCATATTTTGTGTTAGTATGTTTGCGCTTATGTGCTAGTAAAGAGATTTTTACTTTGCAAGAGCAGATATTATATTGATATTTTGGTAGAGAAGAATCATTTGGCTTTTCAAATTGATTTTATTCAATAGGAAGAGGCTTTGAAGCTATAGGAGCTTTGATCCTGATATATGTCTGTTTGTTAGCAAGTATGATTATCGACATGTGAATATCAAAGAAAGTGCCTTTTAAAAGAATATATCAGTATTCACAATCAGAATTATAAACTTATGTGCTATTCTTAGTAACACCGTGTTAGTAGATGAAATATTATTCAATGATGAAATTCACGAGATGTATGACGGCTGTAACTCATGAAGGCTTACGAAAATGAATAACCAATATATTTTAGAAAGATAGTAATATATTTGACTGCAGATTGTTTCTTTTTGATTGCCAACTTTGCTGGAAATTACTCCCGATATGCGGTTGTGTTGTTGACAACCAAGATGTAAGTTGGTTATCGGCAGATGCGAGAGGAGACAGAAACAGAACACACTTTTACGTTAGTTGTAACTTTATTATCAGCAAACAACACCACGACGCAACTCCAAACTCAATCTCTAAAACTTAAATTGCTCTATATTTATACTTTATTCCACTTACGTCAATGCTAAAGTCCAAATCATAAAAATACAAAACAAAGTCATTAAGACAGGAACAATTTTACACGATACGGAATAAACATATCCAATCTAAACCATATTTAAACATTAAACTATTAACACGGGAACAATTTCAACCATCATCATTTGTGTTCCGCTGTTGACATATATGACGTCAACGTGCTACTCTATTCGAAATGACTTTCTGTTAACAACAGCTCTAATAAACCATATGAATAAACTAATGAAACTATAGTAATTTAATACAAAAACGTCATATAATCCAGTTCAGCATAAAATACAAACATAATTACATCACATCGTCACAGTTAACCATTCCACTATAATTTAAATTTAACATACATATCACAACAACTCTTATTACATGAAGTCAGCTATTCCTTATAATGCATTACGTCACAATAGCCCCAAACAAATAATTCAGCAGTTATAGATACACCTTTACAGTTCATACACGTCATTTAACACATACACGCCTCCTTGATCTTTAGATCACAATAATAAATCACATATCATATATAACTCTAGATCACAATAACAAATCACATATCATATATCACACAAACCCGATCATACCATACCAATACCTTCAACCGAGCCTTTCACTCTCATCATCACCAACAGAGAGACCAATAGGACGTATATACGAACGGAGTGCCTTCACTAATGTTACACGCCCCATTGATCTCTAGATCACACATCATTTATGATCCATCCACAACAAAATTCATACCTCAACAAATCATCATCATCAACAGAGAAACCAAGAGAACGTGTATACGAACGGAGTGCCTTCACTAATGTTACACGCCCCATTGATCTCTAGATCACACATCATTTATGATCCATCAACAACAAAACTCATACCTCAACAAATCATCATCATCAACAGAGAAACCAAGAGAACGTGTACACGAACGGAGTGCCTTCACTAATGTTACACGCCCCCTTGATCTCTAGATCACACATCATTTATGATCCATCCACAACAAAATTCATACCTCAACAAATCATCATCATCAACAGAGAAACCAAGAGAACGTATATACGAACGGAGTGCCTTCACTAATGTTACACGCCCCCTTGATCTCTAGATCATACATCATTTATGATCCATCGACAACCAAATTCATATCTCATCAATTCATCATCATCAACAAAGAAACCAAGAGAACGTATATACGAACGGAGTGCCTTCACTAATGTTACACGCCCCCTTGATCTCTAGATCATACATCATTTATGATCCATCGACAACCAAATTCATATCTCATCAATTCATCATCATCAACAAAGAGACCAAGAGGACGTGTATACGAACGGAGTGCCTTCACTAATGTTACACGCCCCCTTGATCTCTAGATCACACACCATATAGGTTCCATCCACAACCAACTTTAATAAATTGCTGACTGATTCCGCCTGCCTTATCTCGTGCAGCGTCTCACATACGTACCTCGCCCCATCCATCGGCACTTCACCTTAACAATTGGTTCCTCGTGGGCCTTCAAGGCCGACTTCACGCGTTTATGTACCTAGCTGCACGAGCCTTTCAGGACAGCAACCAGCCAACAAAACACTATAAATCAATTGTCGTCAATAAACACAAAACACGAAACTATGTAACTTACTATAAACATAACAACTTCAATGACATAGTCCATAACATATGATACAAAATTGAATCACCAATTCACCATGATCACATATCTTTCCCATCTTGTCAAATTATCAATGTTTCACAAAGTAATGCATTCAATATCGCACATTATGACCAACTTTGGCATCTAATTCTTCTTCATATCATTTTAACCTTCTATCATCATGATAATCTTTAACTTTCACGTAATACATATTTACGAATCCAATATAACGTTCAATTTAATTCCAGTTTACACAGCATACACATCCATTCGCGTTCATAGGACTTCATGCAAATTAATTCTTCATTTAACAAATCTTTCAAGTCTGGCAAACTCCTGACGTCTCTTTCTGGTTCTCCACTTTAAAATATAATCATATCTTTCATGTTCTTGTCTTTCACATTAACATCGCATCATAACCTGTGTCCTCCTCCCGCATCTTACCATTGGCATACTGGCCCGCTAGCTTGTAAGTTGGTTATCGGCAGATGCGGGATGAGACAGAAACAGAACACACTTTTACGTTAGTTGTAACTTTATTATTAGTCTGGTCCATGAAGTTCATAAATTGCATGAACCTAGAAAAAAATGGTATAAAGCTGTATTTTATATCAATAAAATGCTTATATCTTCCAGAGTAACATATCCAAAATCCGCTCAAATCCGCCTTGGGGAAAATGCTGTAGAGCACTTTTAAAAATTGCTATTTTTTAGTATCATCCGCCATTTCGATTGAATGTTTATATGTGAATTCTGAAACCTTTTTGCAATCCGAGAAGGTATGTTTTTAAGGAAGTAGCCGACAGTCGAACTAAAAGTTATTGTTTTAATTAAACTGTCTTAAATTAATCAATCTTCCCGCGAAATAGTCCAGAAATGATGTCTTGCATAAATTTAATTTATACAACACGTGTACCTTGACTTGATCAAAAAAGTAGAAGAAGCACTGTAATTATTGCAGCTCTGCCAATCTATATAAACAAATATTACAACTATTAATTCTTTTATAACATCTATAAATTATTATACTTAATATTAATGTGATGCGTGATTATTCTACAACGACTACAACTATATTCACACTTTGAACAAAAGAATAAATACATTGTTGCTGATCGCTCAAATATGTATGTGGTAAGTAATTTATGTGCATAAATGGAAAGTATTTAATAAATCTGTTAAGTAATAAAATATGTAATGATTAACGGATGAACTTCACAACTGAAAAATTTATAACGGCAATCCACAAATAGTACGTAAACTTAAACTTAAACGTAAAGTTAATTTTTCAATATTTCACACCCTCTCCCCCTATAAGCAGCTGTACACTTTTAGATTTCCCCCTTCCGTACTGACAATTTTGCTACACCCCCTGCATTTTTACAACATTTGTCTTTGTTGTTTCCAAAAGTATACAAGTGTAACGTTTTTAAGGAAAAACGAAATTTTCGCTTTCAATAATGACTATTTATAGTTTAATTTTCTGCAGCAAGAAAAATCGATTTAGAACAATCAAGCTATGTATCTTGAGCTGAATACGGTTGTGTATAGTATTGCAGGGGGACAGGTTCCTTAATGATTCTGTTGGAGGGAAATTCCGGACCATCTTAACACATATAGCGACCTAAAACCTACAGTGTGACTACTATAGCAGTTTTGGTACAGGTGTTTTCAATTTTTTTCAAGTTCATAATTATGCTCTTCTTTGTCATGGATTGTTTAGGTTGTTTATGAAAATCAGTACTGAATAATGACAGAAATAAAGAGTGATTGCTGTGTAATATGTAATAACAATTTTGAAAGGACCGAGTCGATCAAAGTTTCCAGGAAAGGAATTGTAAGTTTAATCAATTTCTGCTTAACACGTGAGAGGTTAGAGCTACACCAATATCTTAGTAAATGTATTGGTCCCACTCACATTGATGAAGTTTTGGTGCACAAGAAATGCCGAAGAGATTTCACTGATTCAAAACGTGTTACGAAGCACAAATCTGTTTCGGAAAATGACGTAGTAAATAATAAAAAGAGACTTCGCTCTAGCATATGTCCTTTCAATTATAAAGAGCAATGCGTGTTCTGTTCAAAATCGGCTGTCATAGATCCAAAGCACCCTGACAGAACTGTGATATGTGCCGTACGAACTATCCCAAGCAAAAACAAACTCCTTGAACATTGCTCTACGAGGAATGATAAGTGGTCACAAGAGGTTGAGACTCGTCTACAGGAAATTATCGACTTGGTGGCAGAAGAAGCCATCTATCATAAAGACTGTCATGATCGGTTCCAATTGAATAAAATTGTACCAGACATGACTATATCAGCCGATAGAAAACCAAAAGGAAGACCACAATCAGAGCCTAAGATGATAAAATTTATGTTACTATGCCAATGGCTTGAGTTAGAAGCTGGAGCTGAACTGTATACGCTGTCTGAGTTGCATGAGAAAATGAGCACATTCCCTGGCTCTGGAGAAATTTATTGTTCTAAGCGACTGAAACAGAAGCTAGAAAATCACTACGGTGAATTCCTTTTCTTTGCCGATGTTAATGGGCGTGACAATGTACTATGCTTCAAAAACATGGCAAAATATATTATTAATGATAAATGGCACTCAGACAGAAAAAAAACGCACAAGAAGAGGCAGGAAGAGTAGTTCTAGCAGCTGCAAAAATTATACGTGAAGAACTGAGAGAGGTTAAGTATGATCTCACATCATACCCAACTAATGCAGATGTTGGAAAGGTCGATAAAGGTATGACTTGGATACCTAAGCATCTTCAAACTGTATTAAAAGTTTTAATGCCTTCAACAACAAGAAAACAAAACAGCACTTTGGACATGCTATTTTGCAGGCAGCTCGACCTCGGTCAATAATATCTCCTACTTTATTTGGAGTAGGTGTAGAGCTAGACCATGTGTTTGGCTCAAAATGGCTCGTTGATGAACTATATCAACTTGGCTTCTCTGTTAGCTATCATGAAGTAACCAGGTACAAACAATCAGTTATTCAAAATGAATCCCTTGACATTTTATTGACAGAATATATACCAGGGACATTTGTTCAGTGGGTAGCAGATAATGTGGACCATAATATTGCAACATTAGATGGAAAGGGAACAATTCATGGCATGGGTATTATCGCTGTTTCAAGTACTAAAAATAACGAGATTCCAAAATCAGTTGAATGTCACAGCATTAATAGAAAATCAATTATCAAGGTTGAGGCTCTTGTTAAAGATAAAGGAGTTGGAATCACGCAGTATATCTATGAAGCTCAATCTGGTCTCTCCAAACTCCCTTTATTACCAATTATACAATTGCAGAGTCCATTCGTATTGCCAAAAGAATTGTACTCTAATATACTCTGGCATTCAGCATGGATTTTCAATGAACTTTCAAGACCAAGACCAAACTGGTCAGGATATATGCAGTATTTATTTAACGGAGAACATTTTGAGAAATCGCACATTTTGATGTTGCCCATCATTGATCTTAACCCTTCTGATGAAACTTGCATATATTCAACACTTCTCTTTATTCAAAATCAAGCAAGAAATTGGACATTTTATCGCCCTGTATCACTTTCGACCAGCCATTGTGGCTCAAAGCAATGGATATAATTATTATTACTATCTAATTATTAAATTAATATTCTATTTCATCAAAAGTATATTCAACATGACAAATCCTATTTTGGACATCTGTTAGCCATATATCTACATTTGTTAGAACGGAATTCCCAATATCAATTGTTTAGCGATGACGTCATTCACTTAAGAGGGATGAAAACTTAAATCTTCTCTAGAATTTTTTGCCCAAAGCGGATTTTTGCGGATTTTGGATATGTTGTTGCAGAGACTGATATGGGTAGAATAAAAAAAATTCCAGCTTTATACCATTTTTTTCTAGGTCAAAATCTCTATGTACCAGACTATCTGTGAAGAAGGTGTCGACATATTTTAATATTAATTTACTATGATTGCTCAAATGGTCAAAGAATTGTTGGATTCTGTTTGAAATCGAAAACTAATATGGACAGTGGTTTAATTTTTTAAATATTTTTGCTATTTATCAATCTGAAAGATCTACAATCCAAGGTCCAGAACTGGACCTACACCCATTGCTACATAGTAATTATATCCCGAATTACAATATTACACAACACGTACAAAACAGATGGTTACAAATTAATTTTATATTTTAAATTTTCTTTACATAATTTTGAAAACCTCAGGATCATTGATAACCTTCATCGGGGATGGCAGATCATTCCATTTATGAGCACCAACTGATTGAAAAGATTAAGAATGGCTTGGTTGTATGTAGATATCATTGTTAGTTTCGTGGTGTACGGAGAAGAGAATAAGGCCCTGTTTACAAGGAGAAGGATGATCCTTCTAGCCGGTCCATCCGGCTCTATTGTTATTATGCGTTGTGTTTATAAGGGTGAACCGACATGAATACTGCCTTCGTGCAGAAGGATCATCCTTCTGTCGAGGGCGGATGATCCTCCAAGCCGAAAGATGTGTTTATGTCGCGTCGCCCTTGTAAACACTTCCAGGGGGGTGTTCCTGGCTGCCGGTGCAACTTTTTGTCGGACGCAAGCCTTTGATGTCCATATTAGGATGAATCGAAACAGGAAATGACGTAAAATTGAATTTAAGCTGAGACAATACGCGTGCGTGAAAAGCTGTTTCTCCCCCCGACACGAGGCGCCTTCGTTTGTTAACACAAATAATTTTCTCTGTCGCTTACAAGGTATATAGAAGAACAAGGTAGCACCACCTGGCCCATTTCCGGTTTTTAGTGGTCTGAGCCGAGCGCGGTCATTGACGCCACCTGGGATAACAGTTTAACTAAAATAACTCACTCTTTTCATTCAGTCTTTTTGTTGTTTCTTGTTAACGAAAGTGATCAGTTGATATACTTTATTAGTAGCTTTGTACTATATGCGAAATGGCCTTCACGAAATTATCAACGTTATTAGAGCTTGTGTTATTTGATTGGCAAGTTGGAAAGCTATTTTGTTGCTCGTTTGGTTTGGAATTACAAACTTCAGCCACACAAAATGATTCACTGTGATTTTGACGATTTGTTTAATGCTTTTATTCGTATTTTGTGTCATGTGAAGTATATAAAAACAAAAACAAAGAGTTAGTATACAATGATATACAATGATATACAAATATATTTTAGATATTATTACTATTTACAAGATGAACTCAAGTAGTGAAGTGGTGTATCTTCTTGGCATTTCGCTTCAAACTAGCAGCTTCGACCAACCGTCTATTTAAATACTTTATTCTGATGAATGTTCTGATCCTTGCAAAGCAAGTCAATACTTTAGCCGGGTGTTCAAAATGTTCAGAAAGGAGTTTCGAAAAGTTTTGTTATCATGTTCTCGTCCCTGTTTAAATCTCCGTCATGGAATGCTGTTCCACTCTTTCACCAAGTCAAAGAAAGCAGTTTCGGATTGTAAAAGTCCTCCTCTAGAGAGGGACGTGATCCAAGGACTTACTTCAGAAGACGGATTCAATTTTGCTGTTGGTGTTCCAAGTTCAGGGTAAGAATTTTTAAATTTGAAAGCTATATAACCGGTAGCCTGCGTCACAGACCAAAACATTTTTAGAACGTTAGGGTCTGTGCAATACGCCCTCAATTCCGGTTTTGTGACGTCGCAGTCCCACATTTTCGTGGAACCTAATATATGCGCCTCACTTTCAAAACTTCATTCGGATGTGAATACTGAAGATAATGGCTGCTGTAGAGAAGTACTTCGACGAAAAGCTTTTTCGCGATGGACTTTCATATATATGCGGTTTATTTGGTTATGATAATGTTCAAGATGATCAGAAAACAGCGATTGAACAATTTATAAGTGGCAAAGATATATATTTTAGTTCTAGTACTGGATATGGCAAATCGTTTGTGTTTCAAGCTCTGCCGTTGATCGTCGACATTCTTAACGATCAGTGTCATGGTTTATCTACGTTGATAGTTATTTCGCCATTGCTTTCTCTGATCGATGATCAAGTTACGAAACTCAATAATATTGGAATAAGTGCCATTTCATTACATGATCGTGATTTAGATTTAGATACAAAGATAACGAACATCATAGATGGTGGCATGTATTCATTGATTTATGCTTCCCCTGAAGCGCTGCTTGACAACAAACATTGGAGGCGATTGATATCTGCTAATTCTTTTAGAGAACACTGTATTGGAGTAGCTGTTGATGAGGCACATTGCATTGTTCAGTGGTAAGTTTGCTAAATTTTTACCTATTAAAGTTAAACTGTAAATTACGCTATTAAAAAGTCAATGTTTACTAGGCGGAAGCAAACCAAAGTGATAGCGAAAACACAACTTAAAAAAGTTCAAATTTGATTTGTTACTTTAAAGACGCATATCTCTTTTATTGGACCTCATATCATGATCAAAAATGAGCTGAAAGTTAAAACGATGACTCTGAAAGCAGATTTTGATTTGCTTCAACTGTTTTTTTATTTCAGACAAAAACATAATGTGTTAAGTGTTTTTTCCGGTGTAAACCCTCTTATGAAAAATAAACCGTTTCCTGGCATATTAAAATAGTGAGATAAAATCGTCACTTCACCTGTATTTTTGAGATTAAACTACAAGATTAAAAGTATGCCATTTCCACCCTAGAATTTTCAAATTTACATTGAACAATTTAATTTTGCCCAAATGCAAATGTGCCATGGGAAAAAAGTAAAAGATGTAGGGCCTATTTCCCCCTTTCACATTTTACATTGATATCATATTTTATATATTTATTTCCCTTACAGGGGGATGAATACCAGCAACAAGAAATCAAAGGCTTTTAGAATGTGGTACTCCCGATTGGACGAGCTTAGATCGTTATTGGATGGGAAATTACAGTATGCTGTGTTCACAGCCACTGCTAAAAAGGCTACAAAACTGCAAATTATTGAGAGCTTGGGTATACTGCACCATAATCTATACGTAATTGAAAAACCACCAGAGCGTCAAAATATAAAATATGGAACTATCTACCTTGATAATGACATTGAATTGCGTGATATATTCTCTTATCAAATTGATGATCTATTAACATTTGGAAATTCTGCAAAGAAAACGTTAATATTTTGTCAAACGCGCAATCAGTGTGTTTTACTGTACCGGACATTTACCGAATGCCTTGGACAGAAGTTGTTTTGTTCATCCAATAAGGACCCAAAATCAAGAATTGTGGATATGTACCATGCTGATACTCCTTCAGCAGTTAAGGCCCATATTCTTCAACAAATGACAATGCAAGACAGTGATCTTCGTTTACTAATTTGTGCTGTAGCATTTGGTATGGGTGTAGATTGTAAAAACATCCACACAGTGCTTCATTTTGGACCATCAAAGACCATAGAATTTTATGTGCAAGAAAGTGGCCGAGTTGGTAGAGATGGTCTACCAAGCTCAAGTTTCATTATTTACAATGCACTGATGTCAGTGCGGTGTAATGAAGACATGAGAATGTATCTGAACAGTAAGTTATGCAGACGAAGCAATATCAATGTTTTATTTGATAACAATGTAACGAGTGGGGTAAAGGGCTGCCAGTGTTGTGATGTATGTGCAGATAAGTGTTTATGCGGAGAAGAAGATTGTGGGAGTTGGCTTGCAATAAAAGACATTACTGCAATTACAAAAGAAATGCCATGCATTAGAGAAAGGCTAGTATCTCCTGCAGATATAGACCACCTGAAAATTGAATTGGAAAGTTACAGAGTACATATCGTCAATAAATACCAGACTTTGAAGCTTGTTGCATTTCCAAATATACAATTAGAATTCGGTATCTTCCAGATTAACCAAGTCATTGGCAATTGTTCAAAACTATTCACAATAGCTGATGTTTATAAATATGTTGAGATATGGAGAAGGGTCCATGCAAATAATGTGCTAATGGCCTTAGAAAATACATTCAATGATATTGACATAGCCTTTTTGCAGCTATGTTTTGATGATGTTGATGACGAAGAAGAGTATGTCAATGAGGACTGGATTGGGATTCGTGATGATTCACAATTATGCAGCTTCATGTGGAACAGTGATGTAGGAGTAGACATGGATACATCTGTACTGGAAGAGTCAATGTCTATATTGAATGTAAGTGAGACCTCAAGCCCAGCTGCAAAAAAGAGTCGCATCTTGTAATTGTGCAACATTAATTTCAATTTTTGAATCTAGTTTGTAATATCATTTAATTCAAACATAATCTTTTAACATTTGTTAATACTTAATTAATAAAAAAATCGACTTGGCTTACAAAATTTATATCTCTATGATCTATACCCTCTATCGTGCAGTTTTCTTTAATTTAATATTTTTTTTATGGAGGTTAATCCACTTAAATAAAGATGTGGATGATAAATTATCAAGCAAGGAGGGACCCATATTAGGAAAGTACTGATATTTCCGTTTATATATATATATATATTTTCCAGGTAAATACTTTTTGTAAGACAAGCTCGTTGACTAATTTATGCAGATCTTTATCAGCTGCCTTTGCAACATGTTTGCCTGATCGCTTAATTACATATGACATTTTATCATAATTTTCAAGTAGAACCTTATTGAATGCAAGGGCTTTTATATACCGATCAAGGGTGTGTTCATTTGTCGCGTTGGTTCCCAACTTTTTCATCAAAATCTTTATAAGTCGGATATGGTGTTCCAACCCCAAGTCTAAAGGAATGTTGCCACCCAGCCCTTTTCGATTTTTAAGAAATCTATTCCATATTAGGCGGTTGGCATCTCTAGGTGATAAAAGACAGTTGACTTGAGCAATTAGGTAAAACCCTTCTAGGGCATATTTGGAGTTAGAACTGCCTCCAGCTTTTAGGTACGGTAATATAAATTTCCAGCAACGCAAAATTCGTGATCCATCTCCTTCAGAGATAGCGTCGTGAAAGTTCCTAATAATCATGCCATATTCCAAGAATGCAATTTGATAATTATAGACATCATCTTGCTTCTGCGGTTGTTCTGGTGCTGAATATGGTTTTAAACCATGATCCTTAAGTTCATGCTCGTCTTTGCTTTTGCCAAGATTTTTGTACGTTTTTTTACATTCAGGAAAGCGGCATTTGTATCTTCCATCAGGGCTACGTGGATGGTCATCATTAGAATTAGATAACGGTTGTAAAAGCCTAGTAGGTAAATCGCTACCTGACAATATAAATTTATCTACAACTTGACTGCTAATTTTAGTAATAAATAACAACTGTTCCTTCTTTGGTGAAGTATAAATGGATTGTGGCAAAATCTCATCGGTCGGAATTTCGTCAACATTGTTGATTTCCAAACAATTTAGCGTGGCAGCTACAATTCTTGAATCCAGCTCAATATTTAAGAATGCCTTGCATGCACTTGCACGTTTTTTCACTTCCTGGCCAACGTTTCTTCTGTTAATAAAATTTCGATCACTGAACAAAGTGCATTTATCTCCACTGGATGATGTATTGTAGAAATTGTCAAATGCAACCTGAAAGAATAAATAAATCCCAATCAATGTTACTATCAAATATCACTTAGCTGTTTGGAAGGGATGCTGAACCTAATGCACATACAAATCTCAGTCCTATATGTTTTTAATTAATAGGCTAAACTACACAATTAAGCCCAAAATTCGCAAATCAAATATGCATGTCCCTGTTGAAATAGTTAACAAATTGGGGTTTCTTGAAAGAGTTCTTCAAAAATTGGGCTATTTTGAGTTCATGAACTGTCAAAGAAAATTCACTAACTTTTTTTAAAGTGTATGAGATATCCAAGAAATTTTCTCGAGTTAATGGACAGTTCATGAATTTTTCAATCTATTTCCAGGGGTGATGTTTATCATTGATATCAAACACACTGATATACTTCAGTACCTGCATAAATTTCATTGACGAATGGAAATCTGCAATTTCAAAATGCATTTATTCAAAACGTTCTTCAGGTGTGAAACCATTGCAAACCTGAAGTTGCATGTTAACTGCTCGCTCAACACTAAGCTGATCTGCGTGGTATGCTTGGGAAACATATATTTTATTGTTGCTGTTCTCACAGCATGGTTGATATTGCTGGAGGTCTTGAAGTACTTTCAAGATACCTTCTGTTGTGTTCTCAGATTCATAGATCATTCCCAGAAATACCTACATACAATAATAAAACACAATAGAGTTACATCATTATATATCACATTTTACCAGTAACGTTCATAACATAATTTCTTTCAAACTTACATTTTCCGTTGGTTCTGACATCCTTTCAGAAAATTGATGCAATATATGTTGTGGGATAATATCTTCCATAAACTTAAGACATTTGATATGCTTACATATTACCCTTACTACGAGAGCAATGTAATCTTTGCGTTGCAGCCTATGCTCTGATGCAGTAGGAAGAAAACATGAATTATCTAGGCGATCAATTTCAACATTTGTTGCTTCATCTGATATATGATTGAAGGGAAGTCTATTTTCAACAGCCATCTTGACAGTGTAATGTTTATCAATGTTTTGGTTTTCTTCTGACATGTGATGCACCTTGATCCCATTGTCTGGTAAACGTTGAATCAAGCCTGATACTGGTGGTTCGCCACCTGCTATTTCTGACAATCTCTCACTCTCATGTTTAATTGCTTCTTTGATTTTATCATCATGACCTTTTCCAAATTCATCAAGTTTGTAATTAAAGTAGGTATGCGATACTGTAAGACGCATTGTTTTTAAGCGGAGTAACATATTCTGCAAAAGAGGACAATAAATAAGAATGAGTGCAAACCAAGTATATTCAGACATGAGAATTTTCAGACTTTTAGCGGATTTCAGACTATTTTTACCTTTGTGAATCTCTATTTATCACTCCTTCCCATTGAAATTTATCAAGATATCATAGATTTCAGACTATTTTCAAATTTTGAATTCTCATGTCTGTATATTGAGAAACACTTCGAAAACAATTTGCTACCAATCCTTTCTTGCAATACTCGCAATCGAATCGGTTGGTTTACTTGCTTTTATAAATAATTTTTAGAACCGTAAAAACCTGCTATTATTAATATAATTAAGATAAAAATGTTTAAAAAGGCCATTTGCATCATCTGTGATATTAACCGAAGTTACCTCAGTATAAATGATCATCATTTTAAATCATTTTAAATTGAGTGTAATTGAATTGATAAATTGATGGTTAGATTGAGTTTTGCAAGGCTAATTTTGCGAAAACCTGGGGTCACCCCCCACCCTGGGAGAAGGTACCTGATACATGCATAATTGTGCAGTGAATGTGGTAAGTTGATAACCCAAGTCAATGTAGTTACATGTACTATCAAATATGTTACTTACAGAAAACGAAGAATGCTGAATCAGGTCTGTTATTAGTAGCTGGAAAGCGGTCATGAATTTGTTGCGGTATTTTAGACAGATTGAAGCAGCCAAACCCACTACCGGTTTCCAGGAAATATCCTCTGTTCGATTTTTTCCACGACGCACACAAGTAGACTATAACACCTCTCTTAGAATTGGAGCTTTTTCCTTCAGTTCATTATCAAGAGAAGAAAAATTGAATTCCAATATGTCTTCTTTTGATGTATTTCGTAACATACTGGGGTTTTTCTTCTTGCACATTATCTCACATTCTGTATTGATAGACTTGGAAATTAGTTTGATAATGTGCTGTTTTAGATCCGCATGCTTCCATATCGCCTTAGCTGTTTGCTCATGATTTCCTTTAAACAGGTTCTGGCATATAGGACTCATGTCATTTTCAATTTGTCTTGACTTTATTCCACTGGGCCAATGGATTGAAATAGTAGCAGGAGTGTATGTGTAACCATTAATTGAGCTTGATTGATTATTAGGTACATTGATTGTAGATGTTACTTGATGTGGCCGTGGTTGTCTGGGCGTAGATGTGATTAAATGTTGTTGATTAAAAGTAGACCTATCGAGGACAATATCGTGTTGTGCATCGAATATATGTTCCAACACTGATAAAGGCTGATCTTCGGGAGCGTTCGATACAACTGCTACTTCAGAAATTTCAGCATTTCCAGAAATAGTGGTAGATGTAAAACACAACTGCCTCCTAACAGGATTCTCTACGTAGTTGCTTTTGATACGATCTTCAATGCCATTTAGCTTTTGCCGACAATTTTCCAATTTTTTCAACAACCATAAACAGCTCTTGCAAATGTACTTCGATCTCGAAACATCAACCACAAATGGAAGGCGCAAGACTAATTCAAAAGTATTTCGTGTTTTACCTTCAAGTAGATTATGATCACCACGATTTTTAGGTGGAAGTAAACAAATTACGCAGTCATATTCGCTATCACAACTTTCGCCATCGTCCATTTTAAAATAATGACAGCTCAAGTTTTCCATGCCTCACTTTCACGTAACTTATAAGTTTGGAATAATTTATGCGTTTGACCTCGCCCCCCGAAACTGAGAAAGCGATAGTATTGCACAGACCCTAACGTTCTAAAAATGTTTTGGTCTGTGACGCAGGCTATATAACCGGCAATATATTTTAAACCCTCCTCACTCCAATCAACGACTTTTCCATTTACATTATTATCGATATCAGCTTCATCATATTCTTCATCTTCACCTTTATTCAAATTGTCTTTTTCTGGGTCTGTCAACAATGTCAAACCCAACTCATCTATACTATCATCTACCTCGTCAATTTTAGTATTATCTGGATAATCAACTGATTTAGCTAGCTTGCTTGTTAAAAATTCTGTTTGATCTTCAGGAACATTCTCATCTTTGCACTTTGTTGATGCTGTTTCGATTGCAAATTGTGTTGATTTACAAACCATTAGCAGTCTTAACCGGTTCAAAGATGCAACTGGACCTGAATTAAAACTTTATTTTGATTTGATCGTTATATGCTTATCGTATGGTATGCTCTTGTAATTGTTTACGTTTCCATTACCCTGATGATCGAATGTACCTCCGAGGCTTCTAATGCGGCTAAACAGGTTTTCTACAATGCCCTGATTCAGGTGAGTGGTTTTTAGATATTTAATATCTTTTTTATCATTGAGCCAGTCAAATAATGCCATTAGAGACTTTGCCGATGTCGATATCCCTTTTGAAATGGAAGCAGAGCATGCTTTCGTTTCTCTTTCATATCCACTTCCTTTTTTGTACCAACGGTGTGGCTCTGGACTTCCTTGGTCGCTACAATCTGAAACATAATCAAATCAAAGTTAGCTATATGCTGCTATAATATATATCAATAGTTTTTATTTTTCAAGTTGAGATAAACAACCACTTTTCAAAGGTAAATCTTTGTGAAAGATTAATTATATGGCAAAAGCAGGTATAAATATCCTTCATATGGTTACTACTCACAGGTTGCAGTTATGATGTGTATTATGTGCTATACATTGTTCTATTTTTTAATTATGTATTTTACCTTTATCATATCCATGCAAACTTATCAAACATCTGATTTAGTATCTTTTTCTGTTTTTCAATATTTATGCCATATCCACATCTTGGTTCTTCTGGGAAACCTTTTCTCGTACTATTCAAAACATCAAACCACTTGTTGCAGAGCTCTATGAAATCTGCTTCTGCAGAATTATCTTTTGATAAGAAACGAACTGCAATTGCTGTTGTGTGTGACAAGAGTTGGGCAGCTGGCCACACTCTTTGTCTTTTACTCCCACGTAAATTCAGATGATACGGTTTCAGTTTGTGATGTATTCTGGAATTTCCAACGAATATGTGTTATCCTACAAGTCAAATGATGAGGGAAAACTTTATTTGCTAGCCAGCAATAATATGCAGATAGGTCACCTGTTAACTGTTATACACAGGTGAACTTTATATACGGGGTTGATTCAATAGAATAAAGCTTTTGTGTATTACTGAAGTAGCCGCTACAGACAGGTGACCTTTATTTTTACAGTTTTGATTCAATAGAATAATGCTTTTGCGTATTACTTATGTAGCCACTCTAGACAGGTGGCCTTTATATACAGGGTAAATTCAATAGAATAATAATGCTTTTTTGTGTATTACTGAAATGAACACTATAGACAGGTTAACACTTTAAATAGGTCACCGTTATCGTTATGGCAGATTTGACTCTATATATAAACGGCATTGAATCGATTGGTTGAAATTATTCCTAATCTTAGGTGTCATAAAACTTACTTAAGTTCGCCATTGTATTCTCTATTACTTTCCAAAGTAAAATAATATCGATTTTGAATTTTTCAGAGCAATCCGGTGACTATTGTCCGGTCCCCATTTTTTACACTTTTTGAGTTTCCCATGATACATTGGACTAAAATGCTTGTGAAGTTCCTGCTGCACAGCTTTTTTCAAGTTCGTTTTTGATGACAATTGTCTCAATCTTTTAATTTCAGCATTCCTTGATTTTATCTAAATAAAAAATAATTTGTATAGTAACTATTGTATTTTTATATTTTATGAATTTTGTTAAGAGTGTTTATCAGTGTCTCAAATTTATTTGTTTAGTGATAAGATTAATTATTTGACATTGATTATGCCAACTTACGTTAATCTTTGCTTTGCATAATTTGATTTGCAGTGTTTTGATTTTCTTATCTTATTCAAATTGTGACGCAGGGAAATCTACCTGAACTTGCTTATCATTATGATTACTTATTTCAGCCGGTGGCTCCTCCAACAAGTTTGCACTATTGCCCTGGTCAGGGGGCAAAGGGCGGGGTGAATCTATGCGGATTCCAAGAATATCTACTACCATAGATTGTTCTTGCCGTCTAGTTGCACGTGCCTCACTGTAATAGAAATATCAAAAGAAAAAGCATGTAATAGTTTTGGCCATTTGTTTGAAATGGGTATATACATCAAACATAATGCAAATCTCATACCGTTTTTCTGCCGGTTGTGTTCGCTGTGCTTGAGATGGCTTGAGGTGCAACGAAGGGAATGCGTCATCTTTCAACCTATTTCGTTCAGGTAACTTTAAAAGTTCATGTTCCATGTCTCGCCTGAAATCTTTTTCTGTAAAATGATTGTTGCATATTCTAGCGGTTCTTGGATTGACAGCATCTCCGCGGTGGCAAGCCTGGACCCGTATATCCTGAGGTTCAGGGTTCTTTGGGAAGCGATGGTACACCAAATCTTCGTCATCGGAGATGGAAATTCCAGAGTTTAGAAAAATGTTGCAATAGTTGATAATATTATGAGTGTGGATTTGGAGAAGAAAAACAGGCTAGTCACTGTAAAACGTTGTAAACAAGCTCGTTTCAATAAGATATACTTGAAATTAACTTGAATTAAACTAATTTAAATTCTCTCTCTGACTGCCTGAAGATGATTTCAGAATAAATCGAAACTGTTGCAAAATATGGTATCTTTTTCTTATTGTTGATCGACATAATAAAATTAAAAGTAAATTTTTGTTTCATAAATGATTTGTCCTATTTACAAGCAAATTATTATAATCAGAACTAAGATAGTGCAACTCAAATTTGCCAATAATGTTATCTTACCTTCAGGTAAATAAATTAACTAATCTGTAATTGACATCTTCAATGCATTGAATAATTCCAATATAAAGTCAGTCTCTCTGGCCGATATAAATAACATCCTCAATAATGTGTTTTTGTTGATCTCAGTTACGACATTTCACTAAGGCTATGGCTATACGGCGTATTTTGTGCGAAAATAATGCAGGCGTATTTAATGCATTATTTACGCCTCGAAATACGCCTTCGACATGTTTGAAAACTTAAAGAGTTTCGAATGACCAGCAGCCTTTGCTTTGTTTTGTTGTCTTGATCACAAGAAACGAGGCTAATCCTCTGGAAAGTGACGTCAGCGCTCACGTCAGAGGATTGTCCTCGTGGTTGTTGCTACGGAAAGACACGACAGAAAGCTCGAGAAAATAGTCTGGTTTATCAATTTCAGTTTTGGATAAATCTCAATTCTTACTTGTCGAAACGCAAATTCTATGGCTATAGATAGCCAACAAATGTATACGGCTCAAAAATAATTAGCGGAATGGGAGTCACAGTCCGATTATCTGTCTGAGAAGTTTGACGCAAATCAAAACAACTTGGATAAAATGTACTTTCAAATCAACACTAAATAAATTCATATGATTCTAAATTTTACAATTTACGTGCATATATATTGCAGAAAAACAATGCAATATAAAACACACATAGGTATGTTACTAACTATTTTTAGACGGAGCCTACGTGTTTACAAACATAATTTGGAGTCAATGATCAAAGTAGTATGATCAAAGTATCCGTATTAAAAATCGAATTCACCTGGTGTTATAATTTCATTTTGTTTCGGCGATAAATTTCGATTTTGAATGCTAACAAATCTCTTCCCGTTCTTTCAATTCCTAATGTTCTTGTATCAAGTAAACACCAACATGAAAAGTTGAATCAGTCGAATTCAGTTCTAGCTTTCAACTCTGTCTTCCTTCCTCAATTCGTAAGACGCTAGTAGCAAGTGAATTGATTTTCGTGGTACACATTTATTCAAGCGTCGAAAGCCTTACGACGTCCATCTCTATTACTCTTGTAACTTTCCAAACCAGTTCGTTGATAAATAACTTGGCAGAATCACAGAATGCTTCCATGTTCGTTTTACGAAATGTTTTGCAAAATCGAGCGGGCGTGCAAAGGAGACACAAAGGCGGGCCGTGTATCATGAAAACGAGTGATTGAAATCTGGGTCCAGATTTCAAAGACAAAAATATGCAGAGGCTGCTGGTCATTTTATGGTCTTTAAAGCGCGCTAAATAGGAGGAAATAAATTAAATTTTCTGACTAGTGCGTTTTACATAAACAAACTATTGTTCCCAGCGGCATGAGACAAGACATTTGTTTTCGTCATGAGGCAATATGATATCCAAAGTTTATTCAAAAATAGCTCCGCTACGCTCGGACTCATGGTGAATAATATAATAATCAATTAAACCAATTGAAATCAAATTCAATAGAATATCAAATCAATCAAATCATCATGCAAAGAAAAATAAAATAAAATCAACTTCGAAAAAGTAAATCAATCCAATCGAATGATATAAAAATCAGATCAAATAAAAAAATCAATTTCAATCAAATAAAATCAATTATTACAATATCCAAATAATATAATAATATAAAGAAAAATATATCAAAAAAAAAATCAAAGAAAAAAGAAAAAAAGAAAAAAATGTCAAGGCAAAACGATGGAATTGAACCCGAGACCACGCGCACCTTAAGCAAACGCTTTACCACTAGACCTCACCAAGATATAACGCACAAAGTGATTTTCACTACTTATAATACAGATGTGAGTTGTAAATGATGTGCGAAATTGTCTCTTCTTAAGCTGATGTAGCAGCAGAATTAAAACATTTTAATAAACCAAATAAAACCATGACGACTGGCTTAGCAGTTGATGTAATAAATAACTCCAGAAAAACAATACAAACAATAAATATATAATACTGTCTTGTCTAAGCCCCCAACTAAATGATGAATTGTCGGTTCAAAAGTTCTCATGGTCAAAACAGAACAATAATTATCTTCGAAGTTTCACCAGAAATAGTGATGTTACAGAACGATTAAAATCTTTCATTAACCATTTCAAATGACGAGAAGAAGAAAACAATCATTTGTTCTACCAATGAAGAGATAATCACGATGTAAACTAATCCAGGAGTATTACAAAACATTCATTTAGAAATGCAATTGTAATCTCGCTAAGCTGCGAATCGGCCATCATGGCGGGCAATGGAAAAAAATTTTTGTCAAAAAAATTTGGCTAAAAATTTGGAATAATCACACAGCATGCCCATTGTATTTTTAACAATAAAATGGTGTTTCTTGCGCAATCGTTTTTGTTCGTCCTTTGTTAGCACGCAAAGCAGTGTGTTGAACGTTATTTCAAAAGAGCAATAGATTTAGTCAAAAATGAAATGAAATGAACTGAAATGAAATGAAAACGTTTCCACCATGACAGTATAGACTCAAGGTCACTTACGTAACCATGAGTCAAAAATGTTAGGCAGACCGATGGGATTGAACCCAAGACCCCGCACGCCTTAAGCAAACGCTTCACCACTAGACCATACCAAGATAATAATAAATGATGTGATTTCACTACTTATAATACAGGTGTGAGTTGTAAATGACGTGCGAAATTGTCTCTTCTTAAGGTGATGTCGCAGCAGAATTAAAACATTTTAATAAACCAAATAAAACCATGACTACTGGCTTAGCAGTTTGATGTAATAAATAACTTCAGAAAACAATACAAACAATAAATACATAATACTGTCTTGTCTAAGCCCCCAACCAAATGATGAATTGTCGGTTCAAAAGTTCTCATGGTCAAAACACAACAATAATTATCTTCGAAGTATCACCTCAAATAGTTATGTTACAGAACGATTAAAATCTTTCATTAACCATTTCAAATGACGAGAAGAAGAAAACAATCATGTGATCTACCAATGAAGACATAATCACGATGTAAACTAATCCAGGAGTATTAGAAAACATTTCATTTAAAAATGCAATTGTAGTCTCGCTAAGCTGCGAGTCGGCCATCATGGCGGGCAATGGAAAAAAATTTTTGTCAAAAAAATTTGGCTAAAAATTTGGATAATGACACAGCATGCCCATTGTATTTTTAACAATAAAATAGTGTTTCTTGCGCAATCGTTTTTTGTTCGTCCTTTGTTAGCACGCAAAGCAGTGTGTTGAACGTTATTTCAAACAATAGATTTAGTCAAAAATGAAATGAAATGAAATGAAATGAAAACGTTTCCATCAATGACAGTATAGACTCAAGGTCAGTTACGTAACCATGAGTCAAAAATTATAAACAAAGTCGTGGAAGGAAGTCGTTCGCTTTTTCTGTGATTGTTACAAGCCATGTTCAAGATAATAATCAACACAGAAGCAATAAACATACGTTGTTCAAGAAATACCCATTGGAAATAAAAATTACAAACTTAGCTTTGCGATAATGTCGAGAAGAGTTTGCATTTAAGTAACTATGAATTTTTATTTTAAATACAATCAAAATGTGAATGTTTTGAGATTTGATTATTGCATTCTCAAGTCCATGTTTCTGATTTCCAATGATATAAAATAAAATTTATATCAACCTTGAAGACCATTGAATTATAAAATAAATGATTGATAAAAGAGAGTGAATAATTTGTTGTAGTTCGATCCCTGCTGTATTTGTTGTTAATTGAACCATTTCCAAGGAGTTGCTATGCAGTTGCTATGCTGTTGCCATGCAACTACGTCTAAACGAGACAAATTAAATGTCTAAAAATTTACGAATAATTAAGGATTATTATAGAATTACCAAGGATGGCGTTTTATCCGCCTTAATTTTCGCACGCATAGTTCAAAGGCGTATTTGAGAGGTGTCGAAGGCGTATTTGCATTTAAATACGCCTAGCCAAGGCGTATTTTGGCCTTTTAACCGGTTAAAATGCAACAGGCGTATTTAATGCGCGCTATAAGGCGTTCTCCAGGCGTATTTTAGGCGTAAATAATGCTCGAATTAAATACGCCTGCATTATTTTCGCTCAAAATACGCCGTATAGCCATAGCCAAACACGTATCACTGTAGTGTTCGACAAAAAATATTGAAAATGAAGATTCTTCGGTATTTTCAGATTGTTTCATTTGGATGCGGTAAAAATATGTAGGACAAGCGCACAATTATCCTTCGCTTATTCTAGGCAACTTTCAAGAATTCCTGATAGAACAATTCAAACAAATTGCATTTCGTGCGGCTTAGTTAACCTGGTTCTGGTATGTAGTATTCTTATATAATTAGACATAAATAATCTTGTCACTATTAGTCCATTACCAGACCTCTTACACTTAAATCATTAGACACACAAAGATGGCTGACTGACAACACGTGTCTCGTGGCTCTGTCTCTAGTCACCTCGTACTAAATAACCCTAAATAACATAAGAACATTACATGGTATATATCGACCAATGGGACATGTCAAACTAACATTCTATTCACGTAAATCAATACCATTCAAGAATGTTGAAAACAAAATCTATTCTCCGTATTATTTTCGCATACAAACAAGAAAATAAGAAAATCTAAAGATACCGAAGACCTATCATTTTAATCTTTTTGGTCGAACAACAGTGACATGATTTTGTGAAAATGTCATAATTGAGGTCAATAAAAACACATTGTTGAGGGGATGTCAAAGGATGTTATTGATATCGGTCTGATAAATTATTTTTAGAGTAGAATTATTCAATGTTTAAAGATGTTGATTACAGATATTTGAATTAGTTAGTTAGTTAGTTAATTGAATTACAGTTAGTTGAATTATTTTCGTTAAGATAAGATAATATTATTAGCTTATTAAAACTCATGAAAAAGGATTTTTGAGTGGCACTATCTTAGTTTTCATAACATCATCTTGCCCATGCGAAAAACGAACACGAATAGTTCATGAACTTCGTAAAATTCATGAATTATTCATGAACTGTCTGGGTTCGTGAACACGCAGTTCCTGGACTTAAGTTTTGGTTGACAGTTCATGAACCTTTCCCAAAGTTCATGGACTGGTTCATGAGCTGTGAGTGAATAGATGATCAAATTAAGCATTCAATAAGGGAAATACAGAAAACAAGTCATATGAGGGAATTTCAGAATTCAGATATCTCTATTATATTCACCAACTCTGGTATGTATGATGGGAATAGTCTATGTTAATTGCTTAAAGTTTATACTGGAGTAAAAAAAGTTGACAAATATTGAAGACTATGACCCATATAGATTTTCTATGAATATATACAATCATAGAAATAAAAATGTTGATTTACTTAATGAAATTAAGAATATTCTCAACTACATACAATCAAATATTATACATTTGCATATCGTAAATATTGATTTGAGGGAGGTCTATCATTGATGTAGCCCAATTTTCTCAATTGCAAGAAAACCTTAATAACAAATCAAACCCAGGAATAAAGCATATCCTGTAATACTTAACAAAAACACTATGGTATAATGGACACATTTGATAGGATTGCAAGAAATCTTATCAAGGCCAAAATTGTAAGAAGAATTTTATCAAATCAGTTAACATAGTGAAGGATATTATCAACAGCTCTATTGTGTCAATTCACGTTACTTGGAACAATGTTGTGGATATCATAATTTAATTTTCTATTCTATACTTATTATTACAAACTTAAAAGATACACATTAATGTGTTTGATTTTCTTGATGGTACAAAGAACATTCTGCATAATGAAATTCAGAACATGTTACTAATGTCTTACCAGAAACTGCTTTAGAAAAGGAATGTGTCAATAATTGTTTGATATAATGCAGAGTTTACATTGGAAATAATGTATTGTAACATGTTACTTTAGTTGCAGTGCCTTTCCAAGCAGGTTTAGATTTTTGAATTATATCTGTCCAAGAATGTCTAACAGCACGATTATAGGATGTTGTAGTAATATTTAGGCCCTAACATTCAGATATTGATGTGTCTGTCCAAGAACAATTATGAATACTATTCATGAGCCCAGTTCATGAACTGAGACATGACAAAAATTATTTAAAGGTTTGTGTCATTTCATGTTCATGGGACTGTTCATGAAGTTTTACATGGGATGCTAAGAGAAACTGTTTTGGTGAACAAAGATCATGATTTTATCCATGAAGTTATTCATGAAGTAAGTTCATGAAGTTATTCACGAGACCCCTGCGAAAAAAATCCATGAGTTCATGAACGGTTCATGAACATTTTTTGTTGGTTCATGAACAGTCACAAAGAGTTCATGAACACTTCATGAACCGGTTCATGAACTGCTTCATGAACGTGAAATTGCCCAATAGTTTATGAACTTTTGGGCAATTTCACGTTCATGAACTCATGAACTGTTTTTTGCAGGGGCAAGTTCATGAACTGAGACAAGACAAAATTATTCAAACGCTTGTGTCATTTCAAGTTCTTGGGACTGTTCATGAAGTTTTACATAGGATGCTAAGAGAAACTGTTTTGGTGAACAAAGATCATGATTTTATCCATGAAGTATTAAGTTATTCATGAGCCAAGTTCATGAACTGAGACATGACAAAAATTATTCAAAGGTTTGTGACATTTCACGTTCATGGGACTGTTCATGAAGTTTTACATGGGATGCTAAGAGAAACTGTTTTGGTGAACAAAGATCATGATTTTATCCATGAAGTATTAAGTTATTCATGAGCCAAGTTCATGAACTGAGACATGACAAAAATTATTCAAAGGTTCGTGACATTTCATGTTCATGGGGCTGTTCATGAAGTTTTACATGGGATGCTAAGAGAAACTGTTTTGGTGAACAAAGATCATGATTTTATCCATGAAGTATTAAGTTATTCATGAGCCAAGTTCATGAACTGAGACATGACAAAAATTATTCAAAGGTTTGTGACATTTCACGTTCATGGGACTGTTCATGAAGTTTTACATGGGATGCTAAGAGAAACTGTTTTGGTGAACAAAGATCATGATTTTATCCATGAAGTATTAAGTTATTCATGAGCCAAGTTCATGAACTGAGACATGACAAAAATTATTCAAAGGTTTGTGACATTTCACGTTCATGGGACTGTTCATGAAGTTTTACATGGGATGCTAAGAGAAACTGTTTTGGTGAACAAAGATCATGATTTTATCCATGAAGTATTAAGTTATTCATGAGCCAAGTTCATGAACTGAGACATGACAAAAATTATTCAAAGGTTTGTGTCATTTCACGTTCATGGGACTGTTCATGAAGTTTTACATGGGATGCTAAGAGAAACTGTTTTGGTGAACAAAGATCATGATTTTATCCATGAAGTATTAAGTTATTCATGAGCCAAGTTCATGAACTGAGACATGACAAAAATTATTCAAAGGTTTGTGACATTTCATGTTCATGGGGCTGTTCATGAAGTTTTACATGGGATGCTAAGAGAAACTGTTTTGGTGAACAAAGATCATGATTTTATCCATGAAGTATTAAGTTATTCATGAGCCAAGTTCATGAACTGAGACATGACAAAAATTATTCAAAGGTTTGTGTCATTTCACGTTCATGGGACTGTTCATGAAGTTTTACATGGGATGCTAAGAGAAACTGTTTTGGTGAACAAAGATCATGATTTTATCCATGAAGTATTAAGTTATTCATGAGCCAAGTTCATGAACTGAGACATGACAAAAATTATTCAAAGGTTTGTGACATTTCATGTTCATGGGGCTGTTCATGAAGTTTTACATGGGATGCTAAGAGAAACTGTTTTGGTGAACAAAGATCATGATTTTATCCATGAAGTATTAAGTTATTCATGAGCCAAGTTCATGAACTGAGACATGACAAAAATTATTCAAAGGTTTGTGTCATTTCACGTTCATGGGACTGTTCATGAAGTTTTACATGGGATGCTAAGAGAAACTGTTTTGGTGAACAAAGATCATGATTTTATCCATGAAGTATTAAGTTATTCATGAGCCAAGTTCATGAACTGAGACATGACAAAAATTATTCAAAGGTTTGTGACATTTCATGTTCATGGGGCTGTTCATGAAGTTTTACATGGGGTGCTAAGAGAAACTGTTTTGGTGAACAAAGATCATGATTTTATCCATGAAGTATTAAGTTATTCATGAGCCAAGTTCATGAACTGAGACATGACAAAAATTATTCAAAGGTTTGTGACATTTCATGTTCATGGGGCTGTTCATGAAGTTTTACATTACATGGGATGCTAAAACAAACTGTTTTGGGACAACTGCTTTTCTTCATATATCTTTCACACCTAGGTGACCTAATAAAGTCTTATGGCTTAGTATAATACATCTATACGCCATATCATTAATGATTGCGAAAATGTCACTTGTCTGGAAGATAATGGTACAAACGTTTCCAGCATGGCGATTCCTCCCTCGTTACTATAAATATGAAGAAGCTGGTTGTAAACTCAAAGAAGTAATCTGATCGATAAAATGTTATTAAAGAATATTTAGATGAAAGAATAAACACAGTTCCAATTTAAAAAATTCTGAACTGATTAACAATTGATATGAAGCTATCATTGAAATTGTCTAAATCTAAACATATTCCACTGACTGTATTAAAAAATACGTAATTATATAAATTTATTATAAAATATCAAGAGATTAAGTTATATCTGCTTGTAACAACACCTTCAAGCTCCAGGTACAATGATCGTCTTGCCATTTGAGTTTCGATCAAGCTTCAAAATGAAATCACTCACTTCTTCAGCCCATTTTTCAGGCGACCTCATTGTAGCTGCAACTGTTTCCCCTGCCGCTGCTACTAGCATTTGTGCATTGACTGGCCCTGGATTCAAAGGAATGCATGCCATCGGTGAAGGTAATTCTAGAGCAAGAACTTTCGAAAATCCTTCAATGCCAAACTTACTACAACAATATGCTGATTGATTTACTCCTGGATGACTTCCCCATCCAGAACTCAGATTAATGATAATACCTTCTTCAGCAGCAACCATTGATGGTAGGAAACTATGTGTAACATAGAATGTACCTTTGATATTTATATCAATAATGTTCTCAAATTGTTCAGTTGACATTTCCAAAACGCTTTGCGGAGCATAACAAACACCAGCATTGTTAATCAAAAAAGTTGGGACACCTATGGTGTTTATAACCTCATCAGCAAATGATTTGACTTGTTTTTTGTCCATTATATCAACCACTTTGAACATATGACCATCTTTTGAATATGAAGAATTTAGATCATCTATGATTTTCTTGCTCCTTCCACAACCAACAACTATATGGTTGCCATTGATATATCTCTTAGCGAGAGCTAAACCAGCGCCAGATGTAGCACCTGTTATCACAATACGATGACGAACCATGATTCAATGTGTCGTTTCCTGTAATCGAATAGAAGCGATGTCTGAAAAAGTAACCATAAAGGATTATATTCAACCTGGCTGCAAGACTTATATGAGTACGAACAAAGGGATTCTAGAATGTGTGAAACAAAGTGATAACATTAAGTCATTAGCCACGTATCAATTTTTGTAATTTTGCAAGTTCTTTAAAACATGTGAATATTTACGTCACGAAACAAAATCGCTTTAAACCAGAAATCAAAAACACACTTAAAAATCACACAATACCAGGAAGGACTACAAAAGAAATGAAAATCAAATTATGCGGACTGTTTCCTAGATTTCAAAATTGTATATTCTTCTATAGAAAGTAAGACTTGCTAATTTTCAAGTTAAGCTAAATTTGCCGTTTTCAGTGTCACAAGATTGAGACTCTATAAAAATGTTATCAAACTTGAAGGACGTTAATAAAAAATACTGTTTACATATTAGGAGTTAATAATCAGCATTCATATCTGAACACCTACCTGGAGATTGAACGAAATTGCACAAAGAGGTTTCTATCCAAAACAAGCCTGAAAAATAAACATTATGTTTTCATTATATTAATAGTTAATTCTTGAAAAGTTTATATTTGTACTTGACCTCTTTGGTAATTGTCACATGTTGTCCCCTGCAAAAACAATTCATGAACGTTAAATGGCCCAAATTTTCATGAACAGTTCATGAACACTCGCGGACAGTCCATCAAATGTTTGATGTGAAATGAAATTGGAAAACACAAATATTAATACCAAACAATGGAAACGCAAACACAATGAAGAATGTCGTAGAATGACCGTTTCAAATACCAAAACACAACCAGTTCGTGAAATGACATTTTTCTTCGAATCGCAAAGCAAAAATAAAATTAAAAAAAAAACAAAGCCCATCAGGTAGAGCTATTTGAATTAATCTAATTCAGATGATATGTTATTTGACTCATTTGGATTTGAAATGGCAGACAAAATTGCAAAAATTGATTTCAATCTGTGTTTGATATTCATTTTTCTAATTTTACGAACTATTGATTTTCTTCAGCTGCGCTGTCATTACACTTCGTCAGTGTACCACGTAATCTAGACTGCCACTTAACACCTGCGTGTTGTTTTATTTCAATATAGAGAGCATACTGATATCGCCAACACTTGAAATTACGATGGGATTAATAGTGGTTCTTTTTGCAGACGTGGCAATGTTCGGCGTGGCACACGATTATGTCAAGAATAAAAAATTTACAACCGTGACTTTAACTGAAAATGGTAGGCATATTGCAATTAGCTGCGATAAATTTATTGATGAGTTAGTCAAAAGTTTGAAGGACAGACTATTCGAATCTTACGCAACTGGGGCTGTTAGGGAAAGAAAAGATTATACCGACTTATTGAATCTATTTTCTGTTTTATTTTCCTCATATTGGCCACGAGAGTTACCAGAAAATTATGGCATGGAGGAAGTTAGAACATTATGCAAACGATTTGGGCACACATCAAGCACTGTAATCCCTGCATACAAATCTTTTGTGGACTGCCAGGGAAGAGTTACCATGCCTGAAATAAAATGCCTTTTTAATTCCTGTAATATGATTGCCATATCTTCAGCGGGATGTGAACGAGGATTTAGCCACATGAATCTGATTTGTTCGGACGTTAGAAATAGGCTTTGTAAACTGGAGAAGTTTTCGAATGCTGTTCTAGTGATTTGATTGGCTAACTCCTGTGTTTGGATCACGCAAGCCAAAGCAACTTAGAAACCATGTTGGTAACAAAAATATCCAAAATTTTCACCAGTGAAAATTTGCCTGTATGTTCAATATAAGCCTATGGAATTTGATAATATATAATTATTTTGAAATATAAAATGGCCAACCTTTCTTTCAATATTGGCTTGGAGAATTCCTTAGAGAATGATATTGAAACAGTTATGACCTGTAACGACGACAGGTTTAAAAGCTGCACGGAAAGTGATGTAAACAACATGCTGTTACAAGCAAAAGCAAGCAACACGAAAAACAAAACGGCATATGATGCAACAATATTTACAGGTAGGCTTGACAATAGATAGGCATGCTTCAGCAAATACGAATTATTCCAAACTAGACTAATGAACTTACTAGCAAACATATATATATATATATATATAATAATAGAGTCAAGAAAGACACACCATTTTTGCTGTTACTTGAAGTTTCACGTTGTTAAACGATCATCAGACAGAATACAATTAAAAACATACATACATAAAACCTAGTTAAACATATTTAATAGCAGTGCTTATTGTTATTTATTGTAATGGTTTCTATTGTTAATATTTAATCTATTGTTATTACATTTCCGTATGCTTGGTCACGTTTTGGATGTTTTGAAATTGGAAAGGTAAAATTTGTTTTCATGGCGGCATTTGGATATTAGTTCTGATCTTTTGTTGATTAAGGTTTCTTTTGAGCAAATTATATTATATTTTTCAGCCAGGCAGAGAAAACAACGCTTTGATTTATTACTGTATGCAGCAGCCTTGCATAAGATTGACCATTCAATCTGGTAGGACAGCTTGCTGTCTTTGGCTTGCCAAATGTATTTTGAAAGTTGGGTGTTCAATTCATAATTTCTGTTTCTGAAAGACAGCATATGCAAACACTTCCCAAAAGAACACCAGTATCGAAAAATTTTTAACTAAAATAATATTAAAGTCAGCTACAGCTGTACCAGCAATATGGAAAGAATAATAAAAAACCATAACAGAAAAGTAACAAGTGAACCAAAGGCCGACAAACAAAATACAAAACAATGCAACTGCAGATCAAAACCAACGTGCCCACTACAAAATAAATGCCAAACAGAAAGCGTGGTCTACATAGCAAAGGTGACAACTGAAGATGACTGCGTCAAAAATTACATCGGACTGACTGAAGGTAGCTTCAAGGATCGCTACACAAAGCATATGCTGTCTTTCAGAAACAAAAATTATGAATTGAACACCCAACTTTCAAAATACATTTGGCAAGCCAAAGACAGCAAGCTGTCCTACCAGATTGAATGGTCAATCTTATGCAAGGCTGCTGCATACAGTAATAAATCAAAGCGTTGTTTTCTCTACCTGGCTGAAAAATATAATATAATTTGCTCAAAAGAAACCTTAATCAACAAAAGATCAGAACTAATATCCAAATGCCGCCATGAAAACAAATTTTACCTTTCCAATTTCAAAACATCCAAAACGTGACAAAGCATACGGAAATGTAATAACAATAGATTAAATATTAACAATAGAAACCATTACAATAAATAACAATAAGCACTGCTATTAAATATGTTTAACTAGGTTTTATGTATGTATGTTTTTAATTGTATTCTGTCTGATGATCGTTTAACAACGTGAAACTTCAAGTAACAGCAAAAATGGTGTGTCTTTCTTGACTCTATTATTATTTACCGCTCTGCTATTTACAAGCATTGAGCACTGTTCACCTGCCAATACTTTTAAATTTTTATTAAATTTGAAACATATTATATATATATATATATATATATATATATATATATATATATATATATATATATTGTTGTATGTTACATCTGCAGAGTGGGATACAAAACGAAGAATCACAGTTGAATTAGACAAGAACCTACAAAAATTTTATGCTGAAGTGAGAAACAAGGAAGGCAAAGAGTATTCAAAAAGCACAATGTTGACTATTCGTTTTGGAATTGAGCGTAACAATTGGGTGTAACAATTTGTAACAATCCAAATTTCAAACAATCGAATATGCTACTAAATGCCAAACTAAAAATATCAAGACAGCAAGGTTTGGATAAGTCCAAACATAAATCGCCTATTGACGCCGATGATCTCATCAAATTGAGAAACAATTTGGAATGTTCCAATCCACAAGGACTAGTTAACAATGTGTGGTTCCACGTTACCTTGTATTGGTGCCGTCGTGGTCGAGAGGGCCAACGTTCCTTGACAAAAAACAGCTTTTGCTTTGATACCGATTCAAATGGAGTAAATTATGCAACCATGACACACAATGAGACATCGAAAAATCATCAAGGAGGATTGAATTCCAATACAAGGATGATAATTATGAAAACATAGTGAGAATGTACGAGACAAATGAAAGGAACGACGGCTTCAAGGCACTGAAGAGATATACAAGTTTGCTCAATCCAGAATGTTCTGCATTTTTTCAAATGCCGAAAACATATTGGTGACTGGAAGATTATTGCTGGTTCCAGAATAAACCAATGGGAGTAAACACTCTTGGAAATATGATGAAAAAATTTAGCATAGAATTCAAATTGTCAAAGCCATACACAAATAATTGTATAAGGGCAAATATCGCTTTGGTCAAATGCTGGTATGCAGAACCGTCATATAATGAACATTTCAGGCCATCGGCAAGAGAGCTCCCTGTCACATTATAATCAGCAACCTTCTTCATTACAACTGCGCCAATGTAGCACTATTTTGTCCAATGCCTTGGCTAGTCAGAATAAGACGGGGAATGGGAGCAGTAATCCGCAACAGTCGAACACAGGTAGCTCCACAATATTGATTGCCAATAATTCTGTTATTCCAAAAATCCAAAAGCAATCACTCTCAAGCATCCTTCCTGATGAGCAGATGAAATCAATATTTTCCAATTGTACAATTGCTAATGTTAATATCACATTTCAAAAAAGTTCTAAATAATGGTAAATAAACTTCATAATCATTACTTGTTAAAATGGTTTCCGATAATATAATTCAAAATTAGAATTCAAATTCTTATTCGTCTTTGTGTCATCGTAATGTAATACCATAATGGCTATAAATCAAGACAAAACCAAACCACGCTTGAAAACCAGACAAACAGCGGAAATGAGACTACCGAAATCATAGCGTCCGAAAGGTTTCGAAAGTCTAACTGTGGATCTGTGATTCGAAGAAGGACAAAATATGACGAAGACGTGAAGATTTATAGGAGATAATTGATTTAATCCGTTAAATCTTCTACTTTAAATTCATTTAAAAATAGTAAAAATATGTTTTATTTCACAAAAGGGTTACTGCACGGCAGCCTTGTGTTTGGGTTCTCTGATACCAACCGCGGGATGTTGGGAGACACTCGAAAGCTGAAAAACACTCGCCCTACAGGCTCTTGTTTTTCTGATGCTTTCTCGAATGACGAAGAAAATGAAGATAATAATGAACGCCAACCAATGTGGAATATTTTATAACATATAACTGATCTGAAGACCTATGATACGAGGCAAATATAATATGATAATTCGAACCCGATAAGATTAACATTTTCTATTTAAATTAAAACATATTACTAAACTACAGGGCCATTTACACTGCAGCAAAATAGGCACGGTACTCGTCAGTTAACACATCAAAGGTGTGAAGGTGTCAAGTGGTTTTGGGCACGGACCAAGCTAAAACACTGTCTAAACGGCGTTTTCAGACATTGAAAAGCGGCACCGTGCCTACTATTTTGATTGGGCCGAGATCATTTCTCGAGGTAGTCTCGGCCCGCTCAGAAAGTGGGCACCGTGCCTTTTTGTAGAAATTATGACGTCATCGCAGAAGTTGCGTCTCTTTACAGTGGAATTCTGAGGTTTTCTAACAAAATCAGTAACAGACTAAAGATTAGTAAGTTAGATAAGCATATTAGGCATATTTTGTTTCGTATTTCTGTAGAAAATTAATGAAGTTTCTGTAGTATAAGGTTTAATTATGCAAATTGTAACTACGAGTGCGGAGCGTAAATTTAGATGTGTATTTTGTTACAGAAATACTGCTCTAGCGTGGTAACATGTTCAGGAGGTGAAAGACTATCTCAAATGTATATGAATTTTGCTTAATTGAGATAAGAATGTTACAAAATATAAATATTATAATTGATGAAAAACATAGTGATTTTCAGTCCAACGGAATCCTGACAAGTTATTTAACTTGACTGAATCTCAATTTATCGATTTTCACCGATAAAATCATTAAATAATGAGAACCCTATAATTCAGTTTGTAAGTTTTCAATCTCGGCCCGCTTAAAAATAGGCACGGGCGATCTTGAAAACAGTTTTTAATAAGCTGTGTAAACCCTGAAAAAAAAACAGCACGGGCCGCATTCTTGTTAACACCTCGGGTGTTAATTGACGAGTACCGTGCCTGTTTTGCTGCAGTGTAAATGGCCCTTACTTTACTATAAATAGTTGCACTGTAAAATAGTTTTTTGCGGTTTTGATTAAACAACGCATAAATGACGTCATAATGTATTGTTGCCTCTCTTCCGCATTTGATGACGTCATCGATAAATTTTACGTAGAAATCTACCGTTCCTTCACTTTAAAAATTGGGATATCATCACTGCCCCTGCGAAAAAGTTCATGAACGTTCATGAACTTTCATGAAATGAGTTCATGAACGTTCATGAACTAGTTCATCAACGTTAAATGGCACAGAGTTCATGAACGTTCATGAACTCAAGTTCATGAAAGTTCAACAAAGTTAATGAACTAGTTCATCAAAGTTCATGAACTAGTTCAGCAAAGTTCATGAATTAGTTCATCAAAGTTCATAAACTAGTCCATCAAAGTTCATGAACGTTCATGAACAAGTTCATCAAAGTTCATGAACAAGTTCATCAAAGTTCATGAAGCAGTTCATCAAAGTTCATGAACGTTCATGAACTGTATAGTAAATAACAGATTAAAACAAGAATAGGAAAAAGCAACTTTGAATGTTTGAACATTTAATTCACAAAAACTTGTAAAATGTGATATAGTAAGAGGAAATGAATACATTCAAACAAATAAAATATATGATATAGAAATGTAGGAATTAGTATAGCTTGTTAAAATATCAAAGATTGTTTGAAGCCGATTGATACTTTAAATATGTCTAAAGTCAAATCAATTCTGCTCATTGAAGCCTAAAGCATATCAACTTCTCAAAGTGTGCTGTCCTTGAATGTCTTTTGCTTTGAGCGGATTTTTCAAGTTATGGAGCATGATTTAACTTTCTATTCTGTGTACATATCTCTCTAAGTCTTCAAATCATAATGTGAAGTCTTACCTTTTAAATGTATAGTTGTATGAGTATCTTACTATATTAAGGGTAAATTGGTTCTCTGTTGGGATATTCTTTTCTTGCCATGATTCATTTCAAAACTTATTTTATCATGTAATGATATTTGCACCTACTTTAAGAAGTGCTTTTAATAATAATGATAATTAATATTAATATCAACCTTTGGATTGTATATGTTCAAGAGCTTGAAGTTGTGACATGTCCAGTGTTTGAATTGAAAATAGCAAGCAACACAAATAATTATACATTGAACTTCCTTATGTAGTTTGTTGTGGGGGTAAATAAAAGTCTTGCAAAGCTTTTGCATCTCTGATTTATCTTTTTGTGAATAATTAAAAGGAAATATAAAATCTGGCCTCACATTCTTTGCATGGTAATCAATGTATACACCAACACCAGATATGAGCAACCAAACAACCATGTGGGGAGCTAAGGTCTACTGTAGTAAATTCTGTTTGAGTTTTGAAAACCACAGTTTCATCTAATTAGTATTCCAAAATCAAGCTTTAGTTTCACTTGGAAATCATCTTTTCAATCCTGTTGAAGCCATATATTTTTATGTAAAACTTTGTAGAATATCTATCCATCAGCTAAATTCTTTATATTACTGAATTAAACTCATTTTTCAAGATTGCTATCTTTCTCTGGATCAAGTAAACAAGCAGCAAAAGTAAGGAATGATGTAATTACTAACTGACTTCATAAGTCAGTTTTCTTTTGAATAACAATAGCTAGTACCCAAGTCCAAGCACCTAGTCTAAATATAGACAGCTTATCACCTTACTATCAGCATGAGATGACAGCATGAGCTCAGCATGAATTTATTAGCTTCTCACTTAGACACCCACTTAGCACTTTCTGTTTGTGAGATTTGTCATCAAAAACTTACTTCTTCACACATTGGCTATTGATGCTTCAGTTTGTTTGTTTTGATATTTTAGCTCAGGTTATCAATTTATTTAAATATACAGGATAATCAACACACAATTGCTCTCTATTGTGTGTATAATTAAAGATAAATTGAATTTTAATCAATTAAACTATTTATTCCATTAAAATTTAGATAGCCTAGTCACAGCACAGGATGTTTTAGGATATATTCAACACAATGTTAACATTATAATAAAAGTACAATCAAACTAACACATTAATGCATCAGACATGAAACAACAAACTTGAACAAGAACATTATCATTTCTGATGGATAAAACCCAGAAAAAAGTTAGCTGTAGATTTTACAACTAATTAACTTATAGACATTGTAATTAATTAACTTAAGTACATACATTGTCTTGCCAAATGAAGACACATGTGTGTCTTCTGTCTTCTCCTAAACAATCTATCAGAAGGAGGGGGTCCTGGGAACCTGGTTCATTGAAGGCCAGCACAAAATCAGTAGGTTTTCAAATATAAGATTTACTTTTCAACATTATTATTCATAGGCTTCACATTCATTTTGTATAAATATTTTGAAAACCCTAAAATTGGAAAGTTTCCTATCATATCTGGAATTTCTGATTCCAGTAATGCAAACATTTTGTGACACCCTGCCCCTGAGGCATTGTCTATTTGTCATTAGTTGAGATCAATAATATGCTGCTAGATTTTATTGGCATTACTTATATACTGCCCTGATTACTAGGCAATAAGCTCCAAAATTGTTGACATGGTACCAGAAATGCTGCCAATTGGACCTGCATTGATTTATGTTTTCCTGCTAAAATAGCCCTTACAATTGTGTGTTAATACAGTTTCACACTTACTGTATCTAGTCGAGCTTTATTATGTATTTCGATCAGAATATTTTTATCATGAAATTTCATAAGCTAGGATTTCTGTTTCATTAATTCAGAATTAATGTCCATGAACTTCTACTACTGGTAGGGTTTACGAGAAATGACTGCAAAGAATGAACATTGATTGAAGTTTATGAACGTTCATGAACTTGGGATATAGTTCATGGAATTTGAATACTGGTTAATAAACTTGGAATGTGGTTGTTGAATGATGACTTTTAGTTCATCAAAGTTCATGAACCTTCATGAACTCTTTGGGTCCATGAACTATTTGTTTACAAACTGCTATGATTAGTTCATGAACATTCATGAACTTGAATAAAAGTTCAAGAACGTTCATGAACTTTCATGAACTTTGATGAATTTGGAAAACTAGTTCATGAACGTTCATGAACTTTTATGAACTTGGACAACTAGTTCATAAACTTTGAGTGTAGTTCATGAATTGTGACTTTGAGTTCATCAAAGTTCATGAACGTTCATGAACTGTAAGAGTTAGTGAACCATATTTTTATGAACTATTCCTTACACTTCATGAACTGTTCATCAAAGTTCATGAACTGTTCATCAAAGTTCATGAACGTTCATAAAAGTTCATGAACGTTCATGAACTTTTATGAACTTTCATGAACTTGTTTCGCAGGGGTGGATATAGACCAACAACAAACAATAGCATGCTGGAGCATATAAACTTTCAGGAAAGCATTTCTTTACTGCTCATTAAAACATTAACAGAAATTACTATATTCATGGTTTTTAACAAAGTTTTCATTGGTTAATTGTTCGTCACCACGCGTAAGTTAATTTGATCATTTCCCCCCTGAGCGGGAAATAAGTTGTTATTTCCCGCCTGGTTGATAACAAAAAATTATCATAGCAACAATGGTAAACACAAAATAAACATTTTCTGATCTGCCATTCAATGACCTTGACAAATTAGCTCTCGCAAAGTTATCAAACCATTGCATTTTGGCAACAGCCGTGTCAATGCTTTGTGAATGAACATCTCGAAGCTCTACATACAATGCGTGTTTCAGGACACAAATCAGAAAGAAGTATCCGCTTTTACTCTAGAATAGTTACAGAAGAAAAGCAGAAAAGAAATATCAGATAGTATCGCATCTGCAAACACTTGCAGCCAATTACAGAAAATTGCAACTTTAAGCAACAGTTGTCAGCAATCTCCCGTATTTATGTAAAATATTGCAATCCAACGCCAACTACAAATTGTAAAATATAATGTACTAGAGCTTAAATGCTAAATCCCGGTTACACTGATCGTTTATCAAGGCAAATAAAATAATGCATGTCGTTCCTCTGACACTCAGGCAAATAATATTCACTGCTCCCCTCGGAGTCGTACATTAAATGAATAATATGTAAGATATAATATTTGGCAAGGCAAGTGCCATGCAAATGTTCAGGCGGGTATGAAGCTAGCTGTTGTTTTAATGTCTTAAGCTCTTGCAAGTTGCTTCAAGGCTTCTACCCCTGCGAAAAACAGTTCAGGAGTTCATGAACAGTTCATGAACGTTAAATGGCTCCAATTTTCCTGAACTGTTCATGAACTGTCCGTGAACTGTGTGGACAACTCCTGAATGGTTTTCGCAGGAGTATGGGTTGAATATAAAAGAAGAGTAAATGGTTAGTTTATTATTTTCGAATATGATATACCATCAAAGCCAAAAACTCAGAGTATCATTCACATATAATTTCCTTGATTTTAAAGAAAGATAAATTTTGCAAATAAAATCCAGACAAACTTTATGTTAGTACAAATATATCAACTCTAAACCATGTGGTAAAGATCAAAGTGTAAATATTGCTCTTCCGTTCATTAACCATAACGTATACATAATGTTGTAAGGCAACTTAAGTCGCAAAGTAATTGATACTATCCGCTTGAAAGAAGAGAAGCAATTCATCTCTCGTACAATTATATACAAATATCATGTGACCTGTGTGATGCTGGTTATACATAGTATTCTTGCTGACACTTAATTTGAAGATCAAGTCCCTGTGCAACCGTTATCGAAAAATCCCAATCAAGAATGTTTTTTCTACTTAAAAGTTTCCCCACAAATAATCTAGTGTTACAAGCTTACAAGACCTACGTTAGACCTTTAGTCGAATAAAATTTTCCAGTGTGGAATCCACACATGTTAAAAGACATTAGGGCCATTCCATCAGAAGTGAAACCACAAAATTTTATAAGTGTCATGAATAAAGCATGCCATTAAATAATGCCATTGCAACAAAAGTACAAGCAATTTCGATGTAAATTTACAGTTTTACCAAAGCCGCTGTGGAAGAAATCTATCGATATAAGCATAAATATTCGACATTATAGCCAGTAACTTGTATTGTTAGATAATTTAGATTGTATACTTATGTTTTCATTATAATTCTTTTTAGTCAATTATATATGATTGTATACATTTGTAATAAATCCAGCCAAATTTCAACGGGCGTTATAGTTTTAATTTGTGTTTTGTAACAAAATTCAATCGACCGACTGGAACGAATGGAACGATGGATGAAAAGATAGTCAAACGATGTCGTCAAATGAAGACAAACAGCAAATGTTGTGCAGCAAGGGGGAAAAATAGATGATTGTGATTGACCTTGGTCAACGAGGAATACACCATGGTTGTCGAATAAGGGGACAACAAAGACCAGAGTGGTACTATTGAAGTAAATCAGTATACCACGCATAGAGCTGCAAGCAGCTGTTCTGGGATCAAGATTAGCAAAGACAATCAAAAACGAGTCCAGATTCAAGATCATTGGTAATGTAATGTAGACGGTGTCGCCCTACCGAAGGCACCCGTACCACTCCTCTATTTCTAGATGAGTGGCTTTTTTCGCTGAGAGCAATGAATTTAAACGCTCTTTGTTGATCTCAGCCGCGACACTGCAGATCAGTTTCAACAGATTTCATGGAAGATAGGTCTTGTTTGTCAATGCGCAGCGATGCGCCGCAGCTACTCACAATGCAATTCCCTTTGGACCATTCCATCCGCCATCCTCAGATGGTACTCATTTGATGTTTCAGGTAAAGTCAAGGCTGAGTTGACCTTAGGGGGATTTGAACCACAGTCGATCAGATATGATCCGATCTGAAGTTCGGTTGCTCTGCCATCTGAGCTAATCCCGCCATTGGTACAACCTTCTGGAGTGACAGTACTGTGACAATATCCTGGATCAAGAGTCACGCCAACATCTTCAAGCAATTTGTTGCAATTCGCCTTGGTAAAATTCAAGAAAGTACAGATTCTTCAGATAATGGCCTCATTTTCATTCTGAGTTCAACTGCGCTGATGATGCATCAAGAGGTATTCCAGTTTCTGACCTGAATAACCGATGGAAAGATAGACTACAGTTATTGAAATGACATGGAGAGAGCTGGCATGAAAAATTCCAAGGAAAGACCACATATCAAGATTACTGATGCCAGAAAGTCATAAAGAAACCAAACATGCAGGGTACAAAAGAGTTTTGGCTCGATCAAGATTGAAGTACTGGATTGCCAGTGGAATAACATTAGAAATTTTATTGACTCTAAATGTGTAAAATGCAAGAAATTGAGAGCAACATGTCAACAAAAACAAATGGCAAACTTTCCAGAATTTCGCCTGAAACTATTCACTCCACCATTCTACTTTACAGGAATAGACTACGTTGGTTCCACCACAGTCAAATTGGGTATCAGAACAAGAAGACAAAAAAGAAATGGGGTAATATTTACATGTATGAACACTCGCGCCATTCATGTTGAAGTCACCCAGATATGTCAATGTCAGCATTTCTCCAAGCATTGATATACTATATCAATCGATGTTACTGTTCAAGGTACTATATCAATTGCGTGTTACTGTTCAAGGTACTATATCGCATTTTACTGCTCAAATCGAGTGCCTGTTAAATCAACCCCAAATAGTGATACAAAAGCCAAATTTATTAAACTTTCAAAGGATTACAATGCTGCGATAAGAGGCTTCAATACTCAACGTGAACAATCTCTTCTTGACGAGCCTTCTCTTGCAAATTCAATTGTATATCTGCTAATACTAATAGTAAAGATTTTCAATTTAAACCAAAAAACCCTTGAACAATACATAAGGATAAAACAGATTAATTATTTAATTCCTTTGATAATTTGGTTCAATGAAGTCTTGAAATGCATATGCCAAAACATTAGTAGCAGCAAAGTATGGTGGCAGTAGCAGAAGAAAACACAAAGATGTGTCCAAAAATCTGACTGTAAAGCCATGTTCGATGGAATATGGAGAAAAATAGGATTTTCCTCACTCCCAGGCACTGTTACAGCATTATCTGTTAAAACTGGCGAGGTTCTTATGATGAAACCTTGAATAAGGTTTGTTCAAGTTATTCTTACTGGGAAGATAAAGACGACAGCGTAAAAAGCAAGCTTGGGAGGCAACGCATAAATGCAAGGTCAATTATGACGGCTCAGCTCCCTCTATGGAACCAGAAGGTGTGAAACGCATGTATGCTAGATCTGAACAAAATTTAAAGTTAAAGCACACAGGCTACAATGGAGACGGGGATAGTAAATCATTCTCAATTATCAAAGAGAGCTGCCCCTATGGTGACAAAGATATCACAAAGTATGAATGGATTAGCCTGCGTCACAGACCGCGATTCAGACACAAAAGAATAGGGTCTGTGTGAATTGCTCGGTTTCTCTGTCCGGGCCTCGTATCAAAATAAGATTGATGTCACATAATTATGCAAGATTAAGGTGATTCTCGCCGGGATTCTCACATTACTTTGTTTACTTCGATTGACGCATTGCAATAAGTTCTATTTTAGGCTTATAACAATTAATTGATATAAGCTATAACAATTGATTGATCGAACAGAGGTGATGAATTTATTCACTAAGAACAATAGATTTACCATGCATTGATCAGAAACTTCCGCTCTAGGTTTTTGTGAAGCGGCTGGACAGAGAACTGCGCAAATCACACAGACCCTATTCTTTTGTGAATTAATCGCGGTTTAACGCAGACTATGAATGGATGGGACATGTGCAGAAGCGGCTTGGTATTGCACTCCGAAAGCTGAAATTAACTTATGGGAAAAAACAAGTGATGGTAAAACAATTAGAGGGCGTGGCAGGTTGACAAAAAACAAAATGGATAAACTACTTACTAAGTATACTATGGTTTAGCGATAAGGCGACATAAAATGATTTACCAGCAAGGAAAAAAGAAGTACTGGCAGGTTTATACCACAGTTCGTCTAGCGATGAGAAGCCCACGCATCAGATTTGCCCAACTGGATCTGACAGCTGGAGCAAGTATCAATTATCAAAAGCAATGAATAAAGAACATAAGCATCCTATTGGATTACCTCAAGCAGTTTTTGATATTATTCTGCCTATTTACACCAGATTATCAAATGATGAACTATTGACAGGTTGTCTTGGCGGGTATACGCAAAACAATTGTCAATCACTGAACCATCTAATATGGACACGGTGCTCTAAGGCAACATTTTCAGGAGGGGCTCACTTCAAAGCTGTTGCAGCTAATGATGTTACCGCATTTTATAATGGCTTATTTGTCTTGAATAAAATTCTAAACCGTTTGGGAGTAAATGGTAAGAGCAACACAATAGCCCTGCTAACGAAAGTTGATAGAAAGAGGATACGGGAAAGTGATGCACGAGCTATAGTAATTGAAAAAAAGGACAGTCACTTAGAATGAAAAAAAGCAAGAGAAGAACTCCCTACTGAAGAAGAAGGGGTAACATACCAGTCTGGTACATTTGAAAGCTCATTATGAGCAATTATATTGACACAATAACAATGCGCTATGTTTAAATTGGATTTTCCACACATTTGAATTTTCACTTGATTTCGATAGCGGTGACGCTTCTAGTTTATTCATCTTGAAGTATTGACTTGGAATTTTGAGGATATCATAACCATATTATGTTCGGTGCAATAAAACTAAATACTTACATAGATCTTAGATAACTTCCTTATACTTGCTAGTACTATAATTTTGCTGCGTTGTCTTTGTGTTGTAAATTTTTTGGTTCAAAATGAAATACCTCAAAATTTAAGATATTCATTGCATAGAAGCCTCTATCTAGAGTATATCCTGAACAAGAAGTGAAAAAATATTACTCAATTGACGTCAAGTCGAAGTGCATAATTTTGTGTGGTGTTACATGAAGAAATCATTTTTGTCAATTTTGAATCTTCAAACCGTGATCTCATCTGATTATCTGCTATTTCATTAAATATAACACATTTTCACAGTTTGACATCAGGAAAGGCCTCAAACAAAATTGAGTAAGCAGGTACCTTAAGAAATTCATGAAATACAAGGGTTCTTAGTTGTTGGATTACTGTTCTCTGTCAAAAATGTGTCAATCGTCGTCCAGACCATAGCCTGCGCTCTTAGCCGAATCTAGTTAGCACATAACAACATTAACACACCTTGGGGGTAGGTACAAATATGTACGTGGCACCAGGATTTTGATTAGCAGTGGGAACAAATATAACCTTTGTGGAGATCAAGCACTAAAGATTTACCATAGACATGTAGAGTAGTTGATGATATACTATTATATGATTCTTCGTTCCTGGCTCACGTTGACCACATAAAGTCTTTCCTACATCATTGTCGTATTCATGGTATCACCGTTATCCCCAAGAAATTTACGTTTGCACAATCGTCTGTGAAATATGTTGGATATAGTAGTAGCCTAGTCATTCTAGCATTGCCCCTACTACTGATATAATTCCAGCAATTACCAATTTTTCAACTTCATCAAATTTAAGTGCCCTGAGATCGCTTTTAAGGTCGGTAGAACAGCTGTCAAACTTCTGTCCATTTATTTAGCAGCGCTGAAAAGGCCAATGAGAATGTTACCAAAATACAATAATGTCTTTCAATGGCTACCAGTCCATGATGCAGCCTATCCAGTCAGTCAAAGATGCTCTTCAGAAGCAACCAATTCTATCATTTTACCAACAAAGTATTCCACAACGTCAGAGTGGTCAATGGCGATTGCTAGAATGCAAATCCCATTTTTTTAGTGATGCCGAGAAGCGCTACGAGATAAGTGAGCTGGAATGTCTAGCAGTTTCATGGGCAGTTCTTAATATTGTCTGTATCTACAAAGTCAGTCTTATTTTATTGCTGTGAGAGATCATAAACTATTTATTCCAATTCTGAACAATTATTCAATCACAGATAAAAATCATACATATCTTATGAACAAACTATCTCCATCATAGTTTCAAAACTGAGTGGAACAAAAGCAAATACCATTAAATCTCTAAAGCCCTTTCTAGGTCGCCCACATTCCCCACCATCAATCAGAAGATGAATTAGAAGAAAATGCCAATTTTTACATCCAAGCAATAATGATATTGATGACAACTGAACAGAGTCACATTGAATAGACAGCAGCCTGGAGTCCATACTGGATAGTCTGCTTTAAATTCAAAAGATAACACAAACCTTGTGGCCTGTCTCTATAACATGGTTACATAAAGTCATTAAAGATTATCATATATTCACCAAAAACGAAGATATTCATTTCGTTATGTGCGAATGCGGACGATTGCCAAATTTCTAATTTAGACTACGAAATCTTTATTCTGTGCGAACTCAGAATATATATCGACAAACTAATTCAATACTCTAAATAAATGAGATATTCTCTTTGTTTCCACGTAGAAATAAATTTATAAAACATTAACGCTTTTATTGAACCATCATAAAGGCCCATAAATTTTTTTGTTCCGTACGAACAAGACAACCATAACGTACTGTAGATAGAGGATTGGGAACAATTCTTATTGTTAACAATATAGAGGCATGGTGCCCAATTAGTGATTACAATATATGTTATAGCCTCATGTGTTATCGACAGGCATTGTTGGGCGAAAGCCATTGAAATAAGATCATTATTATCTAAGCCTCATTTGTTGATCTTCTTATGGACTCGTTGCTTTGAGTCAATCTTCGGTTTATTATAGTATTTATTACAGTCCTACAATAGAATTGTGTTCCCTTAAGACCACACTTTTACATGGTCAGTCGAACCGTGTAACCGTGAACCTTTTACATGGTCATTCAAAGTTTTATTTTAACTAAATGGTTGTCAAATAAACAAAATGTTTTAGAATGTCTGCCTTGTGAGAAATGGTCGAAACAAATTATAAATTTAGATCGAGAGACTATTGTAATTGAACGTGCGCTTGGTGTGTTTTGGAATGTAACTAATGATAATTTATGTTTTATTGTTAAAAATGTGAATAAACCCTTTACAAAGCGTGGAATTCTTGCCACTGTTAGCACAATTTTTAACCCTGACGGATTTTTATCCCCTATCATGTTACTGCCCAAACTTCTTCTGCGAGAATTGTGGCAATCCAAGCCACCGATACAATGGGACGACCCATTACCAAAACACGTGCTAGATCGTTGGCTGGAGTGGCTGCAGACTCTCCATGTCATTGAAACAATCACATTGCCTCGTTGCTTTAGAAACACCTCCTTTTTCTCGACTGAATTCACGACCGGCTTGCATATTTTTTGTGACGCCTCGCAAATTGCTCTTGGAACTGTAGCATTTCTGCGGTTTGAAAATGGCGATGCTATTTCTTGCTCATTTGTTGCTGCAAAATCGCGCTGTGCTCCACTGCATGTTGTAACTATCCCGCGCTTAGAATTACAATCAGCAGTCCTAGTGACACGCATGTGCCAACAGTTAGTACAGGAATTAGACATCGACCTTAGTTCAGTTGTGTTTTGGTCAGATTCCAAAACGACCTTGTTGTACATTTCTAATGATTCCCGTAGATTTAAAGTATTTGTAGCTAATAAAATTAGTGAGATTAGACTAACAACTAACCCTAACCAATGGCGACATTGCCCGGGCAATCTCAATCCTGCAGATATTTCATCACGTGGTCTCAGTCCTGAAGAGTTTCGTTCAGCCGACACTTGGTAAACTGGTCCATCATTCCTCTGGCAAACAAGTGATCACTGGCCGCAAGACTCACATCCATTCATTCCGGACGAAGACCTAGAAGTGCGTGCCCGTCCTGTTCTTCAGACCAGTCAGCCACGTGATTCTCCATTGAAGCAAATCATCGAACGCTTCTCCTCTTGGTTTAAGGTAAAATGTATCCTATTCAGATTGCTTTTTGTTATTTCATGTTTTAAAGCTGATGATGTTGTTACCCCTTTGACCAAATTTGAAATTTTTGAAAGGGCAGAACGTTATTTGTTGATTTATGTCCAGCGTCAACATTATGCTAAGGATATCAGTAGCTTAAAAACAAAAGGTGACCTTCCTAATTCTAGTACATTGAGATCATTGTGTCCGTTTCTTGATGAATACGGAGTACTTAGAGTAGGTGGACGCCTACATAATTCAGATTTAAGATTTTCTGCTAAACACCCTGTGATAATTCCACCCAATTCCAACATCGTTTGTGGCATCATAAACGATTATCACAATAATTTGTTACATGGCGGAGTGAATACAATTGTTTCCGAAATAAGACAACGATTTTGGATCCCTAATTTGAAGTCTCTTGTGAAATAACACGCCCATCGTTGTGTGAAGTGTAGAAAAATTGATGCCAAACGTATGACGCAACACATGTCCACCTTACCTAGTTTCAGAGTAAAATGTTCTCGAGCTTTTGCTAAAACCGGGGTTGCTTTTTTTGGGCCATTTTACGTTGTACGTGGTCGTTCTCGTGAGAAAAGATGGGGTTGCATTTTTACATGTCTCACTATCAGGGCTGTACACCTCGAGTCATGTTCATCACTCGATTCTGACCATTTCATACTGGCATTGCGTCAATTTGAGGCACGAAGAGGTTCCCCCTCTGAAATCATTTCTGATAATGGGACCAATTTTACAGGGGCAGAGCGGGAACTTAGAGAGGCGTTGGCAGAATGGAACTTATCCAAAATCGAAAGTTTCTGTCATCAGCGACACATTAAGTGGACATTTAACCCCCCAGAAGCCCCCCATTTCGGTGGTATCTGGGAACGCCTAATGAGATCCGTGAAGCGTTGCATTTATTCTGTTTTTTCTGAGCAAGTATCTTCACAGGAATTATTTGACTCAGTCTTATGTGATGTTGAGCGAAGCCTGAAATGCCGACCACTGACAAGCCTCTCGGATGACACAGCAGACCTTGAGCCGCTGACACCCAATCACTTCTTGCTTGGTCACGCGATGAATGATCGAGAGCCTGGCCTGTTTGTCCCACAAGATGTGTTCCTTCGAAAGCAGTGGAGAGCCGGACAAGCTTTGATGCAGTCATTCTGGCGTCGCTGGGCAAAAGAGTATATCACCCTCCTTCAACAGCGTCAAAAATGGACCTCAATCACCTGAATATTAACATAGGGGACTTGGTGCTATTGGCAGATGATCGTCTTCCCCGTGGTAAATGGCCGCTAGCTGTTGTCACTGAGGTAAAAGAAAGTTCTGATGGCCTGGTGCGGTCGTACACAGTAAAAACAAAATCGTCTGTGTTAACAAGACCCATTCATAAACTTTGCTTGCTTGAAGCAGCAGAAGATTAAATTGACTGGCTTTGCCCAGTAGTTGTATTAATTAAATCACAATGTTTCACTGTGAAGTTTTTAATTTTTTACCATTGATAATTTAGCTTTTTAATACGGAATATTTTATCTATATCATTTTGATATACTTTCTGTAAATGTCCCCAATGCTCTATAATCATTCGCTTCTCTCATTGAGATGGGAATGAAGATAGAGGATTGGGAACAATTCTTATTGTTAACAATATAGAGGCATGGTGCCCAATTAGTGATTGCAATATATGTTATAGCCTCACGTGTTATCGACAGGCATTGTTGGGCGAAAGCCATTGAAATAAGATCATTATTATCTAAGCCTCATTTGTTGATCTTCTTATGGACTCGTTGCTTTGAGTCAATCTTCGGTTTATTATAGTATTTATTACAGTCCTACAATAGAATTGTGTTCCTTTAAGACCACACTTTTACACGTACAATCCTCCCCTGATTGAGCCGTTCTATTCGTTCTGAACATGTAGTGCTACGCAGAGCCATCTATTTACAAGAGTTGGGACACTTCTGCCATTTTTGTATCTTTTTGCCTGGACCCGAGCACGTTTTTAACAGTGCGCATGTGCAGGAGAATGTTGTGTGTTTTTTTCAGCCATATTGGATTGTATTTTTTCGCGCGTTTCACTTGAAATGATCGACCACCTGTTTCTGAAAGAACAAAGATGGCGTCCAAAAATCACGTGACTGGCATCTGTCCAATTGGAGACGATAGCGGCACATGAAAGCGTGTCTCAACTCTTGTAAATAGATGGCTCTGGTGCTACGGCCTCGTATTCGTGATGGCCTCGTAATCTTGATATAGATAAGTAGCATTGTACATGTAATAGAGGAGTTTATGTATGACTAGCAAACTGGTGTTGTCTCTGAGTTTTCTGAGTTATTATTATTACTGTTTAATTCACCATTATTATTATAGTGTCATTGGATAACTGGGCACTACACTGGCGCAGTTGATAGGATGAATATAATTTCAGTAGTATATAACTATTGATTCTGCAGTGACATAATTATATATAGAAAGGGAACGCGTTTTATTTCAACGGCATTTTATTATAACTCAAAATGAATGAGGATAACGGACAAGGTTCGAAGAAACCTTCAAGCTCAAGTAAAGCTGGAAATAAAGAAGATTCAACAACGTCGAAAGGTCTCTTTTCTTTTAGAGGAAGGTTACCACCAGAATTCGATCCAAGTCAAAGAGATGGCTATGACAGATTTACTCGCTGGAAATCCACGTTTCAAAATTATATGCTAGCCTCTGATCTAGATACCCGATCTCAGGAGAAACAATTGGCTATTCTCTATAATATTGCTGGAGAAGAATTCAGACAATTTACAAAGAAAAACTGTAAGTTTACTAACGCTAATCCTGAGAATATTGAAAATGTTCTGGCAAATGTAGAGTTACTATTAAAACCACAACGTCGAAATCTACAGTACAGGTGTAAATTGCTTGATTTAAAACAGGGTCCTGATCAGACTATCACCGAATATTTACAATGTTTGAGATCTGTATTTGACGAGACTGGTTACACAGATGTTAACCTGACAGGCGAAATGTTAGTGCGTGACTTGCTCATTCTTGGGATTAAAAACGACGAGGCAAAACGTTTGATATTGCAACAAGATGTTGACAACTTGACAGTAAGTCAGTGTGTTAATCTGATATCAACGTTTGAAACTGTTGCGATCAGGAATCCTGAATCAACTTTATCTGCCATCGATGACAAACAAATTACTGACTGTAAGTACTGTGGTAGACATCATGCATACGGAAACTGCCCTGCTTATGGTAAAACATGCAGTAACTGCAAAGGAAAAAATCACTTTCAAGTAAAGTGTAGATCAAATAAGAAAGCTGACAAAAATTTTAGCAAAAATAAACATAACAAAAATAAGAAAATAAATACAGCAGCAATAAGTGATGACGATAATTCATCAGATGAAAGTGATGCCGCTTACGCTTTGAATGATGCTACGCATGGTCAACGTGCTTATGTGACATTGTGGTCATCAGGGCGATCTTTGAAATGTTTAATTGACCCAGGTGCTACTACAACAATGTTACCCGAAGAGTTTTTAATGACAGCTAAGGATTACAAATGTTTAAAATCAAGTTATGTACGACCATGGAATAGTCCAAAAATTAAAATCAAAGGTCAAGGTACTCTAAAAATATCCTCTTCGCCAACCTCAAAAACAGTGTCAATCAAAGCGAAATGTATTGATGACTTGAAATATCCGTTATTATGCTATTCGGATTATCTTGATTTGGGTGGAGAGCCTTTATCGCTGCCCGATGACTATCGCGTAGAGATAAACGCTGTAGGTATTGAGGGATTAAGTAAAATTGGATCAGCCTCAATAAAACTACAGACAAACTCTAATCCAGTAGTCCAAGGGCCCGCAAATTGGCATTCCGGTTGCACGAGCCAGTAGCTGCGGAAATCAATAAACTTGTAGAAAAGAACATTTTAGAGCGTGTTACAGGTCCTACGGAATGGCTCTCACCTATTGTAGTGGCATGGCGAAAGAATGGGAAACCGCGTATATGTGGGGATTTTCGTCGTCTGAACGACAATATTAAACGAGAAAGATATGTTATTCCTACAGCAGAATCATTTTTTGCAGATCTACACGGAAGCAACGTATTTTCAACACTTGATCTCGAATCTGGTTTCAATCAGATAGAGTTAGATGAAACCTCAAGCAAATTAACGACGATTTCAACTCACATTGGCAACTATCGTTACTTACGGCTACCGTTTGGAATCTCGTTGGCTCTGGAAATCTTTCAAAGAATTATGAGCGATCATCTACGTGGTTTGGACGGGTGCAAAGTATTTGTTGATGACATTTTAGTCCATGGAAAAGACAAAGCAGAACACGATCGTCGCCTAGAAGCTGTATTAGCCCGATTGAAAAAGATCGGTGCGAAACTAAACGATAAAAATGCAAGTATGCTCAGAAGGAGATCATATATCTTGGACATACTTTATCTGGAGATGGTGTCTCGCCCGATAAATCCAAAATAACAGAAGCATTGGCATTAGAAGCACCTACAAATGTTACTGAGGCAAGAAGAGTCTTAGGTATGTTGAATTATATTCAGAAATTTTTTTGTAGTTAAATGAAATTTTACTGAGGTTAAACACTATCTTTGAATCCCGCTGCAAGCTCTCCTGTTAAATGGCACAAAGTCTTCTTATAGACACCAATCTGCCTTAGTGTTGAATTGAGCACATGTAACAGCATGACCCTGTCAGTTCCTTATTCCTAGGACCCTAGATTAAGCTAATTATCGGTGCGGCTCAGGGTGATACTGTTCTTTCTTTGCTTCAACGCACCGCTGAATGGTTGAGAAAAGTTGATGAGGGTTTATGCTTATTGAATGGCTCGTTTGATCTGTACTGCATGTATGCCTATGATCTGTTATGTAAAAGCCTTTCATCTAAACAATGATGTCAAGTTTGTATATGAACACAATTGTTATGCTGTTGCTATTGTATTTGTTGAAGCGGTTGATTTATGTGCTGCTGATATTTTACGCTGTTCATTGTTTACTTTCGCTTTACTTTTGCATTTTACATTGTTCGCTGTTCATTGTTCATTGTTTATTTTTTATAATGCCCTTGTGGTCTAGATAAATGTTAACATGATCCGCTATGGATTATTAGCGCCTTTAAATAACATTTGTTCTGCTGCCTGTAAGATATTATGCTCTCGATCGGCATTCGTTGTGCTGTGGCGTGGTCACGCTATTGCAAAATTCACGGCCAGAGAGGGTGTTTGCTGCCACAGACCTGACTGTTTTTTGTAACCTGTAAACTGTTTGGCCAATTCACTTAGTTTATATATAGTTTCCAAGAGATTTTACTCAAAGGCACATGATCGAAAATGCATCAATGAAGTCAAATAAAATAAACAAGATATTCCAACTCGACTGTCGCAAGCTTGCTTTGTTGGGATGAGTGACGGTGACAAAATTTACGTAAACGATGTTTAGTTTTAACTGCGTTTCAAAACTGATTTATTTGATTGTTGCGCTGGTTTTGATTGTTTGCGATTCGATGTAGGTTTTGCACAATCATTCAATCATTCTTAATTATTCACCATTTTGCAATCACAAAAGTATTATGCCAGTTTTACCGCATGCAGCCAGCCTATTGTGTGAAAAAGGCGCAATGCTACTTTTGGCGATGTTTGTCATGATTGCTCACTGTCGACTATCATTTTTCGTCGCGCCATTTCAAAGCTATTTTGTTGAAAGGTCATAGGTCACGCCTTCGATTAATTTTCCATAAACACGCGAGATTCATGCATGAATTATTGACTACTTGTAAACAAAGGAAGTGCAGGAAACTGTTTTCGCTTAAAACTACTCTGTGTGATACACTTTGTGATTTATGTACGTTTGGCTCAATCCCATCGATTTGCTACTAACTGATTTCACAAGCGTAAACATTCGCGTTTATCAGGCGATAACATGCACGTTGTTTAGTATGTTTAGGAGATTCAAGGGAAATTTAAAGTTGTTTTTAAAGTAAACCAAAGGCTAATATGAGCGGCTCTTGTTATCTTGTTATTTTGTTGCAGTTTCACACCGTGTTGACCGTTGTTAAAAAGTTGAAATTATGCTAGAGACCATTTTGACAAAAATGATTTAGGCCGGATTACCACAGCAGCCAGCCCATTATGTGGAGAAGGCGCAATGCTGTTTTGGTGATTTTGTCATGATTGCACACTGTCGAGTTCTTGATCGTCTACTATCATTTTTTGTCGCGCCATTTCAATGCTATTTTGTTGAAAGGTCATAGGCCTTCGAATTAATTTTCCATAAACACGCGAGTTTCATGCATGAATTAATTACTACTGGTAAACAAAGGTTCACTGCAGGAAAAAGTTGTTTTAAAGTAAACCAAAGGCAAATATGAGCGGCTCTTGTTATTTTGTTGCATTTTCACACTGTGATGACCGCTGTTAAAAAGTTGAAATCATGCTAAGGACCATTTAGACAAGCACACTTCCGGTAATAAAAGTTGAGAATGGGTTTAGTGAAATTGGAGACAGTTTTCTACAAACATCCATGCGCTGGTCAGGTGTGTTAGTAAAATTCATTCAAATTGACTAGGAATTAAGGCCTTTCAATTTAAACAAACTTGTTTCAGAATGGGCTGCATATTATCATTTAAAATTAATTATTCAGAAAGCCTGTAATAATTCTTCCAATTTGCTAAAATTTTTAAATTTTGTAAGTTTCGAAAAATATGTCTTCGACTGTCTGTCCTGCTCTCAAATATGCTGCTGCTCATGAAGCACAACATGTCTATTTATCCTGATGATCATGTTTATACTGATATCAAGGCTTAATTCCTGCTGCTAGAGTCCCTAGATCAGACAGAAAGCCTCTGTACAATGTTCTGCTCGATGAAATGAAGAGAGTCGCGACTCCATGCTAAAAATACTAATTACTAAAACTTTTCACGTATTTCTAAAACAATGAGAGGCCGATCACATAAGCATACCAAGTTGTAAGAAGACAGTGACCTGTCAAGCCAATCGAGACATGAAATCACAGCAGGACAAAGTTACTAGTTTGGCATTTAAACCCTCATATAATTGATAGAATGGGACGACTTTCCCAAGAGTTCTGTTAGCATGTATGCTGAATGTCTGTCATAATCATGTGGGTAAAAGAGTTTGCTTATTCCCAGCCTATCTAAACACAATGCCATGGTCCATGGTACCGGAAGGCTGGAGCAGTGGTTGGATCAGCAGGTTTTTACTAGATATTTTCTCAAATAACTGTTTGATTGACTTTTGATTTGAAGAAGTCTTTAACGAAGCATTTGCAGTGTTTTGATACCAGCTTTGAATCACCCTATCGCAAGAAATTTGGCCAATCACCACCTAATTGAGGTCGCATATGCTAAGCTTTGATTGGCCTTTCCGATTTTTGTAAGAAGCGCATCACTTTGTTCACTAAAAGCTACAGGGGTATGTGGCAGAGGTCTTACAAACAATTTCCCGACAGTTTGTTTCTTAACGTTTGCTTCGGTAAAAACATTTCATCAGCAATATTAGTATTTAGATTATTGGATTTAATTATTAATGCACATGGGTTCAGTTGACATAAAAGACGGATACATCAAATTTCCTGTTTATTACTGTATGTGAACAGAATATGAGCTTTTTGGCCTTTGTAATTTGCTTTGGAAGACCAGCTAAAAAAAAAAAAAAAAAAAATTCCTGCTTTTCCTCACATAATTCGTTATGATATTCAAGAAGAAAACAGTTACAGATTTTTGATTTGTGCTTAACCATTTTCAAAAACTCTATATTTGTTTATTATGTAAGCACTTGTCTTGACTCATAATTTAGCAATCACAGATCAGCCAAAAAAGAAACAGAAGCTTATGCAAATGAACAACAGAATTTAATCGCTGTGATGACAGCAGGGAAGAGTTTTTCAACTTTTCAGTGCACCTTGAAAAAGTCTTAGTTATTACTCGAAAAGTGAGATGATCTAAAAAGAATCAAGTGGCAATAACTCAATTATAAAAAAAAAAAAAAGAAAAAAAAAAAAAAATTTAAGCTGATACGGATATTTTGAAAATTGTCTGTGATCCGATGCTCTGGCCGGATCACGAATGGCTCCTCAGGTATACCCCAATGTTATTGCTATGCTATCCTAATGGTTTAGGCCATGCCCCCATCATTTGTGCTGTCGTTGTTGTTGCTATGCCAATGCTTTTGTTTTGGGCCATGCCGCTATCATTGATGTTGTTGTTGCTATGCTATTCTATGCTATTGTGTTTGGGCCGTGCCGCTATCATTGGTGTTGGGTTGTTGCTATGTTATATTTTGGGCCATGCCGCTAGTATTGATGTTGTTGTTGCTGATGTTGCTATGCTAATGCTTTGGGCCGTGCTGCTATCATTGATGTTGTTGTGGTTGCTATGCTAATGCTTTTGGGACATGCCGCTATCAATGATGTGGTTGTTGTTGATGTTGCTATGCTAATGCTTTGGGCCTTGCCGCTATTATTGATGTTGTTGTTGCTGATGTTGCTATGCTAATGCTTTGGGCCGTGCTGCTATCATTGATGCTGTTGTTGTTGCTATGTTAATGCCTTTGGGCCATGCCACTATTATTGATTTTGTTGCTATGCTAATGCCTTTGCGCCATGCCGTTATCATTGATGTTGTTGTTGTTGATGTTGCTATGCTAATGCTTTGGGCCATGCCGCTATCATTGATGTTGTTGTTGATGATGTTGCTATCACGGCCAGATCTATTATTTTGGGCCTAAAGCAGAAATCATAAATAGGGCCAAAAATTCCCTAAAACTTTTCACTTGACAATTAATCCACAAAAACAAAGGTGTCTGCAGATTTGAGGTAAATTTTCACACCTTAATGATACAATTGAGTTAGACCCTGCGTTAAGTGTTAAATACTGTAGCCTAATTAGCGTCACCCTTTTGTACATGGAAAAACCTATATTAAAAATTATTAGTTTGCAATTTGTTGTGATGGAATGAATCACTACAAAAGATTTGCATTATGAGAGGAACCACTTCAATTGCTAATGGAATATAATTTCTGAGATCTGCAATTGATTTGCATCAGAGCTAGGTATCAATTTTCTGATGATTTTGTTGTTGCTTGCTGATTTCAACATTATAAAAAAAAAAAAAAAAAAAAAAAAAAAAAAAAAAAAGCTGTAGAACGTTTTCTTAGTCTACTGCCCTAAAAATCAACCCTGATTTATTATGTACCATCAGAACTAATATGCACTTCTCACGGTGCGTTTATGCATGTTTCTGTTTCATGTTTATGTTTTCATCAATCCTTGTTTATCTGATTCAAATATTCAACCGGTGCTTGGGTATGTTTGGTGGGAGGTTCAGTCATCCCTGACCCTCCTCCAAGCACCTTGGAGGTAAGGTTTGGTGGTGTCAGGTCTGCTATTGCTCAACTAGCTATTGTATTTTGCTGCCAACCTCCCACCAACCAAGCACCTAGGCCAAATTTATTGTGATGTTAAGGATTCGAGATAAAGGGTTTAATTGTAGTTAAATGAAATTTTACTGAGGTTAAACACTATCTTTGAATCCCGCTGCAAGCTCTCCTGTTAAATGGCACAAAGTCTTCTTATAGACACCAATCTGCCTTAGTGTTGAATTGAGCACATGTAACAGCATGACTCTGTCAGTTCCTTATTCCTAGGACCCTAGATTAAGCTAATTTTCGGTGCGGCTCAGGGTGATACTGTTCTTTCTTTGCTTCAACGCACCGCTGAATGGTTGAGAAAAGTTGATGAGGGTTTATGCTTATTGAATGGCTCGTTTGATCTGTACTGCACGTATGCCTATGATCTGTTATGTAAAAGCCTTTCATCTAAACAATGATGTCAAGTTTGTATATGAACACAATTGTTATGCTGTTGCTATTGTATTTGTTGAAGCGGTTGATTTATGTGCTGCTGATATTTTACGCTGTTCATTGTTTACTTTCCCCTCCCTACCCATCCCTTTGTTGGTTGATAAAGGTAAGTATAACTAGGAATTCCACTGACTTAGCAGTGTGACTGGAGCTTGGTTGGTGGTGTCAGGTCTGCTATTGCTCAACTAGCTATTGTATTTTGCTGCCAACCTCCCACCAACCAAGCACCTAGGCCAAATTTATTGTGATGTTAAGGATTCGAGATAAAGGGTTTAAACCGAATTTATCTAACAATATGAAGAGTATCCGTGATATATTGAAGGGAGATTATGATCAAGTTGCAGTGAACGACTGCTGGGTATCCATAAAACAAGATTTAGCCAACGCAGCTAATCTAACATTTTCATTCTATGACAGAAATGCTAAAACTGATCTGATGCCAGTCCTTATGGGCTAGGAGCAGTTTTACTTCAACTTATTAAAGGCGAATGGAAACCTGTTTTAACGGCCAGTCGCTCTCTAACCGCAACTGAGCAGAGGTATTCTCAAATGGAGAAGGAAATGTTATCTATCGTTTTTGCGGCAGGAAGATTTCGACAATTTATCCTAGGAGGTGAAATAGAATTTTGGACAGACCACAAACCCTTGGAAAATATTTGCTTAAAAGCTTTCGACGATATACCTCCTCGCTTGCAAAGGATGATGCTTCGCTTATCACCATATGGCGGCACAATTATTTATAAGCCAGCACGGGAATTAATAAATCGTTTACCAGATACGCTTTCCCGCTCACCTGCTAAAAATGAGCAGCAAGAATTAAATGACACTCAATACGATCAAATTGCAAATGTTACTTTAGAGTCGGCTGGGACTTTATTATATCCGCAGTTTGTGACGCTAGAAGACGTGGCGAAAGAAACCGAATTAAGTAATGCGCTATCTCAAATTATATATGCAGTTGAGACATCTAATTGGTCTCAATTACCTGAGAGTTTAGATGTATACTTTAAGGAGAGAAATAATTTAACTATTTTAAATAAACCTAAACTGCTATTGTGTGGAAGTAAAATAGTTATTCCATTGTCTTTACGAGAAGGCCTCATTAAATTGGCTCATGACAGCCACCTAGGGGTAAAAGGAACGCTATCACAATTAAACTCCGTTTGGTGGCCAGGAATAACTACTGACGTAAAAAGTACTTTACAGTGATGCGAACACTGTCGTAAATTTGACGATAGACAAGTTGAACAGGAGCTTGAGCCATCGGCTATACTACCACCATGGCATACAATAGCAGTAGATATTTTTCATGTTAATCGCAATGCATTCTTATCAGTTGTAGATTATGGGTCCCGTTACCCAGATGTTATACCATTATCTCAAGAAAAAGCACCTGAAATTTGCAGCGCACTCGAGGCTATTTTTTCTGCACGTGGCCCTTCAGCAGAAATAATGAGTGACAATGGCCCACAATTCACTTCTGATGAGTATAAGAAATTCTGTAAAACGTGGGGAGTACGCATTCGTCACTCAGCACCGAGATATGCAAGGTCAAACGGAATGGTCGAAAGATTCCACCGAACGTTCAAACGCCGTTGGCACAGGTGTGACGTATTACGTGATCGTCAACGCTTAAATCGTGTCTTGTTCATTCTCAGAACATCGCATCATCGCACAATAGGTACAACTCCTATTCATGCACTAACCGGCCGGCGTCCTAGAACCGCAATTCCATCATTGCCAGATTCCAAGACTGTTAATACAGAACATCAGCGTATCGCTAAAGCATTAATGAAAGTAAACCACGACCAATTATTGAAAGTTGTTAAATTGACCACACCCAATGTAGGGGAACAAGTATCAACTCGTGTTGGAAATAAAATAGTTGATGGTAATGTTATCTCTGCTAACAATCGTAGAGTCGAGGTATTATCCGATTCTGGTAATGTATTAACAAGAGCTCGTTCACATGTAATTACAACTGAAAAGCCAACTACTGTTGCTCCAGGGACACGTACGCGTTCAGGACGATTAGTAAAAGAGCCAGTACGATTTGATCCATCTGATCCATCAACACATTAAATAATTACAAACTGTTTTAGAAAAGAAAGAAAGTAGAGTTGATTTATGAATGTTATCTACGCACAATAATTACTTTTTAGCTGCAATTAAGTAATTAGTAATCAAATAATATAACTTACATTTTAAATCTTACAATAAGTAATCAAATAATATATCTTACATTTTAAAGTCTTACAATTTTATAATCTTACAAATTATCTTACATTTATAAATCTTCAGTAGAAAGAGCGAGTGTAGTGCTATGGCCTCGTATTCGTGATGGCCTCGTAATCTTGATATAGATAAGTAGCATTGTACATGTAATAGAGGAGTTTATGTATGACTAGCAAACTGGTGTTGTCTCTGAGTTTTCTGAGTTATTATTATTACTGTTTAATTCACCATTATTATTATAGTGTCATTGGATAACTGGGCACTACATGAACCATTGTTCTTCCTCTATTTTTTCTTCTATTTTACATATATAGTAGGGGGAGCCAGGAGCAAAGAAACCGCAAATTGTGATACTAGCATAATTTTAGGCTTAATCGAAAGGGAATTGAATGCTTTATCAAAATAGGGTGTGACCCTTTTAAAATAATTAGTAATTTCGGCAAAATATGAAGTTCCTTACATTCATGACGTCATAAGGAATCGTAACGAATGTGGTTACATTATTATAGAGTACCGGTAAATTTTTGGTTTAACAAACAAAAATCTATTATATGAATTAAATATACTACAAATGATCGATAAAAGTAGAATATGTCTAGAGCAATATAGTTAAAGCATTAAAAAATTATGCAATACTTGCGCATGCGCATTATATAATCAGTCAAATTAGCGATGATTGCCATATTATAACAACGGAACAATTGAATGTATATTTACTGTTGTAATATTTTATACTTTTAACCCAATGAACTAATATTACAGTCTATAAACAAAAAAACTTTACCGATCAACCAAGATAAACGTAGTATAGATTGCCAATGTAAACGTAAAATTTCCAAAGCTATAAAATATAATTGTAATGCTGTAAATTCTATGTAAAATTATGTAGAAACCGAGCTGTATATCCAACATAGGAAATGAGTTTGTTGGAAATAGTCTATAGCTGATAACCATATAATTATAAGTTTTCAAGAGAAGGAAATCTTCTATTTTCGGATTAAGTGATAGCACAGCTTAGTCTCTAGATTCCCATTTTGATGAAAATCGTAATTTATACTTTAGCAATATCAATTGAGCAACTATAGTTTCTTGAGGATAAGATAATGACAATGATAAATAAAATGTCTTTTAAAGTTTATAATTTATAGGAGTTGATTACTAACTGGTACTGTCCGTACATCCTCCTTTACAGTTTTTACATAATTTTGTACAATTCAAATTTGCTTTGCGGCAATATCCTGGTGTCTGCTTCTTCTTGACTACATGTCAACAGTTTAGTATTCGAGATCGTAGAGATTTTAATAATCTTTTCTTCGTAAGTGGAAATAAAGACAACAATTGAAATATGATTAATGTAAAATTTTGCAATGCCCTTGAACAATTCTTCTTTATTTACAGAATTTCGTAAAAATTCTTGCCAATTCCTTGGAAGTTTATAATTTTCGCTAACTTGTCTTCTTGCTCCATGTCCGCGAGAATATCTCATCGAAGCATTCAGGCTTACTTCAAAATATCTGTCCCAAATAAAATCTACTCTAGACAGCTTATTTGGCTTTGGACATACGGAAGAAACACGTGTTTGTTGTAATATTCCCCAAATGTTTTCTCGGTTTTTGGAATTAAGAAATTGACTATCGCAGCACCGTCATAAAATGCAGCGTCAATTAAAGGTTTGCTGAAATTGAATTCCGTTTTGCTGAATGACTTCAAAATTGTTGCCAGCTCAGACTTGAAGCCTTGGCAAACAGTACTATTGTTATCAGCAAGTGATGGCGGAAAGGGATGGTTCTCATGTTGGAAAAATACCTCCATGTCAATATCTCTCGTTTTACCAACTACAAATAGCCTGCTAAATAAATTGATATTAGCTTTCATATTTTTTACTACCAAATCAGAATGAGTGGGAGCTTTTATAGTTGAGCTGAATAATGTTAGTATATTTTGCTTAATACTTGTAGAAAAGGGCACTTCATTAGTCTCCAATCTTTCTTTGACAATTTTTTTCAGGCAACTTTCCCTGTATTCTCTATTGTATGCAAAGAAAATTTACTGCTTCTTGCGGTTTTATTATTCTACTATCAAGGACAATGAGATCAGCAGTATCTTCAAGAAATGGATTCCAAAGTGAGAAAATGCGGAAACTAAATTAGTGACAGTTTGATGGAACGTCTTCTGCATAGATTAGAATTGATTGTGATGCATCAATTTCTGTTTATTTTCTGCTATCATCAAATACACCAACTGCACCCCCTCTTCCGTTCACCAAGTTATTGTTCCATTCATGGGCGTGGTCAATGCCTACAGAAGAAAACGGTCTCTTGGCTTCACTCACAGTAAAAGCACCATCACTGGCTATATCTAAGATGAAAGTATAACGATGCGGCCTACCTGTTGTAGTATAGAAATCACTTTACGTTAAAAACATGAATCATACACAATAATGAGCAATGAATATCCAGCTGAAAATATGAGTCTTGTAAATGTTGTCCCTTCCAATACGCATGCGCAGTTAAAAAAATGTACTACTTGAATCATAAAATACAAAGATGTAAGATCTGACCCCTGGAAAATTTTACGCATCAAAACGAGATCATCAAGAAGAGATCAAAATTTGTGGAAATGATAGATATTGGGTCGACAAAGATAGACTCTTTGAGGATGTTATTGACGTTGGACGAAGATGTTGTTTTTAAATTTGAAATATTCAATACTTGAGGATGTTAATTACATTTTATTTGGTTGATTTTCACAAAGGTAAGATAATATTATGGTCTGTTTAAAACTCTCAAAAACACAAATCTGAGATAGACTATCTTGGTTCTATTATAACATCTTGTCATCATCTATTTGCAAGTAATGATAGCCTGAGCCTTGAGGCACATTTTTGATAAATGGACTTGATATTGTGTGATGTGCATTTTAGCAGCCTGGATTGTCTATCCAGGTACTATAGTAGTACATATTAAAAATTTGTAAAATTGGAAATTGAATCTCAGATCTGCGATTTCATGCCACTCTATGTCTATATATTTTTGTTAAATTCTGACATTATCGACAGGCCTCAAATTCTCAAATGAGCTGATGTAGGAAAATAGAGCTTTGAAGACATGCACGATTCACAAATGCCACGTTTCGTAGCACAGACGAGCCATCAAACTTTAGGTAACTAAACAGACCAATGGGTAGGTCTCTATCTATGACCCTATTAGGGTATCAGTGGTTTTCAGGGGGTGACCCCCGGGGACCCAGGGGGATTTGTTGAGATTTGCTAGAGAACATAAGCCCTTGAGGAAGGGGGATTTTCTCTGTTTTGCAAAAACAGAAAATCACCCCAGGGGATAATCCACGTTATTTGTAATGCTGTTCAGCCGCTTTTTCAAAAGTGTCTGCAGTTATGTACTGAATGCATCTCGTTTCTTCATTCGTATTTCTCATGCGAAGCTGTTGTTTGTTGAGCAAAACTTTATTCAAAACGATTCAATTGCCCTTTCTGGCTTTGCATCCAATCTTTAATACTCGAATAGGCCTATCCCCGACGCATGGAACTTTGATATTTTAATAAAGTTATAACAACAGTTTTGTACAATTGTGTAATTCTCTGGGTATTGTAGTTGAATCTTTTGAAAGAAAATTTAAACAATTCATCATGTTTGATACTTTTTTGTCCCTGGGGGGGAGGGGGATTATTGAAAATTATTGCTCAATACCCCGGGGGGTTAAATGACTTTTGCATTGGTTGTTTTGCAAACGGGAAAGCCGCTGATACTCGAAAAGTATGCAGTATGAGGCAGTAGGCCTAGGCTATAGACCCATATACAGGGATGTGAGTAGTTGTTACTAAAGTAACAGATTACTTGTAATTGTTACTTTTGAGGTAGTTTTTATGTGAAATTAATTACTTTCGTAAAGAAGTAATTTTCTCAGTAATCGTTACTATTTTCGGTAACGGTAACGCGTTATTCAATCTCAATTGCTCACAAATTACCAATTACTTCCCTTCTTTGATTATTAAACATTACTGTTTTGTTATCTGAATTGTTTGTATTTATTATTTTTGCTTGCAGATGTGACTTTTGTTTCCACGAAGTGTGATAGTTCATACTTAAAGTTGGATCTGTTAGAAGCATTTAAATTATTAAAGACTTTGATCATTTATGTTTGTGCTAAAAAGTCTCTTGAATCTGAAGTATGTTTATCTGTAGCTGTTGGCGTAGAAGAAATAACAATGAATGATCACGATGATACCATAACTAATCAAGATAACCCGTGGCCAAGCATATCAAGCATGTTCAGATTTGTGAAAGTTGACGGCGGAATATCAAATTTTAGTGTTTGCTCTGTATGCCAAAGAAAGCCATTTACTCAACAGTCATCAATTCATTATCAAACTTGTTGAAGAAGCACATTGAGGTAAGTTTTCTATATAATATAATATTTAATAGTTGGTCTTTAGATTTAGCATATCAAATTATTACAGACTTTTTATGCATAATCCAAAGTAAACATGATTTTGATTTCGCCGGTCTACTTTCTGTTCATTCTTGTTATTTCCATTATAGATTATTTATTTATGCTTTGATGTTTTAATTCAGAAAACGCACATCAATAAACTTTGCGAATACACCAAACTGGCAGCTCTAGTAGGCTATGCAAACGAAAGAAGGCTGTAGACAAAGATACAGGCATACCGAAAACAAACAAAAGTATCATCCTTGTTGTCATATTTCTTACATACAATTTCCTGTTTACTTAATTGTTTATTAAATTGTATGGTAATAATTTGTAAATAATATGTTTGAACAGTTATGTAGTTTTGTTAATGCTTCTATTTGACTTTTTCGTTTTCGAGAGTAATCATTAATTAGTAATCGAGATTACTTTTATTTGTTGAGTAATTAGTAATTGAAATAAAATTCCTTTTTCACAAAAGTAACGGTAACGGTAATCACTTAGCGCTTGGCAAAAGTAATTGTAACGGTAATTAATTACTTAAATCTGAGTAATCTACAGCACTGCCCAGGCAGTCACATAGGCTAGGGACAGGCTAGACGGTAGGCTATATGTAAACGATGTACGTGACTTACCTGCGTACTTTTCACATAAATTTTCATCAAATTTTCAGATGAATTTTCACATGACTCTCTTGAAACCTATGACGTAAAAATTGTCCTACAGTGTTATACAAAACAGTATACAATTTCAGAATCAAGGATAATAATTCAAAACTCCCAAATTTCTGGGGAACGATCCTTCCATAGTGGGGAAGTTCTCATATAATTGCTCTTTCCAGAGCAAATTCTCCTTACTTAAAAAGCATAAAAATATGACGGAATATAATTTCTAACTATTTTTCAGTATGTAGGCTACGTAGGGTTATGGTACAAAGATTTAAGAATCTAAATCCATTATGCCTATCATCATTAGAAAATCAACCGAAATAAGGCTCTCAACGTCATTTGAGTAGGCCTATGTCAGAAATAACCAGGGTTTGTATGCAACAGATTTAGTGGATGAGATATGGATCGTGTCACACACGTCATCCAAAATATTCAAATGTATGGTAATACATTAAGTAGATATGTGCTCCATTCAAATTTGAATAACATGCATTTGGTTTTTTATAAGAAAAAAGTTAATAGGCCTATGAATGTATTTATTTACAAATCAATGTCTCACGAAAGGAAAACAATCAGATCAAACGCCCATGTAGCCTGCTCGCAGACTCACCGTCACAATGTAGGCCTAAACTTGGTAAACAGTAGAGTCTGCTAACTCGAAGACAACAGCTTGCTTTTGCTGATTCAGCATGGGGCGTGGCAAGGTGTAAAAATTATTGTCTTACAAGGGCTGTGATTCGACGCCAAGATTTTCTGGCGACGAATCAGCGAAGAGCATTTTAAAGAGAGGCTTGGTGGGCTAGACTGCAATAACTGCCCTTCCTTGTTATTTTCCAGCAAACTACATGCCTTTCGACATCGTTTTGAACATTTGCGATAGCTTCAATGCCAAGAATTGAGAATTATTATCATTTCCAAGACGTGTTGGGACCATTAAATGTCGTAATTGCATCAATTATTTTTGCTCAAATATCTGATTAGTTTCATAAATGTATGAAATGTTTTCGATCGTGATTGGACAGTGTTTTTATTCAAAAGCTATTACAAGCGGAGAGACGCGACACGAAAACAACATGGCAAGAAAAATTAATTCAACAAACAACAAACACTGTAATTCAGCTGACGTATTTAATGGATATAGAATCAGCTATTGGTTGAGCCACTGTTTGGTCGTCTTGTTATTTTTATTTCTTCGTTTGTTCGACAAAATAAATTCATCACGCGTCTAATTATAAAATTCCTAGCGGTTCGAGTTTAATTCCGATGCAGCATGATTTAATGCCGTAGACCATTTGATAATTACTGATGTTAAAGTCTAATTTCAGAAAACTAGATATCTTTGTTAACATTAATTGTGAAATACTTGCTGTAAAGTGAATGAGTTCAAGTAAATTAATAATAATATGGCTTGCGTCATTGGTCTTGTTCTGGCCTTAACTTTCATGGCCGAGCATTCCTTGCAAAAGCGAGGCATCCAATTTCCACGCCCCATGCTGAATCGGGTGGCGACCGCCAGCCCAGATCCGCGCATACGGAGTCAAAATTCAATCAAAGATATTGGAAACCCAAATTTCAGCCGATAGTTTCTCCTGCGCGCTTTACAAAGATGCTGTCTGTGTCGCAAGAATGCTCCACTAGTTATTAGCATCGTGGTTCTGTTTTTATCAAGATCGATCAAGTATTTTATTTTATATGAATTTTTAAACTCAACCTTTTCTGTAATAGGCCTACCGTACCCTTTGTTTCAATCTTTTGTCTTACAGTTTTTTACAGTCACATGGTCTTGCAATTTTGTCCGCTTGCTGGTGTTTTGTGCTTCAGGGCATGTAGTTATAGCGCTGTCACGTTTACAAAATGGCTGTTAATTGTCATCCTCATTGTTGTTGTATTCAAAGTTGTATTCATGAATGGTCGTTTGTGCCGTTATTATGATTGACAATTACGATTGATTGCTGATTGAACCTATTGTTGTTTCTTATTTACTGTCCAGTTTAATTATTTTATGCACAAGGAAATAGTGCTTTCAATCACCATTGGACGAGATTGTTTCTTCCTAAGTATGGAATCATTATGTCAGGCCGATAGTGGTTTTTTGCTGCAAAGGCGGTTATGAGGAAATTGGCTTTTCACTATAGAATTTTAGCCAATGGCCTGCATATTTGACACCAACTATTGCCAGTAAAATACTTTCTGGGGTTCGAAGAGCTTCCTGACAAATGGGAAAAGATCTGTGCTGTTTCTTTCCTTCTTTTCATTTGTGTAATTCAAAGTTTATTTTATTCCTGACAATCCTGCTTATAAACTCCCTGAAAAGACCACAATTCCATGGGGTGGTGGGGCTGATAAGGGAACACTGACATCACCAGCTAGCATTCCAGAGATTAAGTATGCTCTGCATCAATAAATACATGAATACATCGCGATCAATTCAATCAAGCTATCAGGCCAACCCAGTCTGTGAACAGTTATTTTACTAAATACTTAATATTATATCAGGTCATAACTTTGTGGGCATATATTGCAGGGTGACATTCATATGTGACTTCATTTGTTCAGTAACTTTACTGATTTTTCCGTACGCAAGCACAAATTTAATTGAAAAAATGGCATTCAAACGAAGTTTTTCTTTAAATAAGGTTGGTTAATCGTGTTGAATATAGAGATATGCTTCGGAACTGGACTATGGATTATGAGAGTAGGCCTATCCTATGGATGGAGTATGGAATGGATTATGGAAGGACCCTTCAGGGTCCTTCCACACAATTATATTACTGCTACTGGTTCCCTGCTTTCTAAAGGGCAAGGATTATCCTTCGGGTGCGGGTGTCAAAATAAGATACAGTTATACCAACTTACGTATATCAGCAGCTTTCAAATTAGTAGCAATTTCCAGAGACCGTCTGGCCTGATACTTAGATTTCAATTCAACTTTTGTAAATTGGTACATTCAACAGCCTCGCGGGATATGGCTTTGCGTAACCTCACTTTAGATAAGCAGATTGACGATAAAATATTGGGGATTGGGAATAGATTTCTGGATTAAGTCGCAAAGGCAAAAATGTAAACATTGTTTTTTGCTCCACTAGGAAAGTAGCTCATTTTATTGTTCAGGGGATTAATTCTGCAATCAAAAATTTATATTTCGAAACTGACGCTATATATATTCTATCCAGGGAAATAAATCAGTTCACAAATTACATATTTTCACAACTGTATATTGTGAAAAGATATTGCGGAAATTCGACTCGAGGTTCAAGTTGATACATTTGGTATTTCCGGAATGAAACAAGAAATACTGGTGTTAGATTTCATGAAGCTATTGCAGCAAATGGTTGCGAAGTCTACAAATTGACTGTAACAACAAATTCAACAAACGCGCGACGCGGTGATCTTTGCTAAAGGCGAGGAAAATAAATCAACAGCAGAGTGTATCAATAATTGACCAATCATCAACAAGTATCAACACAATCTACCCAATCAGCTTGTGTATAGATTACAGGGACATCGCTCATCTATTGTTATTCGTTGAACGTCATTCCAGCAAGCAAAAGTGTGATCTCGTACAGAAGTTAATGATGTTCAGTTCACCGAATGATGGGCAAAATGAGACTAAAACAAATTTGATAATTGCTGCATACACCTGAGTTTTGCTTCTTATCATCTAAATATTTCTAGTTTGCTGGATCTACTTTCAAGGCAAGCTGGGTTCTTCGTATACACCACTTCATATGGACACGACGTCCATAATAACGCAAGTGAAACGAGATGAGGATGACTCGACCGCCGTTGCAACAACTCCAAATGGAAGCACGGCTGTCGCTGTTCTGAACGAAAGAGGTGAGCTATTGGTATTTCAAATGATGTAATTAAACATAATAATGTGATTTTTTTCTACGTAAAGTTGCTGTCATAAAAATGGCATCAGGTCTTGTACTAAGCCTTCAAATTGTCGTTCCAAAACTTCCAATCACTGCAGCTCTCAAGTCGACGAGATCACGAGCATAGCCTAGATCGCCTGTTCGTTTGCTTTGGGTTATGAAATGGCGTCTGCTCACATTCAGCACATTAGTAAACATTTGGTTCTGGATTCGTATTCAACCTTTTTGCATAAGTTATTTATGTTGCTTTAATAAATTTGTTGTTGTCTGCGCTTTCCATATTTGCTACCACTCTAGCACGCGTTGCGACGTTTTAATGCTGAAGTAAATGGCTTACGATTGATTGATATCTGTAGGCCCACTTCAAGGTTTTATCTCGAAAAGAATTTTTACATTCTTCCACATATTCCTATCGACAATAAGTCAAATAGACATACGTTATCAACTCTTCGACAAGTTAATCGATAAAATTTGGAGACATTTGTTTTTTCTTTTCAAGTTTTGGCGCTGTAAAAATATTCGTTTGTTCTGGTCGATTTAAAATTATATATTGGTATCGCATAATTTGACCTATGATAATGTTTAATATTTTCTCATCATCTTAATTTATATCTTTATTGTCTTAGAACTACGAAGCAACACGAAGAAGCCTAAAGCTCGCGGTTTGCTGTCTTCTTTCTTCTGTTGCTTTGGATCAAACACGGGACATTCCCGGCCGTTTTCTCGTCGACATCCACCAACAGCTCTATCTCCTAATCCATTAAATCAAAATACTCTTACGAAAGGCTATGAACAAGACGAACAAATTGAATCTGTAGTTGAGGTAAGACTAGCATAGTGTTTGAAAGCATGCTACAATTGTTTCAATTGAATTGACCTCAGATTGAAAGTTGGCTGATTCAAAATTCAAATCCCGCTCTGATCTTGGCTTCTTGAATAGTTTATCAGCCTTCTCTCTGGACAATTGTGTACTTCTTTCATATTGTATCCCTGTATCATGCTGCTGATATCAGTAAAACGACACTAAAACATCCAATTCAAGATAGCGCATGATATCTAATAAAGAAAAAATAGCTGGAAGTGGACGTGTTCCTCGTCTGTGCTTTGCTCATTTCATGTCATAGAGTTACCGCAAATATATTGCTGTTTCTGACTCTATTTTACCCAGCACAGCATTTGTCAGATGTTATTTACAAGTCTAAAAATTGTTGTGTTATTTTGATAGATTGAATACTGCTTTGTTCGTCAACTTCGTCTCATGTGCTGAATCACATGTTCGAATGAAATTTTAGCTTCTATGCGATATCTCTATATTTCCGACATGCCACAACACTAGTCTGAAAAACCAATTTTCAAAACCGAGTAGAACCTTCCTACCACCAATATATTTCAGTTCTTTCAAATTGCTCTAAAGTAACTTCCCAAGTTCAATCAATAATAAACTTGTCTGAAATACGTATTTTTGAAAATGCGTGCGTGCTTTCTGCTATGATAAACCGCCCAACATGTCTTCTTTTTTTCACATGTACATGCCAACACTTCAATTACCAAAAACTTATCAAATTCATTTAATAGAAATTTTAAGCAATTTTTATGCCAAGGTGAACGTTCAGATTCAGTTATCACGGATGCTCATTCTAAACAACGTCAGTAACACTTTTGATTACTGTATTGAAATTTCTGCCATACTGCATTTATCTTTATATATAAATAGTAAATAGTAGATCAAAGATCACGAGTTTACTCCGTTTACTCAAATTGATGTTTTGCCCACACAATTACTTTATATATATACATATATATATAAGAATAGAAATAGAAAGGAGTCAGAGACCACACATTCTTATACTGTTACTTTAAGTTTCATGCTTTTATAGCAATCACAATCATCAGACAACAAGTTTTCTGTCTGATGATTGCTATACAAGCATGAAACTTAAAGTAGCAGTATAAGAATGTCTGGTCTCTCACTTCTTTCTATTTCTATTATTATTATTTACAGCTCTGCCATTTATGACATTGAGCACTATATTCTTTGCTATTAGATAATAATACATAGATGAATAATGTAAAGTTGTCCACACTGGTGTACGTATAACAGTGTTCAATGATAAATATCAGAGCTTTAATAGATAAATAAATAAAATGAGTCAAAAAAGAGACATACTGTTCTCGCTACTCCGAGTTTCACTCCATACGGCGATCATCAGGCAAGTATAGATTTTTAATAATACATATGTATATATATATATATATATATATATATATATATATATATATATATATATATATATATATATATATATATATATATATATATATATATATATATATATATAATAAAATATAATAAAAGGAGTCAAAGACTACACATTCATAATTGTTACTAATAGTTTCATGCTTACGCAATCATCAGACAAATAAACTAATAAATATAATAATAATAATATATATAATAATAATAATGCTGATTTGAAAAATAAATAAATTTATTTATTAAGAGCAAAACGTCAATACAGTGCTCAATACTGGTAAGTAGAGCTGTATAGATATAAAATTAGAAACAAGGGGTTTTCTCGGGCAAGTCTGTTAGCATCTGTTATTATTTATTCATGTAATTAATCATCGATAGAAAAGAATACGAAATTTGAAATGTTTTTAATTCAATACGAATTACAATCTAAACATTGTTTGCAAGTATCTGACAATAGCTTGACAAAGTAACCTTTGAGGTTTACATTCACAAACAGGGTTTGAACGAGAGCTTCGAAACGATGTTATCTATATGGCGAAGAATTATTGCAGTTACCATTTACCATTTGTATCCATTTGCGAAGATTACCGTATCTTGCACAGTTACCATTGCTCAGCCTAATTGTTGAGAAATTAGTAATGACAAGAATCGGAACTGAACTTTATTCTTTGTTTTTAGCTAATTCAACCATCGAAATCGACAATAATGCAATAAATTAAAAAACAAATTTTAGGCAGGCTAATGCCTTTATAAAAATAAACGAAGATGACAGCGACACAAATACAAAATACAGTAAATCAATCAATCAATTAAACAATGATAACAACTACGTAAAGGACTGGTCTGATTGGAGGAGTGAATTAAACAGAATATCAATAATATCCAAATGTCTTTATGTCGAATTTCAAACTAAAAACATCATAGCAAAATAGTTGTTGCTATTTTCACTACACCTAAATCCATCGCTCAAAACGATGTATTCCCATTCGGTAAACTCGTTTACATGAAAGCAGAATACAATAGACCTCGTTTTATATTTTTCCGTAAATCAGACGTGCCCCGTTTTCTCCGTTACTCGGAGTTTCTCGCTTATTCCTCAGACGGTTTTATTCTTATCAATAGTAAATAATAAAATAAAACTGTATATGAATAAAACCGTCTGAGGAGTGCTACAGCGCGAAACTCTAAGTAGCGGAGAAAACGTCTCTCGCTTCTAAGTTTATATCTATATATATGTATCTAGTTGAAAATTGTCAAAAATTAGACATTCATTTTGCTACTTAAAGTTTCATGCCTAAGCGATCATCAGGCAATTTATTGAAGGAAAAATAATACGCGGTACCGTTTTAATTTTTGACTATTTTCAACTATATTACACACTCTGCTGAAAAACAAATATATATATATATGGTGTTGTGATAAACTTTTTCTTCTGTTGTACTAACACACACACACACACTCGATAGGGTCGACTCATGAAAATCAAAATTTGTACCTTAGTGTTTAACCTAAGTGACACCTAGTGTGTACACTTAGTTTGTACCTAAGTGACTTGATTACTTTGACAACTATTTTCGATAAACAGATGAGTATTCTTTGTGAAATAAGCATTTGAAAAATTGAGAATTTCAATTCTTGAAAAACGGAGAACGAAAGTTGAGTGACATCACAATGTAAAGATTTCTATCACAGCTAATGATCACAATAAGATCACTAGTTGTAGTGATCAACCAGTCAAGGTAAACATTTAGATTTTCGTATCTTTGTGAGTCGACCCTACTGATCCCTAAGGGCCTCACTTTAGCTTATGATATTTTCTTTTAACTTTTCAATTATTATGAATTTCAAATTTAGTATGTTTGTAATTCTTTTTAGGATGAAAGAAAAGAAGATTACTTGCTACCAGCTTTGCGCCATCAGGATATGCATAAGACATGCATTGTAATTGACTTAGATGAGACCCTGGTTCACAGCTCTTTCAAGGTAAACATTACATTTCTGAAACTACCAATCGACAATGACCTCAATTACAAACAAGACAAGTCTTCCATAGTTAAAAAAATTGATCATATTGACATCACTTGTGCCAAACAGCTTATACAAATTAGCCAACTTTCCTGCATGCAGATTCCTACAAAGTCTATGTTGAGGATTTGTACGGAGATAAGATAAAGCTCAAAATGTTAAAAATATTCAGCGTGTATTCAACATTCAACTAATCCAATTTATGTTATTAAACTCTCAAAGCTAAGTAGAGTTATTCGCCAAAATATAACAGTCACACACACAACATAACTATTGTGATAGGATTATTTGCCTTAAAGTTGCATGTAGTAGTAGTACTGGTATGTATTTTGTAGATGCTTCAGTTATTAGTCCAGTCAATCTAAAATTTGACCAAGGACAAATTGCAACACAAGCTTTTTTTACGGAATATAGGGTAGAATTTTATGCTGAACAACATATCAAAAATCGAGAAAAATCGAAGTGGCGGAAGGTGCTCAATTTTATAGAAATTAGTTACGGTCTGCATGAAAGCGAGGCTGTGTCATTTAGGGCTAAAAACTGAGCGATATTTCAAAAAATAAGAGAATGTACGCAATCAAGAAGAACACACTCAGTGACACAATATAATTACAGTAAAAAAAATCATAAGTTGATCATTATAACAGAAAAAACCATAACGAGGCTAAAAATTATATTAGGGAATTTACTGTACTTTTACTGTACTATCACCAATAACGCCAGATAAAATGCGCATTAAAAGAGGCTAGGCATAGTAACACGCATTAGCTCCTTGCAAATAGAGGCAAATCGATGTACCTAACGATTATATTAATTAACTACCAGGCAAATATTGAATTCTATTCAAATCGGCAAAATCAAAATAAATGATATATAAATCAAGTAGACCATCCCGTACGAAATAATGATGCGTCTAATCACCCTCAGTAGTGTAATGGGTATGGTCCAAGAGTCCAATACCAATAACAGGAACATTCCTGACATCATAAAATCACATCTAGGTTAGATAGAATGTATATATAAATCCATCCCATAGGCATCACAGATACATCTAACCCCTCAGTAGTATAATAGGTGTGGTCCAAGAGTCCAATATCAAGAACAGGAACATTTCTGACATCGTAAAATCATATCTAGGTTGCATAGAATATATACATAAATCAAGTAGACCATCCCATATGCATATTAGATACATCTTATCACCCTGAGTAGTATAATAGGTGTGATCCAAGAGTCCAATACCAATAACAGGAACATTCCTGACATCATAAAATCATATCTAGGTTAGATAGAACGTATATATAAATTAAGTAGACCATCCCATAGGAATCACAGATTCATCTAACCCCCTCAGTAGTATAATAGGTGTGGTCCAAGAGTCCAATATCAAGAACAGGAACATTTCTGACATCATAAAATCATATCTAGGTTGCATAGAATATAGATATAAATCAAATAGACCATCCCATAGGCATCACAGATACATCTAACCCCCTCAGTAGTATAGTAGGTGTGGTCCAAGAGTCCAATATCAAGAACAGGAACATTTCTGACATCATAAAATCATATGTAGGATGCACAGAATATATATATAAATCAAGTAGACCATCCCATATGCATATTAGATACATCTTATAACCCTCAGTAGTATAATAGGTGTGGTCCAAGAGTCCAATACCAAGAACAGGAACATTTCTGACATCATAAAATCATATCTAGGTTGCATAGAATATAGATATAAATCAAGTAGACCATCCCATAGGCATCACAGATACATCTAACCCCCTCAGTAGTATAATAGGTGTGGTCCAACAGTCCAATACCAAGAACAGGAATATTCCTGACATCATAAAATCATATCTAGGTTGTATAGAATATAAATATAAATCGAGTAGACCATCCCATAGGCATTACAGGTACATCTAATCACCCTCAGAAGTATAATAGGTGAGGTACAAGAGTCCAATACCAATAATAGGAACATTTCTGACATCATAAAATCATATCTAGGCTGTATAGAATATAAATATAAATCGAGTAGACCATCCCATATGCATATTAGATACATCTTATCACCCTCAGTAGAATAATAGGTGTGGTCCAAGAGTCCATAACTTTCACCATCATAAACTTTATCTATGATTATAAAATAATATAGATGTTGAATACAATGGATGTAGGCTATATTTCTAATAAAACCATTCAAAATAGATTGAAGAGACATTCAACCTTGTTGCGATAATTAACATGTGTGGTATAGGGGTTCACAGAAGATAACAAGAACATCCTCAATTGCTCAAAAGATATCTAGGCTGCACGATACCAGACATGCAATGTTTGTAAATTAGGGGTTGAGCAACAGGTGTGGCCTTTTACGACTCATCAGGAAGTGTTATTGCCCTAACTTTTGTCTGTGAAAGCCAGAATTCAAAAAGTTCTCAAGGGGGTGAATCTCCAGACCCCATTTTAAGACTTCAACCCTGTTTTCCTATTTTTATCATGCAAAATTTTTATTATTTGCAAACACCTCGTTCACCATTCAAATTTGCATGTCCAGCTAAATATTAATAATACGAAGAGCATTATATGATTTAAAAGCAGATAGGTCTGAATTGAATCAATTTCAAGAAAGCTCTTTCGTTTGAATGCATGAAATTTGAAACTTTCACTATGTTATGCGTGAAATTGTACAGATTGAGTACGTAAATACGTTATTGCCATGGTATATAAGGGGCCAACAGTTGTGTGCCCTGTTATACAGGGTGCATTAATATGCTGCCAAACTATGTTAGAAATAAAGATAATACAAATGTTATTGGTCCTGATTTGGATCACTCAGCAGAATTGATGCTATCATATGTAAAACTGTTACAGCATAGGAATTGGCAAATGTACATGCATTTAAATCCAAATATCTGGGAGTCTTGCATCATGTCTAAACCACTATTTCTTAACAAACAACTGAGAACTGAATCCTCATGATCATTTTTATTATCACATCATGAATTCATGATCGTGCTACATATCGAACAAACATTGGAATAATTGAATATAATTCATTAAAAATATGTTTCACTTACTTTTAATTAAAATACTGACCTTGATTTTGGAAAATGGAAAGCCAATACAATAAGTGTTAGGCCCTATTGAATTTCTACAGATTTTTAGGAGGAGGATACAAAGGAGGATTAGCTCAGATGGCAGAGCAACCGAACTTCAGATCGGATCATATCTGATCGACCGTGGTTCAAATCCCCCGAAGGTCAACTCAGCCTTGACTTTATCTGAAACATCAAATGAGTACCATCTGAGGATGGCGGATGGAATGGTCCAGAGGGAATTGCATTGTGAGTAGCTGCGGCGCATCGTTGCGCATTGACAATCGAGACCTATCTGCCCTGAAATCTGTTGAAATTGATCTGCAGTGTCGCGGCTGAGATCAACAAAGAGCGTTTAAATCATTGCTCTCAGCGAAAAAAGCCACTCATCTAGAAATAGAGGAGTGGTACGGGTGCCTTCGGTAGGGCGACACCGTCTACATTACTTTTATTACAGATTTTTGCTTTAAACCTTGTCCTTGATAATGCCTGTCATCCTTCGTTTTCCTCTGCAATATAACACTGGGAGAACTTTCGAACTGATAACATTCCATTATGAATTAATTCGCGAGAGAGTTTCTTCGAATCAAATATCTTTGAGTACCAAAATTAGGAGGAAAGTCTACCACTTCACCATCAAACCATAAAAAATCATACGCAAACCTGAATGATACGCGAGCGATGTCTACCATCTTGTTGTATTGTCTTTCGATCAAAATTTGACAGTTTTCCGAAAACATGTCGCGCTCAGCCTGTGCGCAGACGTTTTGATGGAGGCATAATGGCGTTTTAGAAAGGGTTAATAATTTGTGACTTTAAATGCAAATAAAGTAATGTTCCGCCACCTCGATTTTTCTCGATTTTCAGTATGTTGTTAAACGTTAAATTCTGTTCTAGAATCTGTAAAAAAAGCTTGTGTTGCAATTTGTCCTGGGTTCCGTGTTTTTTCGATCTAGATTGACTGGACTATATATAATCCACTGCTGACACTGATTAATACGAATTCAGAATTTCTAACTTCTTGTGACAACTTGTAAACATGCTTACAATAATTATGATGTTGATTGGTCATTATTTAATGTTTTAAACTCAAACTTCTTTTTTCAGCCTGTGCATAATGCTGATTTTATTGTTCCAGTCGAAATTGATGGTACCATTCATCAGGTAGGCTTCATTTAAAGTCATCGAAATTTGTAATTATTTTTGTCAGCAATCTATTGGATGCAGGGTACGACAAAAGTAGGAATCTTGCATTCCTAGATTCCGGAATGTTAGAGAATGTTCAGAAACAATTTGTATGTTTGATTATTCATTGGTCAAACCTAACAAAAAATTCAGAAGAAAATGTTGAAATGCCTCCAAGATTCCCAAATGTTAAAACCTTTTTTCGGACCCTGGTTAGATGGCACTCAAAGTTAATGTCAATGATTTTAAACCCTCTTGTTAGAATTTCTATTCATAATTTTTAAATTTTGAAACCCATTAGTGACTTCCACATACTCTCTTATATTGTGATTGACATGAACAGTGAACGATCCCTTAGCCTGCTTAAAATATGTTCATTATCTCTTGCTCAGCCGGCACAAGGCAGGCTATGTAATTCATTGGAACCAGGGTCCAAAAATCACAGAACTGAAGGAACATGCAAAATGCTGGATATTAAAATAAAATCCTTGCAAAAATATGAAATGCAATCCTTCAATTTTACGTTTCATGCTATTAAAATTATTCAATTGTTTTTTGTTTATATACGAATGTTTGTGAAACAAATAGGTTGTGTTATGATTAGAATGTTTGCATGGATTGATATTGTTTAATTCATCACTTGTTGGATCATTATTAAGCAATACAAAGGATAAATTAAAGATATTTATAACTAATAATTTAAAAGTTTAAAGGATAATTAAAGGTATTTTTAAAATGTTGTCTTTTGATCAAAGGTTTATGTCTTAAAACGACCTTACGTTGATCAGTTCTTGGAAAGGATGGGACAGTTATTCGAATGTGTATTATTCACAGCCAGTCTTGCCAAGGTGAGTTATGAATTATGATTATTGTTTGCATACACATGTGCTACCTTTGATTCAGTGTGATAACTAAGTCAATTTCTATTTTCATTTTCCAGTATGCTGACCCAGTAGCTAATCTTCTTGATAAATACGACACATTTGGAGCCCGCTTATTCAGGGAGTCGTGTGTGCTATTTAAAGGCAATTATGTGAAGGTGAGATGATTGTATTTATGTTTATGATTACTAAACACAGTCAGAATTGTCACAAATGTTAAAGAGGATTTCATTTGCTGAATTTAGTTGCCATATTCCCTTTTAGTAATTGAATATATATCGCATTGCATCTGTGAGAAAAGTTAAGATTTTACATTTAATTGAAACACTGCCTCAATCCACTTGGGGGGATACCTCTATCCTGAGCCAGAATTCCTGTCAACTTTTTAGACGTTAATTGCAATATTTACTATTCAATATTTATTAATTTTATTTTATGAACTTTAATTTGATTAGCAGACATATGTTGCAACTATTTTCCGTTTGAAAATTTCCTGATTTTCATCATTGACTGAATTATCAAATAACTTATGTTTTCTATTGATAGGATTTGAGCAAACTAGGCAGGGACCTGAAAAAATCGTTAATAGTTGATAATTCACCAGCATCGTACATCTTTCATCCAGAGAATGCTGTAAGTCGTCAATCTTAAGTCACCTCTTTTATTGATGTTATTTCAAACATTGTGGTCATCTGAGTTTCACATTCCATCTTCATTTCTGAATGTACTCCTGATAAATAAAGCATTATCTAGTTGACCAACAAGGGGGATAAAGCATTGAGGGCTCCTGGAAGTCTTTATCAGATCAGCTATTAATGCACAATCCAAAACTGTATTGAAATATTGACTCTTACATTGAAAGCCACATTATACCTGTTTGAAGTCGAAAATTACAATGACGAAGTATTTTTAACAATTGTGTGTGCACATTTCTATTAAATGCAATAGGTTTGGTGGTAAACTCTCTAGAGCAGGGACAGCAATCTAGACCTAGCTCTATTGCAAAAAAAAAAAACAGGAGAATAGGAGAAATTTGTTCTAATTTTTAATCAAAAATAGCTCATCAAAGCAGACATATTCTAGAGAGATTTGGATACACCTCAGCCACAAAAACACATCCAGCATTCCTCCTCTGAAGATTCTGGATTGATTTTAATGCATATTTCGGCTTGCAGCTCCATAAAACTTTTTAAACAACTAAGTTGAGCCATGGTTCAGCTAACTTAATTTTCAATAGTGTGGACTTTCAGCAATCATTGTGGTCAGAAGATGAGAGGCGTGTAATCATAAAAAAAAAAATCAATTTTTCTTGAACAATTTTGTTTGCTTGTGGTTTGTCTAAAAGGATTATGTTTCTTTATGCTGTACTTTAATACAACACAAGAGATAGAGAAAGCGCCTGCTCAAGCATAGTCTGATAAACATTTATACTTATATATGACATATTATAAAATAATAAAAGGATTTAGGATTTAGTTTATTTGTCTGATGATTGCGTAAGCATGAAACTATTAGTAACAATTATGAATGTGTAGGGGAGATCGGGGAGGCTTGGACCTAGGAAGACATAGGACAAGAGAGTTCCTGATTACCCATGTAAATTATTCTCTTATATGCTGTATATCACTTTAGTTCATGGTGTTTCCTAAATTTCAATAGCTTACAATAACTAATTGCCAAGAAATTTGTTTTAGTTTACTAGCTTTGGATGATCGTCATACGTTTTGCGGCTCTTCTTTTAATTCAATTAATTTTATAATATCTGTTCAATTGCCATTTTGAATGGTGCCATTGCAACGGTTTCACTTAAATGAATCATTTGACATTAAAAATTTGTATTCATACCTGTTGTTGAGGAGTGCATCCTCATTTTTTACTGGGAAGTCAAACAGGGATACATGGAGCGGCGCGTTTTAGCATCAACCACAAATGGTAAATAAACTAGTCGCATTTGGTTGAGATATGAGTTTGTTTTGATTTGTATGCCCTATATTTGACTTTTTTACTCTGTGTAGATAAAGTTGCTAAATCCATTACAATCAGACTAATGACAGGTGCATCAAAAAGTATTGTTCTTTATTAATGCTAAAATTACTTTTGCTGGCTCGATTCTGATCAAATAAAGCTCCTAAATCAAAGCAACAGCTGTAATGTCTGATACTGAAAAGTTAATTTGTCAGCTATGTAATGAAATTTAAGGAAAACCGCCGTGTCCCAAGTCTCCCCACTCAAATGGTCTGTCTTCCGCACTAGATATTTGAAAAATTGCTACATTTACGTAATTGATATTCTTCCCCTTTTGAATTGAGCTTCTTGGCTAATTAATGACATAAAATTTGTTACATTTACGCAACCACAAAAATCTTAATAATTAAAAATGGGAAAACTGGTCCAAGTCTCCCCGGTCTCCCCTAGTCTTTGACTCCTTTTATTATATTTAGTTCTGTCAAATGACATAGAGCACTATTTTTTGCTATTAGGTAATATCTAATATATGACATATTATATATGATATATTATATGTTTCAGTAATTTTAATGATACAAAAAACGTATATTGCAAATTTTGCCTGTTTTCTTCAGAATGTTCAAGGAGTCCAGACTCTGTGTGACTGTGTGTAAATTGTAAGCTCAGAGATACAGTAAAGTCTGCTAAACAAAATGCTAAACCAATTGGATTGATCGAATGATTTTTGTTATAATACAATTTCTCTTATTTTATAGGTACCTGTACAGTCATGGTTTGATGATCAGAATGACACCGAGCTTTTAGACATGATTCCATTTTTAGAAAAATTAAGTGTGGCTGATGACGTTGTTGAAGCATTAGAAAATAACAGAAATGTTATCAATAGTTTACATACAAATGAAGTTCATTCAATTAATTAATACAAAATTATGATTGGTACATTATAAAACATTGGATTCTCAACAAGCATAATTCTGCCCAAATTCCATGGGTTTTAATGACTTTCATAAAGTTTTGATAATCTATTACAAAAATTATTTTCTTTCAAGACCGACAAAGTAAACATTGGAATAGCGACTGCTTAAAGTGGGCTATTTAAAAATGAATATTTTTGGATGATATATTTTATAACAATATTCATAACATGTGAAAATCATGTACCTATTTTTCCAAAGATTTGAGTGTATCATATATAGTGTATTTCAAAAGCAGTATCATTTATAAAAAAAAATAATAATCAAAATCTTTGAATTTTTCATGATGCAATTGTTAAAAATGGTGATGTTTTAAAAGAAAATTTTGTACAATTTATTATTATTATTATTATTATAAATATACTCTATATATATACATAAAAATTATTAACAATGTAGATATTTAGTTTTTGTATTGTTGTATCAAATCAAAAAATCTCAAATTATCATGTAGTCAACAGTAATATTATTTTTTCTGGAATACTATGATATCTAAAAAATCTTGACCTCTTATTTTAGTGTGAAATTATGTAAATTGATAAATGCTGCTATTTTTTACAAAAAATTTTGTTGTATCAAGCTATTTTTGTTTAAATTTTATAAATGGAAATGAAAAGCTTGTTAAATTTTTAATTTGATGTGGTTTCTTTCTGCCATCATCTATTGCTTATCATCAGGGTCAGACAAAACCCAGCAACCTGGCAACTAGGTTTCCGGAAGGCTGCCCAAAATTCAAAAGAAAATTGATCTTGATTCATTTTCCTCCTCAAATTTAGAGGAATGACAATAATTATAAGGAATGTTTCAGATGAAAAGTTACCAGAACTTGTTTGAATAAAAAGTCAGGTTTCCGGAATACGTAGCGCTTAGCCCTTTTAATAATCCGATCCTCATTCTTCCCACAATACTACAACAATATATACAGTACAAGGCTGGCTACAGACATGATCCTTCTCCGCGTTTTCGCGGATTTCCGCGGAAATAATATTTTTCAGAATGAATATTCTGATATATTTTTATTTTTTAATTAAAGAAGTTTACAATAATGAACTTTCCACAATTAAATCTTCTCTTAAATATATATTAATTCCAACACTCCAGTCTCTATGTACTAAGCACCAACACGAATATTCGAAAATCAGTTACATGCAGCCATTTTGGATTTTGTGGCCTCTTATTCAAAACTAGAAATCTCCCTCTGGAGTTTTCGCGGGAAAAAAAATGGCGTCTGATATGATCGTTCAGCGTGATGATTCTGTACAGCTTGACAATGGAATAAAAAATCGTTGGAACTGGTCATGGGTGGAAAAAAAAGTTGAGTTCAATGTAAAAGATATACTCCCATCTTTTTCGTGGAATGGATCCCCAACTCTGTCATATAACCTGAGTGCAGTTATGAGGAAGGTGGGTACACCGTACATGGACCGCAATACCAGTTACTACTGAGAATCTGAGATCCTACTAGACCCACTGCTACATTATTTCCCAAATTTACAAACACCTGGCCTATTAATCAGGCTCAATCTGTTGGAAGTACAATTGAATACATATTTTACTAGATTCTCTTGTCTCTTGTTATATACAATAAGCTGTGGATTTATTTAATCAAGAAATTAAAGCCTAGTCATATCGCTGATGTATTAATTTTTTTAATAAAAAAATCATTAAACTATTATCTGTTGATTTTGCTTCTCTGTTTGTGGAAGACTAATGCCAGATATTTTGTGGGCATTTTATATCATCAAAATCAAATAAACTTTGAAAATATTATTACTCATGTTTCAACCCATTCATTGGATCATTTTGTTTTGATCTTCTGCGCTTTTTATAAGTAATACAATATATTTTGAAATAGCAAATAATCCACATTACTGGCAACATGCACAGTACCAAGTCTTTGAGAGGGGTGCAATCATTTTTGAATATTACTAGTGTGGATAGCATAGCCTATTAGTAACTATAATACCGGACTAAGCTATTGAGTAAGCAAGCTCAATCAATACTGATTACAGATGTGTTTATCCTAAACGAAACTATTCTTATTTATTAATGCATTATTTTAATTGTAATTACCGCTATTATATATATTTCACAATTCAAATTTAAAATATATGAAAGTCATTCACTTGTACTCACAATTTTCGATATCCATCAGATCAAAGAACCTGGAAAAGCATTATGCTGGCTTTGTAATAAAAAGATTAACTATGCTTCTCGCGGAGTAATTGCCTTGACAGGTAGGCGTAACAGTCATTTTCAATCAAGCACACACTTAAAATAGACAAAAATGTGTCTTTTCTTTGAAATCATTTACAGATCATGTTGTTACAAAGGTTCATGTGGAGAAATATATACTTAAGTTAACTAACTTTAGTCTACCTGGAACCTCAATGTCTACAGTTCATCATAATTATGGTCTTCATCCAATGTATGTTTCCAATGATATTCCTGATCAGCCTTTGCCTACAAATTCAAATGTTCCTCTTAGTGATCGTGTGAGTAACATGGAAGGAATGGTGCTTGCATTTGTGGCGGAACATGGTCTTTCTTTTTCAATGGCGGAGAAAATTGTCGATTTAGCTAGTGAAATGTCTACTGATTCCAAGGCTATTTCAAAGATTAAACTAGCAAGAACAACTAGTTCGTATAAAATGAGATATGGTCTATCTGTTGCATTCAATGAGGAGTTGTGTGAAAAGTTACAAGCTGGATTTTTCTCTTTGAACATCGACGAAGCAACAAGCTCAAATCTGCATAAAATTTTGACTGTCCTTGTATCCTATTATTGCCCGGAAAGGAATGAAATTGTTGTGGAGCATCTAGATTCTGTAAGTGTTCCTACTGTAACCTCAGAATCCATTGTTAATCAGCTATCAAGCATGTTTCAATCCAAAAAATTACCTTGGTCGAATGTGATGGCTATGTTAATGGACTCATGTGCAGTTATGAGAGGGCCAAAGAATGGGGTAGAGGTGCAAATCAGGGAAAAACTTGCCTCTTCCATGCTGGACATAGACGGTGATTCTTGTCATCACATACACAATGCCACTAAAAAGTTCACAAAACCTTTTGAACAATACTTGGAACAGCTATTTAGAGATTTGTATAATGATTTGAAATATTCTGAAGATATGTTAGTTATCTTTCAGAACATGTGTCTCTTACTTGGTGTAACATACCGCCGTCCTGAAATGTACGTTCCAACTAGATGGCTTACCGTGTATGATGTAGCAGTCAGCACCGTTCACTTATTCCATGCTTATATGGTATTTTACTTTGGATTTTTATGTGCTGACGATAAAATCCTGTATAAAGCACGTCTAGCTGCTATATATACATCACGCAGTGTATCAGAGGATTCACAACAAGAAATTACGTCTCTTCACAAAATTTTAAAAAATAAAAAATTAACTGATGAAGGGAAAGATAGGAAAGAAAGAATCTTTAAAAAATTATTTTATACCAGAAAGAAGACAAGATTATATTTGAGTTTATACTCCTCAGCTTTGTGTAATATGAAAATTTATGTCAAAATCTTTCAACAAGAAGAGCCTGCAGTATTCAGACTGCATGACGAGCAAACAAAAGTCTTCAAAGAATTTATCATCAACTTTATTAAGCCAGAAATCATTAACAATAATTCCACTATTAAGAAGCTAAAAAAAATCGATTTCGAGCTGCCTGTTAATCATCTACCAAATGCGGCTGTCTTTGTTGGTGCAGTTGGATCAAAAATAATTAGGCAATCAAAAAGAAAAGATACTATTGTTGCTGATTTTATAGATAAAACCAAAGTGGCTTATTCAACATGCGCTAATTATCTGCTAAAAAAACTTCCATTGGACAATGATTTTTAAAGGCTGTTTCTGCAATTGATCCTGTTGCAATATGTTCAAAAAAAGCTGTTGTTTTAAGTGCTCTGTTACGTCTGCCAGATTTGGTGCGCAATGTTTTATCCGAAGAAGAAGAAAACAGCTACAGCATGGAAATAAGGAGAATAATGGTAGATTCTACATTGCCTCAGGCTGTAGATGACAAGGGGAAATATTGTAGAGCTGACAAATGGTGGGGAAGTGTCAGTCTATCGTACCCTTGTTTAGGAAAAATGAATTTGGCACTGTTGACTATTTTCCATGGTCCAAGGGTGGAAAGTAGCTTCAGTGTCATGACTGATATTATTGACAAAAAATCTGGTCGTATGAACGTTGCAACATACTCTGCGATTCAGAATGTCAAATATCACTTGAATGCTGTAGCCTGTCAAACGTCCTCTTCGAAGGCCATTCAAAAGTTTCATAGAAAAGACAAATTTACTTCTCCTGTCGTAAGGAAAGTTGTTACCAAAATCCGGAATTCAAAAAAAAGTTATGAAAATGAAAGAAAAATTAACATTGCTGTTCTCAAAGTAAAGAAAAGAAAGCTTGACATAAATTCCAAGCCATCCATGACTCGTAAAGATGTGCAGCTCATGTCTGCGGAGTTAGAAAAAAATGCTCAGAAGCAGAACTTACAATTTTCTGAAGAGGAGTCATTGTCGCATCATCAAAATGTTATTGCTGAAAATTCTTCTTCCCTATTCCATACTGAAATAGAGGCTTTGAGAGAACCTCAACCAAAAAAAAGCAAAGTTCAATCAAATCTGAAGTTTTTTTTCAAAACATAAATCATGGACCTATCCACAGATATTAGTTTTATTTCAGCTATGTTTGATGAGAATTAATTTAGAATTCCAAAATAAAATAAAATAAAATAAAAATACTTAGTATATCTATCATTATTATATTTTAACATATATACATAACTATATTTACTTCTGTAAGTATTTATAGCTACTTATATTTATCTTGTTAAATTTGTATCACTGTTAAACGAGCGTTTTGCTCATTTTGATTACCGATACTCGTCAAATGGCTTTTATTCATATTGATATGAATATAAAATATGGATAAAACCGTCTGATGAGCTCTATCTACCGTCTCATCTTTAAATTTTTAACTACATTATAGTGACTATTATAGCTACAGACATAATAAATAAGTTTTTTTAAATGATACGGTGTTATCAAATATATTGTACAAAACATAGGTGACATTTTTTGATATGTTGTTATAAGGTCTGCCGGTTGCCAAAGATGACCATTTACTCGTGTATCTATGTCTTTGTCTTTGAGTTCCATTAACGCAACTCTGACCTATCAACTAACAATTCAATTTTCAAAAAATCAAAAGATCTACGAAGACAGATATTTCCATATAATAAGATTACATGTTATTTTTAAATGAAGAAACTTTCCATCTCATGGAGTTGCTTATCAATAATAAGTTTTCATGATCTACTTGAAATTTTGTTATGATTCTAATTTATGTTTGCGTGTTTATTCTTTTTGTCAAGCTTGTTCATTTGAGACTGAACCATGGTCAGGTTTTATGAATGAGCATGAATCACATATGCTTAACACCCCCATGGTTAATAAGGCTAATTAATGATATCACATAAATAATATGCTAGCGTTCTATCCAAGAAATCAAGACAAAATCATTTTGAACTAAGCGTGCAATATACTGCATGAAAAATCTATTATACATTCAACATGCGTATCAACCTCGATAGGTTCCTTTCCCCTCGAAAGGATCTACTTGCCACTATCCCAACAGACTATATACAATTATTTAATCCTGCAAGTCATACAGTAGGTACTGCATGTCAAATAATTATCTAATGTATAAAGAAAAGTATAGACATCATTTGTAAGTGATTTTGAATAGAATTAATTCCTCAAAATGCACTAGAACTAATATTTGAATGTAAATATGTGAAAAAATTGCCAAGGGAGCATGCCCCATCACCCCCTAGCTGAGGATGACTGTCGGCACCCTGACCCGCCCCTTTCAGCTGAAATAATTTTCCCTGGGATCATGTCTGGCTGGCTATTTTCATCTATTTAATCTCACAAAACCTAGATATCATGTTGCTGCAAAGACCCCGAACAACATTTCGTTAGGTCAAACATATGTCAAAATGTCTGAAATAACGTAATTGACGTGGTATTGCCCTACCAAAGTTGCCCCTGAAACTCTTCTTCTTGGAGGAGAGGCCTTTTTAGGAAAAGCAATGATGTCACAGATTGCATGGCAGGAATCGGTCTCAGCTGTCAATGTGCAACAATACGCTGCATCTACTCACGGTGCCATCACAATATGCCTGATTTGACCTATCTGACCTGAGCTTATCTTCACTAGATATGATCAGTGCATTACATACGTTCATGGTACAATCAAACATGATTGTTATAACTGTCACCTCTATACAGCAGCCACCTGTCTATAGCGGTCACTCTTTTCTAACATCTAAATTAGTATTTCATGTTAAGTCGGCCCTGTATATAAAGGCCACCTGCTCATAGTGGTCAATTTATCTATCTCTTGTAATTGGCTGTTATATACCAGTTTCATAGTATGCGGAAATGTTTGATTTATTTTGAATATTCCGTTGGGAATATACAGAAATGTGGACTTCTTATACCGACTTATGTGATCTATTTTTCAAAGCTTATTCATTGATTCTTTAGCCAATGGTTTGTAGTACAACACACTGGTCAAGTTCGAATGTACGGTACTAGCTTATGTTGAATTTCCACCTTTCTTAAGTGTCCACCTGTTTTGAGAGACCAGTTGATATGATGATTGATATTTTGATTGATATTAAATAATGTTGATTTGATATTATTTGGTAAATGTATGACGTTAGAAAAATTGATATTATTAGTTTGATTTATTTGTTATTGTCATAGTTGAAGTTTTCGGAAACACTTGCTTTCTGGGAATTGATTGTGGATTTTTTCCACTTAATGTTGCAAGGGTCGAGGTCCAAGTAGCCTAGCCCTAAAAATGTACAGAAATGTTTTTTGGTTTTTTGGATTTATCATTTATCCACAAACCGGGTAAGCTTGCAGCTTCTTTTCACCTGGGTTGGTTAATTGTGTTAGTATTTTGAAGCTTGTGTATGATTAATGGTCAGATGCCCTTCTTGGCGCCAACAAATAGCGCTTGACCAGGAATTGAACCTAAGACCCTGCGGGCCGAGGTCCAATGGTCTAGCCACTACACGAAGGCTGTTAGGTCAGTATAGGTTATGTTGACATTACCATGATAATACCATGTAGCAAACAAAAACACTAATAATTATACAGATGTTTATTTGATTATCCTGAAAAATTTTTATACATAAATTAGAAATGTTCAATCTTAGATACACAAATTTTAAGAGTACTATTAGAAATTACTACAATGACTAATATTTACATGTAATTAAGTGAATAATTGCTATGTGCCTAAACAAGTGAAATGGTGTAATCTATTATATATAAATATAGATATATAGATTAATGATTATCAATAGTTTTATTGACAGCTTGATTGCTGTACTGTACTGTACAATTACATTGGAAACATTACATCATTATATAACTTGAAAAATTCTTAAATTATTCAAGTTTCCATTTATTCTCGTTTTAAATTGTCAAGTCTGAAAGTATAAAGTAAATACATATTATTGATATGCATAACTCAATACAGCTGACAGGCAGCTTTCCGATGAATATTCAGTTATTGATGGCGTATTTTGTTTGGACCAGTGCAAAACTGTTTAGGAAGCAGGAGAGCTGCAGAGTGTAGTAAAAGTAATGAACTTGACCCCTTGTTGATCAGTCCAACACTGTAGATTAAGTTCAACATACTTCATGGCAGATCGGCCATGCTTAATAAAAAGTCCTTTGATGTACTGGTCACACTTCTTCGTAATTCAATTCAGAACAATCCGTCCTTTGTCACAAAGGCTGTAGTACTAATTGACATTCAGAAAATATGGTCTGAGTTCAACTTGCATGCAGGGTCCGTCAAAAGTAGGAATCCTGGAATTCTAGATTCTGGAAGGTTAGAGCAAATTCAGAAGAAAATTGATATTTTTATGATTTATTGGTCCAACATCAACAACAAAAATTCAGAAGAAACATTGAAATGTTCTAGGATTCCAGAATGCTGAACCTTTTGTCGGAAACTGCCAGGAGGGAATTAAGGGGTTAACGAATTAGCCTTGCAAGGGGTCATCAATAGTTCATAATAAATGGTACATTTGAAATAAAATAATAATTCATGAACTGCCCATAAACACTTAGTGGAAACTTGAATGCCTTGTTTAACAGGCCACGCAACAGACTTGAATGCCTTGTTTAACAGACCATGCAACAGACTAACATTCCTTACCGTGCTTGCAAATCAGCATCACCGTCAGTTGCAGCAGCTGCTTGAGGTTGTGGTTGTTTTGATCCTGTTGCAACGTTTGATCCAGTAGTAGGAATTCCAGATAGCTATTGGAAGTGGACACAACATTGAGTGTACATTTGAAAGCAAAATCAATGGAAGACAAAGGTAAGGAAACATATATCAAAAAATATAGGTAACTTTTCCTACTAAAAGCTTATATTTGTTAAAGCAACAGAAACAGTATATCATACATTCCTGTTTTAAAGAGGTGCGAATATTTCACAACTTTCTATTGCATTTCTGCTAAAATAGGTCATTACTATTGAATAATCAAAAATTCCAAAACAATTTTAAGTTCACATAGAAGAAATTTGATCACATCGTAGTGATGAAGACAAATAACAATAAATTTAATAATATTCTAACAAAGTGTAACCCACATAACTAAAAATCCGTCACATTAAAGTGTTGCTTAACTGTAGCCTGATTTTGAGTCTGTAGAATCTTGCAACTTGAAAATTGTTAGTAAATTGTACTTGAATTTGTGAGGGAACGCTGTATATACCAATACAGATGTTGTAAGCTAGTGAACACATAATATCTCAAAAAGGGTTATATAATGTCACAGATATAAAGCAAATCATATTGTTCTTACAAATGTCGAGGTAGTCAGCGTAGAATGATAAATGTCCCATCGATCAAGTATATTTGATATAGTAGTAAGCTATATGTTATACATACATAATTTCATAGCATCTGATAAACTTTACCTGATCAGTTAAACCAAGACCAAGTTCATCAAGAACTTGTTGCACAACTGCATCACTATATAAGTAATAACAATTCAAAGTATTAGAAAGTAAAAGTTGAATCAACCCTGTGTATCAACCGTTTTTTGCAGGGGATATAGTGATCAATTTATCTACCTTTTATGGCTGGCTGTTGGCTGTTATATACAGGCTCCGCAGTATTCCTGCAGAAACAGTCCAGGAGATCATGAACAGTTCATGAATGTTAAATGGCTCCAATTTTCATGAACTGCTTATGAACTGTCCATGAATAGTTCCTGAAATTTGGATCCATTTAACATTCATGAACTATTCATGAACTATTCATGAACTCCTGAACTGTTTTCACAGGGGTATATTAACAGCAGCAGTAGATTTGAAACTTAGTAAAATGAATAAATTAATATTCCAAACAATTTCTAATTTGTAGATGAGAATTTAATTCTGACAGGAATAGAAATATTCTCATAACACTTCACTTACAACTCATTTTATGCCACATACCTGTCATTCAAACTAACATTAAAAGTGTTTAAAAGTAGTATACAGTATATTAGCCTTATTCAATAACAACCTTCGCTTCCACGCCGACACGAGGGCTGTTATGTAAAGTGATGTGCTGGGGATTTATGTTTACTCTCATTACAGAGAGTATTGGCGAGATAGATGTTTTCACAAGCGGATAGGTACAACACGTTGCCCTAGCTAAACAATCACGGCTGATCGTCATGAGGCTCAACACTATACCACGGTCAACCATCAAAAGTCTCGAAACTAGATCACGGCCGTTAGGGACTTCGGGTCCAGTCACGCGATGCAACCCGGGTTAAATGCATTTGTGTCTCGTTTTTATTGATCAAGGGTAGCGTTTAATGCGCCTGAATAGTGTGCAGTATTATCCTGGTTTGAGTCCTAATATCATTGTTAGAAAATATTAATTTATTATCGTTATTTATGTTTCAATTTACGTTATTTATGTTTCATATTACGCATGCGTTGCTTCAATTAAATGCGAAAGAGAAAAGGGAGATGTGTTGCACCTATCAGCCTGTGATGTTTCCTGCTTCATCCATTTTGAACGCAACACTTTATACTTATCCCTCAAATTTTATTAGGCCCTCATCAGGACTTTCGTGTGAGATTGAAGGTTGTCATGGAATGAGCCTAGTAGTATATATCTACTGTAGGTGTCATGTAGGGTTTACAGATGATAAGCATAGAAATCAAGTTAGTCAGGGATTCTATGAACATCTCACAACTTGGTGATGTACTCAGACAACGAGCATGTCAGACATTAATGAACAAATGCAGAGAATTTCATCATCATCATCATGTATTCAGAAACCTGGTAAGTTTTATAATAACTTTTTTTACAGGACTGATTTACGTAATAAACTAGGGAATAAACCTAAAATAATTGATTACAATAGTACATAGATATATATATATATATATATATACAGCTACAAGGTTAATTAAATACCAACTTAACAGTTGAGATGATGAAATTTTATTGGTATTTAAACGCATCTCAAGGAGACTTTTGAAACTTTTCCTTTCAGAAACCTCCTTCATTGTAGATGGTAGATCATTCCACGTGTGAGCACCACTGCACCAGCATATTGAAATGAGTGGCGATGGATTGACTTGATGTATATCTGATTTTTGGTGTGAGATCTTGTCTTGATCGTATTTGGTTGTTGAAACATATGGGAGAGCAAAGGAGGAGCTAGATTGAATTTTAGTTTGTGTGTGAGCATTAATTGATGTGAGGTTATTCTGTCTCTGACAGAAAGCCAGCTAAGCCGGCTTTGCATATCAGAGATTCGAGTGCGATAATTACAACGGAGTACTGCCCTCATTCCTCTGTTTTGTAATCTCTTGTTTTGCAATTCCCCCATGCGACAGCCCAGTAATTCAAGTGTGGCAAAACAATGGAGTTATAAGTTAATTGAGCTGATTCTTGCGGAATGAAAAGTCTTATGGATTTGAGGAAACCCAACCCTCTATTGATTTTCTTAATTATGCCATCAATATGGTCATCAAATAGCAGGTTTTCATCGATTAAGAAACCTAAATATTTTAACAAATGCACACGCTTAACAGGTTCGTCATTTAACTTCACTTGCAAATCATGGTTTGCATCTTTTTTAGTCAAAGTCTGGTTTAGTGCCTATGATCATACAATATGTTTTAACGGTATTTAAAGTTAGTTTATTAGCACTAATAGAGTTAGTTTAATAGACTAAGAATGGACTGAAACTAAGGATATAGACTGATAATAGACTGGAAAAGACAGATTCCTAGATTTTATAAAGGCACAAAAATACCTCCATGTGCCAAAAGACTGAGCAATTTTATGTCTGTATACTTGAACAATAACCTAGAATATGAATTGTAAAAGACAAAATAAAAATATGTTGTAATAGTATTACCTTTCTTCGTCGTCTTCTTCGTCACCCATGGCATCGTCAATTGCATCACTCATCATTTCTTCTTTCATGTCCATAATTTCGGACTAAAAATAAAGTTAAAAACATGAAGCTGACAGGATAAAATTAATTTAAATAGATATTGTAATTCTATTCTACAGCCTAGTCTATTCCATCAATTCTTTATCCATGTGTCAACATTTGTTATTTTAACAGTTCTAAACAAATGTCACATTTTGAATAAGTGATATTGTGGGTGTCAATTAGAAAATGAATAACAGCCTATCTATCATGTTAGAGTTAAAATAAAATTTTCAAAGAGAATCAGGAAATATTAAGTGAAGCTCATTTCTCTCGCATTCTTAGCTTCAATGGCAGGATATCTGACGTGGGTCATACACCGTTCTGTACATGTGCCGATCCTATTATGCTCTAATCAAAAAGAAAGGATTGACTTCAGAACGGTGTACGAAACGGAATAAGAACGGCCAGGCCTCATTGTAATATGCCATCAGAAACACAATATATCACAGGCAAGTAAGTAATAATCTGAAATATTTTAATCTTTGATAATCTGAAATCAATTTATCGCAATAGTCTTATTTGCGTAAAATTAATAGCAGAACATTTCTTATCATTACCTGTTTTTCAAATTCCATCATTATTTTTTGAATTTGAGGTAATTTCATTTGTTTATTCATTGTGGCCATTGTCTGCAAATAGAAGTTGACATGATAATCTATTTGAAGTTATTCTATACAATTAAACATCATCATATCTTGGATTTGATGTTGAGAAGAGTAAGTAAAAAAAATATGTATTTTGTTTGGCGGGTCTGTAGCTCTGCTGTAGCCTAGAAGTAGAACAATTTAAATTATAATTCTCACCTTGGCACATCCTTTCATTGCTTGAGCCATGGCGTTATTTGATCTAAGTGTCTGTTATCATAAAAGAAGAAAATATATAAGAAAAGATGATGAGTCTGTACAATAATTCTGATTGTAGGGTTTGATAAAAGTGAGTAGGTAGGTTTACATCCAACATTCCAGAATGCTATCCTAAATTCAGAAGAATATACCCGTAGGTATATTTAAGACATAAAATTAAGCCAAATTTCAACAAACACTTTTGAATTTTGCAGGATTCCAGAAGGCTAGCTAGGATTCAAGCAAATATCAACAGAGTGTCACAAAGGTTTTAGTCTTCTGGAAACCATGCTTGTCAATATTGAAAACCTTTTGGCATTCAATCAAAAAATCTTCAAAATTTCTGATTTTGGAATTACTTTGAAGTATTATGAAAATAAATTCAACACATAGGAAAAATCAAAACAATTGTGAAATCGGAAAATTATAATTTTAATAAAGAAAATAACCTTGACAATTAAAAACCTTAATAATTACGTTAGGCTGGCATTCAGGAACCAGATTATCAAAATCTCGCACTTTGTGACAGCCTAGATATCAAGTTACTGACATAAACATACCTGCACTTTGAGTGACACTGCTTGCAAGTTGGCTCTCATTAAAATAAACTTCTTGACATATCTTCTTGTTCTTACAAGATCTTTTGCCATTATTTTAACTGCGTCCTATAGAATTTAATGGAAATATTTTTCTATCGAAAATTGGAAATAGGTCCTACAGTATTGAAATAATATAAGAACAATGGTTTGTAGAAATAGTTAATCAAGCCATACTTTGTCAGTAGCCTATACATCACCATTGTAAAAAAGGCATATTTACGTGAGAAAGACATCACAACATTTAAGCAGGCTATATTAGCTTATTATGTTGAACGAGGAAAAATGTTGCAAAGAAATTTCATACAAAATCTGTATCTCTTCACCATCAAAATTGCAAAAATGACTTATCGACAAAGCCAGAATCAATAGTACATAAGTAAATGGTTCATTTCAAACTGTCATAGCAAGCTTAGAAAAACTGTAAAGAAGTTTTTGCAATTTGTGCAAAACAATGATCAAATGTCAACTCACCGAAATAACATGATGTAACTTAAACCATTGTGAGATTCCATAGTTTTGAATATTTTCATAAAAACGTGCTGGTATCAATTGCCCCTTCAATTTCAATAGTATTATATTCTTGATCTACGGTCATGCATAGTTTATGTTATACGCTGGTCAATAAATTTATGCCTCGCTCACACTCTTTCAAATACCAAGCAATTATCAAATAAAGAAAAATCAGAAATAGTGTAAATTATTACTGTATTACTATCAATTCTTTTATGTATAGAAAGCAGATTTGATAAGTTTTGTGACAGTTCATTAACCTTTCAAGGCTGTTGTTTGTAAGTGACACTATGTCTTTTATCATCCTGTCTGCACAATGGCAAAATATATCATATCATATCATGTTTGATTAAAACTAGAATAAAATTATACCACAATAAAATTTTTCTCAATAGAAAACAAATTTACCCTACCATTTGTCCTTCCTTTGCCATTTTCTTAATATCAGCAATTACTTTCTTCTCTTGATTCTCCATTTTCTGTCTTTCTCTGTCTAAATCTCTAAGTAAAATCATTTGGAGATTGCAAAAATATATAAATTGCAGAAATGCCTAGAAGGCTTAATTTTGACCACAATTAACAAACATAATTAAATACATAGCTAAAGCTAGGGCCAAAACGGAAGAACACTTTTCAAAGAACATTTTCAAGATCGACAGGGTGCCAAAAGATGGAATATTTGAAATAAATTCACCAAAAACTTATTTCTTTTCATTGAGTCCTATTCCTATATTTGGGAACATGATCCTGTTTCTATGTTTGCTATCAATGTCATCAGAAACTCGGTAGCCTAGTCATAAAACATTGCATAAAAAAATATTAAGAGCGATGAAAATTAAATGAATGTCCTCTGCAATGGATCTAGATACACTTTAAATCAGTTTTAGTAAGTTTGTTTGAGGAACCGAACAATTAGGCCTACTACGGCTTATTAAAATTTACTAAAAATGAAATGCGGTAGCCTACTACAGAAATAAACAAAAACTCTGATATAGCTTCAAATGCTTTTTATGTGAGTCTAATCTATGTGGATAACATACTACATGTCTGACAATCAATTGAAGAGAAGCAACAAGAATAGCAAGAGACGTAGGGTGTAGGGTCTTCAACATTCCACTGCTTCCGCAGAACATGCTAAGTTTTCAAGTCCTAGTCGAAAACAATTTGTTCAACAAATATTGAGCAGAACAGAATGTTCTGCTCGGTAAACCTTACAAACGGACAAACATGAAACTGAACGTTCATGTCCGAGGATGTTAGGAGGGAGCGGGATGAATTGGAACAAATTTTCTTAAAAAAATTATTGCTCCAAAACGGCTCACGCAAAACTCACAAATTTGGTATTGAATTGTAGGAAATTGTCTGAAGTTTATAATACAAAATACCTGAATATTGTCGAATCAAAATTGAAACAATCTTTAAAGGAAGAATGACATTTTTTCAAAATTGTGATTTTGCGAAAATGTGGGGTGAAACGGAATGATTAAAAATTTACCATTATTTCATTGAATTTGTTCAAATAAATTGAGTATCATAGCTATTGCGCATTTAAAAGTTGATATCAACAATAATAAATTAGATAGTAGAGAAACTTACTTCCAAATAGGCCTATCAATTGATAAGATTATTATTTTCCACTCGAAAAATATGTCTCCGTAAAACACGATAAAATTTTCACACTACAGAGTTTCTAAAGAAAAATATGAAATTGGAATATGAAAGATTCCTCTTTTGACATTGTCTACTTCTAAACGATTGTAAATGTAGGCCATCATTTCAATTCACTTTGATGCTTGAATTTGGTTGCGGATTCATAAAAAACTTTGCGATTGCAGGAGCAATAATTTTGCAGTATTATTTCATCGCCGTAATTAGAAGTATAAAAGTTCAACAAATTATAATCTGCACATACAAACCTAGTGTTTGCACTTACACACATTAGTGTGATGTGCTTATTATTGATATAAAATATCCAGTATAATTGCAAGCCACAAAAAATATTCACTTCAAATTTCAAGCTATGAAACATGTCAAGGCATGGATTATGATCTGGCAATTAAAGCATTTTGAAGCATTTTGTAGGCTTTATCACTAATAACAATAATGTAGTTCAACAATAAACATTTAAGAATTATTTTTCAACAGTGTTTGTCATCGTTTAGTGTAGGCCTATCAATTATTGTACCGTTTCGTGTACGAAAACATTTCTATGGCCAAAAATGGCCAGTGATTCTACGCACTTTAAGTTACTGTGTGTCTACATTACAGCTATTTGCAGCCATGACTGACATTGATCACTAAAATATTCTAAGCTTGATTCATAATTAGGCTCATAGCGATCGCTGGTCTATGTTGCCCCTTTAAACAGTCTACTACGATTGGCAATCTCGATGAGATCTCGGGGGTAGCAACGCTGAAAATATTTAGGGCTGTAACTGATCTAACTTGACTCCAGTAGCTCCAAAATCTAGTATTTCAGAAACTTGTATACTTTCGGAACAACCTAAAGACAAAATTTTTAAAAATGTGGTCGAAGGGTGCAAGTTTGTCAGTACGTACGCAGAAGGGGTTGATCCAAGCGTTCAGCTGCTTAGGCTACAGGGGGAGTTGTTAAATATTGGAACATTCACAGAGTTCATTCTTTATGGATGACCCCTTTGCAGACTGGCCCTTTTAAACTTTCTAGGCCTACTCTGATTTTTTTATCTTTCTCTGGGCCAATGGTGACAAATCATATCTAGGGCTAGCTAATTACATGTATCTAGTTAAATTAAACATTGTAGCATTTAAATTATGTCTAAGAATCAGTTACTCGGTATGCGTAGGCCTGCTTGCTAATGCTATCCTACCTTAGGTAACCTAGAATATGGCTTGATGATGGATTATTATTATCTATCATTCAATAACCTTCCGAGATTCAAGAATAAATAACATTAACATGTTATATTTCAATATATCTACTAGAATTCATTTCACTTTCGGCCAGCTGGTTATTATATAGCATGCAACAATTTGAAGGAAAACACTGTTTCTTTTTTATCTTTAGAACGGTTCAATTCACCTAATAGCTTTATTGAGTGATCTTTGATGCTGCCTAAGCATTTGCTCAGGGGTTTTCTTCTTTCCAAACAAGAATTCCATGATTGACAACGATTTAAAGGACCTTATGGCGACTTGATAAGTCTTGAACGAATGATGTAATGATTCTGTAAGTAAGCAATGTTCGTGAAGTCTTATAATGAACCTCTGCGTTGGTGTTTTTGGTGTTTGTAATTCGATGAAAATAGAAATGAAGTCTGCCTACCGCGCCTCTCATATCAAAACTTAAAGCGAGACTATCTCTGACGCAATCGCTTGTGAGTTCGAGGCGTGTCTGGAAAAGGGAAGATGAGTTGAACTTCGTTTGGACCAAAGTAATTGGCCATAGCTGCACTTGAGTCGTGAAATACGGTGGCCCACAACTGCCACTTACAACAACTTCACTTGCCTGCCACATTAACTTTACTTGCCTGCCACAATAAGAAAATCATGCAGCATTAACTTTACTTGCCTGCCACAATAAGAAAATCATGCAGCATTAACTTTACTTGCCTGCCACAACAAAAACATGAATTACAACAACTTCACTTGCCTGCCGCATTAAGAACTTACATTACAACAACTTCACTTGCCTGCCACATTAAAAACTTACATTACGGAAGTGTTGCATTTATTACGGAAGTATATTCTTCCACGCGTCCGTTTGAAAACGAGATGCTGTGAAGAAATTTTCTATTCTGAGCCTCGGAATTCGGATAAAAAACATGGCCGCTGATTGTCTATTATTTTAGTCGATGCAGTTTTCTGTATTTAATAAACTGTGACTGAATGTTATAACAACTCAAAGATAATCAATAACAACCAGGTAAAGCCATCATCTGTTTAATCGCCTAGGAACTTGCATGTTTTTTTTGTTATAATTGCAAATCAGATAAGACAGATAGTGAAGCATAAATTAATCAGATAGCAAAAAGCAAAACAAACATTAGTACTGTCACAAATTGGCTTAGAACAAAGCTAGATCGTTTGTGACTTTGCGATCAGCTATCTTATGCATAAGAGGCTCAAGGACAACCTCATCACACGCCTTTGCATCAACAAATGTTAATGACATTGAACAAAGCAGAGCTGTTGGATCCCTTACCTAGAGTTCAACATGATTTAATAATATAAACTGTATAAAGTAAAAATTAGAAAACAGATTCACTGTACAATATGTTAAAAATTTCCTATATATATTTTATGATTATCAAATAAATTAATCAGATTATCCTGTTATCCATGTAGGCTAGACTTTGTATAATGTACATCCACCCTCTCCCTGATCAACTGCTGTTAATATTCTTGCAGATGACTATTTACATTCACCTTGATACACTAGTTTGTCATTATTAGGGCTCCGTAGTGCAGGAACAGTCCCATTATTTCATGATTATATATTCATAAGAAAATATATAGTAGGCTACATTCACTGCCAAGTGTTACACGTTCTTGTATTGGAAATAATCAATTAATTAACATGGTAATATGTATGAACTGATAATGACTAATAATTTATTATTTCGAAGTTAATAAGTGTATGCAAGTCATTTGTTCCAATTATTCAATACCAATTTAATATAGTTTTTTGTAAGACTTGGTAAATATAACAATCAAATCAAGCTATTCGGCAGGAAGGAATCTTGTAATGGCCGAGTTTGCCAAGGGACTCATACAATTTGGGCAGCTTGATGATTTGAAACCGAAGAAAGAAAGCTTGAAATCACTGTTTGGTTTGTACTGCCAAAAGTGAACTATCACAAATAAAAATATATAAATTATGGCCTACCAAATGCCTGTGCATTGAAGTATGCTGTCACAAAAATGTCTTTGAATTGATTGTATGTTTTTCATATGCTGTAGTTGCAACGATATGGGCTTTTCACAGGCGCTGACCAGTGGATGGCATATTGTATGGGCCGTATCTCCTGTACAGTCATGATTGAAACTGACCATGATGCTCTGAGATGTTTTGTTCCGTGGGACGTGCCATGTTCCTGTCAGCCATCCCAATAGTCCTGCTGACGTAGCTTCTACAGTTACCGTTTTTTGTTCTGATTCTGAAGTGTCAACATCCATTGGCTCAGATTCTGCTGCCGGTGTGTCTTCGTAAACATATGCAACTTGTCTCGATGGTATACTGCAGACTCCTCCAATGTACGTTTTGCAGATACATGAGAAGGAGATGAATAACATGGTTCCAGAATAGATAATATGTAAATGACAGTTGGCTCAAATTGATCGTTCCCTTTTGGCAGTAGAAACAGTGATTTGAATCTTTCTTTCTTCGGTTTCAGATCATCAAATTGTGTTAGTCCTTTGACAAACTCAGCCATCACCAGACTCCTTCGTGCCGAAAAGCTTGATTTGATCGTTTCCGCTATCGCCTTCTTATTCGATTCTGCTATGACTCCCGTGTAGCCATGCTCTATTATTTCATCCATTCTGTTCTTCATATCATCCATTATCTCACTAAGAATTTGTTTTTCTTTCTCTGCCAGGGCTTTGTCATCAACATCTGTCACTGGAAATGGCTCGAAAATAGCACCTCACTTAGGAGGGCGCATGAGCTCAAGCGACGAGTATATACCAACCCTGGCCCAAACTATGCCTGGCACTGTGATGACTATGATGAATTAAAACCTTTCGGGTTTCCTAAATTCCTATCCATGGTTGTATTGATAGCTGGAGCAGGAAGGTGTTATGGCTTAACGTCACACGATCCAACAATTCACCGCAAGTTGTAGCACAGTTTTACCTAGATGCAATCAAAAGGTTATGTGTACTCCAATGAAGTTAATAACAGATTTGGGAACAGAAAATGGTATCGCTGCAAGAGTACAGTGTTTTCTGAGAAAGGATCACAAATATGTTCAATCCACAAGAAATCATACGATTTAATGTGTAATACGATTTCATGTTGATTGATTTGCAATTATAACAAAAAAAACATGCAAGTTCCTAGGCGATTAAACAGATGATGGCTTTACCTGGTTGTTATTGATTATCTTTGAGTTGTTATAACATTCAGTCACAGTTTATTAAATACAGAAAACTGCATCGACTAAAATAATAGACAATCAGCGGCCATGTTTTTTATCCGAATTCCGAGGCTCAGAATAGAAAATTTCTTCACAGCATCTCGTTTTCAAACAGACGCGTGGAAGAATATACTTCCGTAATAAATGCAACACTTCCGTAATGTAAGTTTTTAATGTGGCAGGCAAGTGAAGTTGTTGTAATGTAAGTTCTTAATGCGGCAGGCAAGTGAAGTTGTTGTAATTCATGTTTTTGTTGTGGCAGGCAAGTAAAGTTAATGCTGCATGATTTTCTTATTGTGGCAGGCAAGTAAAGTTAATGCTGCATGATTTTCTTATTGTGGCAGGCAAGTAAAGTTAATGTGGAAGGCAAGTGAAGTTAATGTGGCAGGCAAGTGAAGTTGTTGTAAGTGGCAGTTGTGGGCCACCGTACATAAGCGAAGTCCATCGCAGCCTCTCATCGCATCGTATCCTTATCGAGATATCTTAACTGATAATAAATTAATAATTTCAAGCAACTAATTAAATGTCCAACTAGAATAACCCGAACTTCCGCTACATGTATAGCCTGCTCGCAGACTCCACTGTCAAAATGTAAATTTGGTAAACAGTAGAATAATTACATATAGTGACCACGATTAGGTAAGCGGAGTACGGAGTTACCACAGATATAATAGCTGATCATCAAATGAATTATTGTATATTCCCCTCTGTAGCTAAACCACATTCTAATCATAAATATTGCCTAACTCGAATATAAATCACTTGACACTAACTCCCTTATCCTAATTACAATTAAATTAATGAATTGGAACTTTTTGAATCTTTTCGGCGATGTGAACGAACGATACCATGCTTGGCAAGCTGTCTTCTTGACAATAATGGAAGATTTTGCACCCTTAAAAAGAATTCGCATTAAAAATAGAAAAACCAAAGTCTACCTCAACGATAATGCGAAACAATTAAAAACTAAGCGCGACAATTTTTATAGAGAATTTATAAAGACCAATGATAATAAATTTTTAGATTTGTACAAAGAGGCCAGAAATAATTTCACCAAGTATTTTAGAAAATGCAAGCGTAATAAATATTGTAGTCAAATTATGGAAAATAGAAATAACCCTAGACTAGTGTGGAAATTCCTTAAAACTAATGTCCTTCCAGGTACACATCAGAATAGTGGCATAGACAGCTTAGACATATAGATAATAATAATGTTACAGATCAATCTAGAATAGTTAATGAATTGAATAGTTATTTTATTGAAATTGCAAATAAACTTGCATCCACCATACCTGTTGTATTCTGCAACCCGATAGATTTTGTTAAATCATACTTAGTCTCAAAACCTGTAAGTAATGTGCCCTCATTCAAATTTGAAAAAGTAACACCTGGCGAAATTGAAAAAATAATACACCATTTACCACTGAAAAGAGCAATTGGTATGGATAATATTGAAACAAAATTAGTTAAAATAGTCTCAGCAGCTATTTCACCTGTCATATGTGATATTTTTAATCTTTCTCTTACAACAGGCCAATTTCCAGATTCATTCAAAAGAGTTAAAATTAACCCCATTCATAAATATAATTCCAAACAAGACAAAAATAACTACAGACCAATTTCCATTTTACCTGTTATATCCAAAATCTTAGAAAAGGTTGTACGTAAACAATTATCTAATCATCTCAATAAACATAGCCTACTCTCAACTTATTAGTAGTATCGATCTCAAAAAGGCCTTTGATACGGTGAATCATTCCATTTAATTAGAAAACTCATGTCATTTATGATATTAACAGCACTAACTAGCTTGTTTTCAATCTTACCTAACTGATAGATTGTAACAGGTTGTAATTATTAATAATATAGTATCTGATATAGGCATTGTTAAGTGTGGGATTCCCCAGGGCTCAATTTTAGGTCCCTTTTATTTCTGATATATATCAATGACATATCTACTGTATTAAATAAATGTAACATAAATCTATACGCAGACGACACAATAATTTACTTCTCACACAAATCTACTGTAACAATAAACGACACTCTTTCATCTGAAATTAAACATGTCTACACGTGGCTTTGCGCAAACTAGCTTAGCTTTAACATCAATAAAACTAATTGCATGCATTTGGGTCCAGTAAATCAATTAACAATAACAGTCTGAATGTAAAAGTAAATAACACTAATATTAAACAAGTTAATACGTTGCACTATCTTGGCTTGAAAATCGACAACTGTCTTAATTTCAATGATCATATTGAACTAGTCATCAAGAAGGTCAATAGGGGACTGGGGGTTTTAAAATAAAGCAGTAAATTTTTACCTTTAGAAACTAAGAAAACTTTATATAACGCCCTTGTTTTGCCGCATTTCGACTACTGCGCTGTAATTGTGTGGGGGAATTGTATACAGAAACACCTTGATCGCCTCCAGATGTTTCAAAACAGGGGTCTATGGACAGTGCTCCAATGTCACTTCATGACCCATGACCAGTACGATTGTTCCTTTCTTCAATATCTCCAGATCCTTTGCCTTCTTGTCGTAATCACATTTTGCCTTTTGTCTGAGGACACTAGCTTTCTTGTCAGCATCTGTTATTCTTCTCATCACTGCTGGTTCGAATACCAGTGGATGAGCTGGGAGCTTGGAGCGCAAGGGGCGTCCAAATAGTCTCATGGCTGGACTGAGGTCGTCATGCCGTGGAGTATTTCTGAGTTCGATCAATTCTTCTGTGGATGCTGGCGTATCAAGAGTACCTTTTGGACTGATTTTGGTCATCAAGTTTTTCATTTTCTTCACTGTAGACTCTGCATGTCCATTGGCTTGATGATGATATGGGGAAGAAGGATCATGGTGCGTACCCCAATCACTGAGGTGTTTGGCAAACAATTTACTTTGAAATGGTGGGCCACCATCTGACGTAAGGCAGATTGGGATGCCCATCATTCTGCACCAGACCATCAGATGTTTTATGACATGCTCAGTTGTAGCTCCGTTTTTGCCACATTCAAAGGTATCTTGCCATTTTGAATATTTATCTGTGATCACAAGGTATGCTTTCCCAGAGAATTTGAACAGATCTGCAGCAATGGCTTCGCATGGTCTGCTTGGAAGATTGTGTTGGATGAGTGTTTCTTTTTGTTGGCTTGCTGAATGTTCTTGGCATTGTGTGCATGATTTTACCATGTTTGTCACATCATTTGTCATGTTAGGCCAGAATATACACTCCCTTGCTCTTTTTAATGTGTAATCACGACCCATATGTGCTGCTTGCAAGTCTTGCAATGTCTTTTGCCGGAGTGATTTTGGAATAACCAGTTTTTGGTGTTGGTATAATATCAGGTTATCGATGAGGTATGGGCGGGTTTGTCTGTAAGGGGTAATCAAGGAGTTGTGCCATAATTCTTTGTTTGATGATTGGATTGCCTCCCTCAATGTTGTGTATGTAACATCTAAAGATGCTTTTTGAGCAAGCTTTTCCAAAGTGATATCTTCAAGACCGTGAGATGATGTGACAGCTTCCAGGGAGCAGATCGTGATTTTTGTGAAGTCCTCAATTTCTTGTTCCCCAATGTCGTCTTTCTCAGAAGGGTGATCCACTGGGTAGGGTGAAAAGCAATCAACCACTGTGTGGGTGGCTCCTGGTCGCCATAAGGTGTTGAAGGTGAAATTGCTGAGTTTCATTTTGAGGCGAATGATGCGTGGGGTTGTGATCATGTTTAACTGTTTGTGGTTTAGGATTGACTCTAGTGGCTTGTGATCTACTATCAGCGTGAAACGCGCTCCTTGGATGATCAATTTACATTTCTTCATGGCCCATACAACAGCAAGTAGTTCAACTTCGGTTGCAGAATAGCGTGATTCAGTCGGGCTGGCGAATCTAGATCCACATTGCAGCAGTCTCCAGGTTTGATCAGGTGCTTGTTGCCAAAGAGCGAAGCCGAGACCTTGTGATTGAGCTGCATATGTTTCCAGCCTCAATTTTGCACTGTGACAGAATTGTGCCAGTTTACGAGGGCAAGTGAGTGCTTTGATGACTGCTTCAAATGCCTTTTGTTGACGTCCTTCCCATGAAAAAGCTGCGTTGTGAGCTAGGAGTGCTCTTAGGGGTTGCATAAGTCTGCCAATTCTGCTGTAAACTCTTCAAATTGCTAAACCAACCCACAAAATGAGCGGACGTCAGTCTTGCTGGCTGGTGTAGCGAATTGGGTTAAAGCTTTGAAGAGCTCTGGATTGATTGAGTATCCTTCTGCATCTACAATGTATCCACACCAATTGACTGTTGGCTGGGCGAACACGAAATTTTTGCGACCGAGGGTGATCCCTGCCTCTGAAGATCTTTGTATAATGGATCGAACTCTTTCTTCGTGGGACCTTAGTTCTTTATCATATATGATATAGTCTTCTACAATTTTCAGCACGTTGTCAATTCCGGCAATTGCTTCGTCGCCTCGGCGATTTTGCTCGTCTCCTGCACTGCATAGGCCCATGGGGTTGCGAAGGAAGCGTTTGGAGCCCCATTGGATGATGAAGGTTGTCAATGGACGGGATTATTCTGCCAGGGTCACTTGCCAATAACCGTGTCGTGCATCCAGAGTTGTGAAGAATTTCATTCCAGGGGGGATCTTTGCAATATATTCTCTTGGTGTCTTGGTGCTGTAACCTGGTCTTTTCACGAATGGGTTCAGTGATGTCAAGTCCACTGTGATGCGTGGTTCTGATGAATTTTTCTTCGGTGTTACCACCATCGGATGCTGCCACTCTGGTGTTTCGCCTATGGGGACATCCTCAATTATTCCTTTTTTGGACAGTTGCTCCAGCTTTTCCTTTACTTGAGCTTCGCAATGGAGTGGTATGGTGTACGCTTTATAGCGTCTGACTGGTACTGCATCAGGGGTGAGATGGATGACCATTGGCGGACCCTCCATAGGTCTTAGTGGGACATCATCATTGATAGGAAAGACGTCTGGAAATTCATTCATCAATGCCTCTGCTTTCTTGGACATCGATGGTCCATTTGATTGTGTTCTCATCAGTAATCCTGTTTGTGGGGTCATCAATGATAGCTGGTTTGCTTCGTGTGGTAGTGGTACGTTTGGCCAGTTAGTGGGTAGAAGGCCCAATGATATGCAACCTTCCTTATTGAGAAGGGGATCGTTACATCCTTTGACGATGTGGACAGTACATACATATTTGAGTGGTCCTCTCTTAAGAGTCATTGCCGCTTTGTCATAACTTGTTAATGAACTTCTGTCTGCTCCCACCAAGATGTCTGTGTCCTCTGTTAGCATCAATTTTGAATATCCTCTCAAAGATGCAAGGTCTTCTCCACTCATTGCGTTGCAGAATGCTCCAGGGTCTGGCAATCAAGAAAAGTCGGAGCTATGGCGCTGCAAATGGGTGGTGTTGACACTATCTTTTGCTTGCTGTTTTTACCAATGTTTGCTAAGACAATTTGGTTTGCTACTAATATACAATTGGTTTGGATTGTCTTGCCTTTAGCTTCTTTGCGACAGGGTGATCTGTAGTGGCCCTGTAGCCCACAGAAGAAGCATTCAACATCTCTAGCTGGGCATATGCTAGCACCAGCGTTGTGACTGCCACCACAGTTGGTGCATATCTCTTCAGAACTGTTGGATTTAGTGGGTGAATTCCTGTTACATTTTCCACGCTTGTAAGTTGATCGTAACTGCTTGAAGACTTAATATTCTTTACTTCGTTGTCTTTAACAGCTGATCCTTTTGATAGCTTGTCTTGGTCAACTCGGCTGGCTTCTTGAATGCGGCATATTTCAACTACTCTTTGGAGTGTAAGGTTGCTGAACCTTTCTTCAAGGAGCTTTTGATGTGTGGTTGTGTCCAGTCCACCACAAACCAGTCGATCACGTAGTCGCTCATTTTTAGCTTTCAGGGCATGACCACATAGCTGTGCACAGCTGCTGCAGGTGAAAGTTGCTTAATATGCTGAGGATTCATCAATAGTTCGAAGTGCTGCAATGTAGCTATCAATGGATTCTCCGCTTTGTTGTGAACGTCCGTGGAATTATTGACGATCCAATAGTGGATTGCGGTTTCGTCTTATATTATTGCTTACGTGGGTGAGGATTTCTGTGACATCATCTTTTGTCTTGTCGATGTCTAGCATGTCATTGTCACAAAAATGAATCCATTCTTCGTGAAGTGCTGATCGAATAATCTGTTGTCTGCCCAACAATGAACAATCTTTGTCTAGGCGGGTGAGGTCAACAAATCCTTCAAAACTTTTTCTCCATTTGCGGTATGTTGCCAATGTGGTTTCTTCTGGGGATGATGAGAGTCTAGGGATGTCCATTTTCTTGGCGGCACGATTCAATGTTTTTGGCTGGTGTTCTTGTCCAATTGCGGCATTGAGGTTTGTGCTGCTTATGGGAATTAATGGGATATCTTTTTTCTCTGCTATGTGTTGGAGGGATTCTTGTTGTTTTTGAAGTGTCAATATGATTTGCTGCTGTTGCTGTATTGTGACTTGCTGCTGTGTTGCGAACTGCAATCTCATTTGTTGCTGTTCTTGTTGTTGATTAATAAGCATTGATATTAGAAATTCCATTGTTGGTGGTGTGCTGAGGGTGCTTTCAGTGCTTCTTGTGCCTCCAGGGGACTCTGCCCCCGGGTTTGAAAGGGGGCCGCCTCTGTTTGCTGTTTCCATGCAGCCTCTTTTTCACGTGCTATTGCCAGAGCACGTGTTGCTGGTCTTTCTGGAAAATCGTTTGTTTCAGAGTCATATTGGATTGTAGGTCAAACTGTTGAACTTATTTATCAAGGAAGGAAGAGTAGCAATTGTTTCTACAGATTAATGTGATTGATGTCCTTATGTATGTATTTTACTTGTCAACAATGGTGACAGGCAAATACAGGGAAACTTGTGGTTCCCACTTATGTAAAGCCGTTAAAAAAGTTAAGATATGTTATTAAGATAAAAGTTTTACAAACAAAAATTGCTACTCAAATATTTACAAGGCATTTAGAATTATCTAGCCAAGTTAAAAAGGTTATAAGATAAAATTTAAAGGTTACGACATTTGTACTAAAGTATATACAAGGCATTTAGATCTATGCTAGCTAAAGAACGTTTGAATGCTGGCACTGTCTTTGAAGTAACACATTTTTCTGGACCAAGGTATGACACGATTGCAAAAGTCATTTTGAATGGATTTAAACTTGGGGATTGATTTTGATTTTAATTTGTACGAGTTTCCTCTCATGTTGTATTTATTTATATCAAACTCGCAAAGCTTATTTATGTCTAAATCCACCATATGATGGGTTATTTTAAACATAAAAATTAAATCATTTTCAATTCTACGAGTTTCCAACGATTCAAGATTGTAATATATTAGTCTTTCAGGATATGACTTGTAATACAAACTGTCTACTCTTGAAGGGTTCATTTTTCTTGTTAAATGCCTTTGAACTTTCTCTATTGTAACAATATCTCTTTGAAGACAGGGATTCCACACTGGTGAAACCGTTTCCAACAGTGGGCGTACATATGTTTTGTAGGCTTTGACTAGTAATTCAGGATTACGACAGGTGAAACATTTTAATATTAAATAAAGTCTTGAGTATGCTTTAGATGCAATCATTGAGCAATGAGAAGATGACTTTAGATCTGCGGTGAGGATAACTCCAAGGTCTTTGATCTTATTGACAGGTTGTAAATAGTGTCCAGATAAGTTGTAATCACATGAAGGTATTTTCATGTTTCCTACACTAAAGACTGAGCATTTTTCAAACGCGATACGTAGCTGCCACTTTTCTGACCATTGACAAAGGTTTTCTATGCTGTTAGATAAATCAGAGTTAACGTTTGCTGTACTTCTGCAAGAGAATATCTTTGCATCATCAGCGAATAATTTAATTTGACAATCATCTTCAAAACAAGTGACAATGTCATTAATAAATAAAATAAATAAGAGTGGTCCAATCACAGAACCTTGCGGTACTCCGCTGACAACGTTTAAGGGATTTGAATAGGTATCTTCGATACATACGATTTGAGAACGGTCATTTAAAAATGAAGAAATCCAGTCCAAAAGTTCGTATTCGAAACCATAAGCACTTAACTTGATCAATAACTTACTATGTGATACCGTATCGAACGCTTTACTAAAATCGATATAAATTGTATCAACGCGTAGCCTTTTGTTCACTGCTTCACTCCAGCTATGTAACGTATCAATAAGCTGAGTACATGTTGAGCGACGAGTTAAAAAGCCATGTTGTTCTTTTGTTAGCAAGTTATGTTTACGAAGATAATCAAGCATTTGACTAACTATAATCGATTCCATCACCTTACACGAAATACAGGTTAAGGAAACAGGGCGATAGTTTTGACATATGTGATGACTTTCCCTTTTTGAAGATCGGAAAAACAAACGCAGTTTTCCAAACGTCCGGAATACAGCTTTGTAAAAATGATAACTCAAACAGCATCGATAAAGGTAAAGCAATAGCAGTAGCAATGTTTTTTAACAAAAGTGCAGGGTACCCATCCGGCGTACGTGATGTTTTATTGGGTAAGTCCAATAGTGTGCGTAAATCATTTGAATACGAGAAATTAACATTTGACAGAAACGTTTCATCACCCGTTTGACGTGAAAATTCGGGAGTAAGGCCATCATCTTCAGTAAAGACTGTAGAAAAATACTTATTGAATAAATTAGCTCTCTCTTTCGAATCCGTGATAATGTTACCGCTGTCATCTTTTAAAAGGGGCGTCGTAGGCTAGACCGTAATTTAGAGTTTACAAAGGAATAAAACTTTGCACGAGATGGATCCTCGAGCAGAGATTTTTCACGTTCAACATTAAAATCTTTCATTGCAGAATAGCTTCGAGACTTTATATATTCAACCTTATAATGATTTGAAGATATAGATTTGCGATACATTGCGCGTTTTTTCAAAGCTAGAGATCGAATTTGTTTGGGATATTTCGTCTTCCGCTTGATATTTTTAAATTTTGGGACATACGATTCAATACAACAGTTCAAAATTCTGCAAATACTCTGCCAAAACAGCTCGACATTACCGTTAGCTTCTTCGAATAGTAATAGCCAATCAACACTCTGAACATAATCTGAGATACTCGTGAAGTCAGCTTTCCTAAAATTTTTTTTATTGCTGTTGCTGATCGATGGTTGACATGGTGGGACGTTGATGGAAAATTCTATCGCATTATGATCACACATTAGAGTGAACGGTTCAACCACTTCGATATCACTGACAAGTGACGGTTCTGAGGTAAACAGTAAATCTAAAAAGTTATTTATACGTGTAGGTTGAGCTACTACTTGATACAAATTGTTTTTCGTAATAGCGTCGACAAAACTCGTGTGATAATTATCTCCATAACTTATTGGAATATTCCAATCAATTGACGGATAATTAAAATCTCCAATTATAAAACACGGGAAAGTACAAATGGTACAGAAGTCTACAAACGAACACAGCTCATCAGTAGAAATAACAGAATTAGATTTGGAAGGTGCTTGGTATACACATACCATTCGATAAAATTGATGACTGGACAGGTGAATGTCAATTACAAAGCATTCGAGATGAGTTAGATTTGATGGTATCTCTACGCAGGTAAATTTAATATTACTCTTGACCAAAATGGCCACGCCCCCACCAATGGCATCCGACTCTCTGTCTTTTCTAACAATAGTGTATCCAGTTGAGATTGTCAACATCGAATCTGGAATAAGAAGAGATGATAACCAGGTTTCCGTAATGAATATGACGTCATACACATAAGAATCAAGTATGACAATGAGACTGTCTAATTTATTTTGAATTGATCTGGCATTAAAATAATAACATTTCAACAACGAGGAATTTGATGAGGTTGTTGTTGATGATTGAGGCCATTGATCAGTAGCTGTACTAGTTGATTGATTATAGTCCTTATGATGGAGTTACCAATGTTTTTACCGGTGACTTTTGTACTTCGGTCTTTTCCAAGATGGCGGCGATCAACGAACGAAGTGTCGTTTGCCCTGGGATTTCCAGTTGTTGACTTGACTTGTGACTTGTTTTGGTTTATTGGTGACGTCGTAATCGTGTTGAAATGATTGGAGACGGATTAATTCCATGAAAGGGGGTTCGTTAAATATACTGCGCCATGTTGTGTTACGAGAAACAATAAACGGTGTTGTGTTCAGACTATAATTTGGGCAATGCCCTCATTGCAACATAGTACATTTTGTATGGACGTTGGGTACTAGTGTATTAGGGTACTAAGTATATGGTAATACAATGTGCAATATAATGGTAACGGAGTATACTCCAAAATACAATCAGCTTTCCTGGGTACATAAAATTAAATTTCAGAAAGCTCCTCCTATGCTATCCACATTCTTCTCTTCTCCATTCACCACCATAACACGATCCTCAACCAATAACGATATATCCATCAAACAAAGCCATCGTAACTCTTTCCTGTCAGCTGGTGCTTGTTTGTGGAACGATCTGCCATCGTCGATGAAAATGACCGCTGACAGTTCGACTTATAGCAAAATGTATAAAAATATGCTATTGTAAATAGATTAATTATTTAGTTTTAGTATTTTATAAAACCTTATATTGTATTTCATACTTTTTTTTATAATGAGCCCTTTGAAAAAAAGCCTGTCTAGACTTAAAGGTTTAACTCAATAAATGATGATGATGTCATAATGATGATAATATCTCTGTTTCTGATCATTCAAATCTCTTATCTGCTCAATATTTGGCAAAATGTTTGAACATTAACCACCCTTGCCACGATATTACCACTGACAATCCACCAAGCAATCGACTTTTGGCGCAACGACATTCGGCGCAACACCTTTCGGCGCAACGACGATCAGAGGAAGCCGACATTCAGTAATAATAATAATAATAATAATAATAATAATAATAATAATAATAATAATAATAATAATAATAATAATAATAATAATAATAATAATAATAATAATAATAATAATAATAATAATAATAATAATAATAATAATAATAATAATAATAATAATAATAATAATAATAATAATAATAATAATAATAATAATAATAATAATAATAATAATAATAATAATAATAATAATAATAATAATAATAATAATAATAATAATAATAATAATAATAATAATAATAATAATAATAATAATAATAATAATAATAATAATAATAATAATAATAATAATAATAATAATAATAATAATAATAATAATAATAATAATAGCAACTAAGGATAGCAACTAAGCAGCATTACAACATAAAATTACCTTGATTACATTATCCAGATAATAAATAATGTTTAAAGAGACCAGAGCAAATCGAGAGTCTGAAAGACTCGCAGAAATTTGTAGTTTCTTTTTGTTAAATTTCAAACACACGCATACTGTCATTGCCTTTGAACGGACAAATTTCTGTAGATTTGATCTGAGGTCCTGTTTCCGTTTCACATATTTCTGATCTTTACTTTCTATCCCTTCTCTCCTTCCATTTGATTGCGTCGATAAACCATGTTTGCAATATGTGGACATACCATGAAATATTAAAATTAGATCGCAACTATGTTAATTCAAGAAAACTAGTCAGCGCCGTGGAAAAATGCACGAGGCAAGATGGCGTCATGCAGCTTTTCATAAACATTTAACACCAGACAGAAGAAGACAGCTAACATGAAAACGAGTATTAAAAAGTGAGCTCACTTTTCAATAAAGAAGACTGCCGGTCTGCATAGTCCCATCAAGTATGTTTCAAATTACCTCTTGCCAATTGGCAAGACTTCATTAAATCAAATTTTTTGATATCGCTACTCTGTTTTAATGTACGAACAGTGTCAGACACCAATGTAAATGTAAAACCAAGAAGAATGAAATGCGATACAAACGCAAATAAATAATGAAGTACACTTGCACAGTATTTTGTAATGTACATGCATGTGTGTGCCAGCCCCACTCTCTAAGTTTTTTATTTTTTTGGTATCAAAATTTAGGCAGCAATTGCTCAATGGTAATTGGTCAATAAATTTTCTCACGCAAAAATAGTGCTGTAATCAGCCAGATTGACGCTTCCGAAATCACTAAATAGCTATTCCAGAAAACTACTTCGTAAGCACAAATTTGACAATGAGCAATTGTGAGCTAATTGTTAGCTAAATTTTGATACCAAAAATACAAAATTTCGAGTGTGGGGGAGTTTGCTTGACATATTTGCATATTGTCTTTTCAAGTTTGGTTTAGATGTATATAAATTAAAAATAATAGTGCCCCAAGGATCGATCATTGAGGAAGGCCATGTTTTATTGTACCTAAAGTAGAATTAGTATTATTTATATTTACAATTTGTTTTCTATTTATTAAAAATCTAAACAAATTTAAGCCATTTCCATCCATCACCACCGATTAATTGTGATTTGTCTCATTGTCGTATAGCTTGCTAGGCTATCACGACGTTGAGTCCCAGCGAACACAACGACTGTCAAACTGGAACTGATTATTCAAATTACACATACATAGATTACAGGAATTACATAGGGTGATGACGTCAATTACACATAGAATGACAACTTCACATATACAAGACAGAACAGCTTGATTATTACAAATCACATTACACAACACTCATTAGATATAAACATTTACAGTATCAAAAGTGTTTAGTCAATGCTGATCCTACACTTGTTAATTTATGATTACAAATATTATCGTAACAATACTCGGAAAAGCTTAAATACTAGTATCTGTTGAGTGACTTTTGCGAGAACCTGATTGAAATGTTGTTAATAAATTATGAAGAGACAGATAATAATTAAATTGCATATATACAGCTTTTTCTAAAAGTTTCGAAATACAGGGAGTACTGAGATTGGGCGATAGTTTGTTCTCTCAGTGATGATATCTCCGTTGTGCATGGAGAAACCTTAGAAGTTTTGAGTTCCTCCGGGAAGATGCCATGGGAGCTACGTTGAGTCCGCAACCAAGACAAGGTAGACACCATAGTGTACCGGAATGTTCTATCGTCTGGAACGGCCACAGAGATTTGTCAATGTGCAAATGCAAGTATGCATCCTTCAAATCAACGACAGCCCACTCAACACCTTTTCGACGCCAATTGCTCAGTGTTTCAGAACAAATGTCACTATCAGCAGAATACATGTTAACATATTTAATTAATTCTCTGAGGTCACATATAGGCCGCACTTTGTTCTTGTCAGCTTGGACTACCGAAAACAAAGAAATTAATCATTTTGGTTCACCAAACAAACGTTCATCATAAGGTACCAAATACTCTTAATCCAGTCATCAATCACAACATCGAATTGTTCTTTACTTTTCCCTTTCATATAATACTGACCGATACTATTTTCCAGTAATTTTGGCGGTGTCCCTTCTTGCCATTTCCACATAACATTCCACGTAGAACGCAATAAAATTATCTGATTAGAAGCTTCAAATTTACGCATTTTGTAATAAAAGACAACGCAATTAATTTTATATTTTTATTTGCAACGTTTCGGCTTTGCACTGAAGCCATTATCAAGCTAAAAAATAATTTTACATGTTACCTATTTATATAAATACAGAAATATGAAAATTAATACTAAGGTCTATTGGGAATAGTAATATACTAACTGGTCTATTGGGACCCATTGTACTTGAAGCACTTTGTTCATGAGAATAATAACGATGGAATTGAATCCATTTGTCGATTTAATGAAGGAGATTGTTCTCGGATAAATGAAATTTCGTAAACTTTGCAATCAAATTGATTTCGGCAGTGCTTAAGAATTGTAAAATTGTTAAAAATCTCGTTGATGTCGCTATTTTGGTGTGCTTGCTCATATGTTCACCTATTGATGAGGATGGTCTTTGATGCTCTATAATTCGAGTATGTAAATGGCGACAAGTGAATCAAACATAGCTTGATTGACACAAGCCACATTTAAATTTGTAAACAACACAATGTTGGCTCACGAGCGCCGGTTTGATCTCTCGATGCCTGAGATCATCAATAATTTTGCGGCTTCTAAAAATTGGCTTAAAAATAACTCTACTTAACTTACTGTTTAAACGGGCTAAGTCCTTTCTAACTAAAATGCTGGCGCTTTGATTTTTAAAAGGTAGTACTATTCTAATTACATCATTATTATCATTATTATTATTATCATTATCGGTGTCTGAAATTGAACTATTAAAATCATTAAAATTATACATGTTAAAAATTGGATTCAAAATACGATCTGGATATTTAAGATTTTTAAAACGTTGTCCTTATATACTCACATTCAAGATTAAAACTATTTGCACTTGAACATAAGCGGATTGCCCGGGTCAATAACGTTTTTAGCCAGGCTGTTTTGTATTTCTCGTCAACATGACTTTGGAAATGTGTAAAAGGACCAATATCAGTGGCTTTATGGTGTACTGCTGTTGATATATGCTGAACTGTTGTCTTTCGTAGTAAGATGCCAACAAAAGGTAATTGTCCACTGTTGTTTTGTGTCTCCATTGTAAACTTTATTGAGGCGTGGACAGATTGGAGGCTTTGTAAGAATATACTTGCTTCTTCTCGATCCTTTACAATAGCAATTGGATCAGTTTTTCATTTAGCCACTTTGCAAGTTGATAATTGTTACTGTTGACTGCTGACAATATAGGCCTCATTTGGAGGGTTGGTTTATGCGTCTTTGGTAAGCCATAGAGATGCGGTAATCTAAATGCTCTTGGGCAGATGTCTTTTGCTATTTGTTCAGGTAATATTCTGTTCACCGCATTAGTTATAATCTTTTCTTTTTCAAATACTGGGTGTGGAAATCTTGGTGGTCTTCCCTCTTTTTTTATCTGTTTGTACGGCCTAAATTTATCTTTCAGGTCTATCGAAGCTTCTTTCAGTAGACAATAGTATTCTGATTTGTTCATGATAACAATGCCATTGCCTTTGTCTGGCTTGGTCACAATGATATCGTCTCTTCGTTTAACACTTATGTTGCCGCATTGTAAGAGAACCGGAGTACGCCACAGGCCGTGCAAGTTCAGCTCAGCACGTGGGAAAGAAATGCAACAACTATACTTCTCTTTTTGGGAATGCTAGAGATCGTTTTATTACTTGAAATTACATAGTCTGAAGAATTCCAATATTATCTATAGTGTGCGGTATTTTTTAATCAAAATAAGTTTGAATGTTTTGTTCTTGGCACTGAAACACTTAGAAACTTTTAGTTTTCTACTAAGTAAAATGACAATTTTAATTCAAAATAAATACAAAATAAACTTTCAACATATTATTTGCTATCATACTGTCTTCCTAAGATCATAAAATGGTCAAATACATTTTAAATGTCATAAATATTCGCGAAATATTGGTCAGAGAAGCAGTGAAACATGCTGCATCGAAATCGTCTGGCGATCATAAATACACATGAATGTAAACAAATCATCGAACTAGAACACTTTTACCTCGAGAAAGTAATGAATTTTCCATATACACAACTCGAACATACATTGGAAAGATATACTTGAAGGATAATTAGCTTTAAAATACGTTTTATATGGATTTCTGATGATAACAAGGTTTTCGAAGGTCGAACGAAGAATCACTACAATAACAAAACAAAGGGCGCTGTCTTCTCCGCCTTAAAAATACACTTTTTCCATAAAAAGACAACAATAATTATGCTCAGAATGATTGCCAGTATATTTATGAACAATTTGATGTAATTTTTATTCTGTTTATGAAATGTCTAGTATTATTTATAATTAAAAAACTCCAAGCTCGTTCTTCCAGACGCCATTTTGTTTACAACATGCTTCGAAGTAAAATTTCAATTTTCTCTGATTTCATCAGATCATGACCGAATCACGTGGAAGAAGGTTCCCCTGAAAGCTGGAGTTATATTGGTTAATTTGAACAAAAGAAATCTAAAGGGAAATCCCTTATCGTTTGTTTCCGAAGCAATTGAATGACGCGCATTTTGAAAACGAATATACTCGGGGACGGCCTGTGGTGCGGAACTTCTGAAAACGAATATACTCGGGGACGGCAACATAAGTGTTAAGTGACACAACAGCTCTCAGAAGCGACTTTGGTGGTGATGGTCCCTGAATTTGACAATAATTCAAGGCGATATATTTCAAGGTTGTAAAAGTTAGCTCTTGTTCACCTTGATCTAATTTCCTTCGTGAAGTCCAGCATGATTTTCCAAAGCCAGACAAAATGTCTCTTTCATCTCTTATTGTTGATCAACATGGTAAGGCAAACCCTAATCCTCTAGATAAAACCAGTTTTTCGAAGAAATCCAGTTTGTAAGACGATAGATTCTTTATGTACTTATCGACGTCATTTTTCTTGTTGAGTAGTCTTGATACTTTATTGACATGTTTCACTCGCGCTTTATCTCTTTGTTTTTTACTGATACTGGCGTGGATATTCAAAGTACACATATAAAGTACAGTTGAACATTTATTCTTAATCTCCTCGTAAGTCGATTCAATAAAGGGTTACCACATACTTGCCATGTTTGTATTCATATTTACTAAACGAGAAAATGTTGGGAGACACGAGTGAAGCGCTAAGAAATCACGAGCTCCGAGCGAGTGATTTTTAGCTTCCTGAGTGTCTCCCAACTTTTTCGAGTTTAGTAAATATGAATACAAACATTTGCAAGCATGTGGTAACCCTTTTCTAAAATAAAACAAATGTCGGAATTTCATTCGACGGCGAATTTTCAATTCATGAATTCACAATTTAAAATTCAATTTCAATTCATAAACCAAGCATGAAGAGAATCCCACAACAAGATAGATTTTGTCGAATAAAGAAAGACATATACAAGAACGTCTGTAATATAAGTGGTACAATAGCTCTTTAGCAAATTAATGCAGTAATTGTTATTTAAATTTTAGGTTTACCTTGAAACAGCGTAGCCTATAATTGTCTTTCGTTCTGTGTTTTTATTTTGCATGTTACACGACCAATAACTCATTTACCACGCTTTTCAATAAATAAAAACATCTTGAGCTAAATGTCGTTTTGTAAATCGTAGCCATTATTGAGATATTTATTGCATTGTTATCAAAAAGTTATAAATTCTGTATTTTATCACAGATCAAAGTTTTTGAAGCTTGCGGTTTTTCCCGGTTTTCGGAGCCATGTTTTACCCTAGGATTTCATGCACGCTCTTTCGACCAATCAGATCGCAGAAAACCTTTGTGATATTTTAGAATCTCTTTTCCTAGCGTCTTTAATGCTTTCAATTTCGTCTTATGTTCCAATTTGATGATGCTTTCTTCATACTTTTCGGCGGAGTTTTTCCATCTTTTCTTCTTTGTAGATTCTACTTTTGCAAAGGTAGGTGTTATTCCCAAGTTCGAGCAGAGTCTTGAAAAATCAATTGAGCACTCACAATTGATTAGTTTCTTATTGGCCTTTTCAAGACTTTTGAAAAGGTGCAGTGTTTGATTGCGTTTGAATAATCTTGAAGCACAATGGGTCCCAATAGACCAGTATATTACTATTCCCAATAGACCTTAGTATTAATTTTCATATTTCTGTAGTTATATAAATAGGTAACATGTAAAATTATTTTTTAGCTTGATAATGGCTTCAGTGCAAAGCCGAAACGTTGCAAATAAAAATATAAAATTAATTGCGTCGTCTTTTATTACAAAATGAATAAAATTATCATCTTCTAATTTAATATATTTTGGATGGTTAGGTACATCATTATTTTCGCATTTCTCAACGTTATCGCTAGATATAGCTATGCTTGGGCAAAAATAAGAACAATTAAAATTCTACTTCATCATCAATTGATATTTTTACATCACCAATATTTTTAATGATATCCATTCCGACAATAAATTGAACACCGTTCAATAAACAATCCACAACCAAGCATCGATGAACAAGATCTTGGTTGTTAATATTTAATTGTACATTCGCCTCTCCAATAACTAAAACATTAGAATTATCCATCAATACTAATCGAGCATTCAGTGTCAACCAAACCATCCGTGATAACAGAATTTACTTTGATTGCCACAAAAGGCAACACATTTAATCCTTTTGCCGCACCGCGGACTGTTCCTCAACAGATACGGCGACCCTTTTCCCGTTTCCAGGAAAAAGTTCACATTCGCTGGCCACATGGCCGTCATTCCCACATCAAACGCAAGTTTTAATGCGACTCTCCTTCGGCTCTTTATAATTTGCATAATTTGCCTTTTTTCTTTGATATGCATTTGGCTGCGATAACAAGTAACTGATGCATAATCATCCTTTTTACTTTCTTGTGCTAGACACCACACAGTTGTCCAATCCAATTCCTGCTTCTAATAATACCTGAGCTTTTGCTATTAAATCCGTGTCATAGTTGCATTTGTCATACTTCTCAACTGTATGCAGATACTGTCAGGTAACCCTGTCACGAACGCAACACAAGGACAGGTCACGCCAGCAAGATAACATAATAAAACGCCTCAAATCGACATAATAAGCATCTACATTCTCTCCGCGTTTATAGTTTCCTGATTTTAGCTGGTCAAAAGCAGCAAATTTTAACAGCGAAAAAGCCCCAAGTATGGTATTTCTAATTTCTGATAAGATCCTCTTCTTTATAACTGACATTTTATTATATACGAGAAATGCCGGTCCCCATAGTAACAACGGAACACTCAAAACTTTGTCTTCGTCAGTGAACGTTTTCAAATTGGCAATAGCTTCAAATCTTGCCCACCACTCTATTGAGTCACCATCTCCATTGAACGGACTGACAACATCAGTTAGATTAAGCCATACAGCAGAGCTACTACTGCTACTACCACCAGATGCATTCATCGTACCTTCAGTTAATGGCATTTTGGCCTAGGTAGCTTACAGGCTACTATGAAAACGGCCTTGACAGGAAAGAGGATGAAGTTTGGCTTCCAGTATGAGTATGTGAGAAATTGTTGCAAATAAATAACTGACGAGTTAGTTGAACATCAATAACACTTAAATCCACAATATTGATGCAAGGTTCAATCAACGTAGCACTACAAAAAATTGCAAAATATATAATAAACATTTGATTGTAAATGAAGTCAAAGTTAGTGACAGTTGTTAGAAAAACTGTTTTATCGCCATGACAGTTCGAAAGTATTATTCAAGTTATTTCGGATTTGATCAGATAGAAAGACTTCAATCTCAATAGTGACCTCGGTTTGGAGATATGACATCAGAGACTGTATAGGGTGACCATTCGTCTCTACCGCACTGGGATTATATTAGGAAGGTTTAGATTTAGTACAGGCTTACAGGGGTTTTATTTTGTATTCTACGCCCACAAGAGGCTTTCATAATGTTGCTGTAACTCCAAGATACCAAGGTGCGCTGTGATTAGACACGCCATGTTTTTGGTTTCTAGCACACTTTTTAACCTTTAGTTTTATTAGGCCCTCACTGGAGCACCGCACGGAAATGAGGGCCGTGATGGAATGAGACTAAGGTACAGATAGGAGTACATCTTTCTTGTTGCGCATCACTTCGGCGCATTGGTGAAAACCCCTTCGCTCTGAAACCTGTATTAACCTCCTTGTTTCGGAACACCTTTCGGCGTGAAACATGAACCATCGAGTACATGTTTGATTTCATTGTTTTGGCTTATTTTGGTTTCCTTTCGCTGTTTTTTAATAAAATTACTGTATATTGTCCCTACAAAATTTATACATTAAATCATAATGAATCTTTAAAAACGTCTGAATTTTCTATTTACGTGGTAAACAGAAACTGAGGTTTTATTTTATTAAATCCAAACGTCTTGTTTTGAAAGAACGAGTATTGGTATGAATGAAGTCCGTTGCACCGAAAGTCCGTTGCGCCATATGGTCGTTGCGCCCAAAATTGCCTAGTCCGTTGCACCGATTGGTCGTTGCGATACGCCAAAAGTCCGTTGCACCTAAAGTCTATTTCGCCGAAAGTCCAAATCGCCGAATGGTCGTTGCACCGAAAGGCCGTCGTTGCACCGAATCACACTGCACCAATAGTCCGTTCGTCACAGTGGTTGTCACGGATCGATATAAAGAATCGGTAAGGAGAAATTATCTTTTGTCGTAATGTGTAATTACGTAAGTAATGTATAATCATATTGTACGTATGCGCAGCTCTATATTAGACAGTTTGTTAAAGTGGGAATAAACCCACAGACTATCTTTACATATGTAGTAGAACCCGACGTGAAAAAAGCAATGAAGTAATTTTTTGATCTTGAAATCATTTCTTGGTAAAAAATGCCTTCAAAGTGATGTTTTGACCCAAATGTCACTGAGGAAAAAAAAGGGATTGGATCTAGCTTTATGACGACAAAGTCACAAGTCGTGAGGTTTTTCTAATAGACTTTAGATCGGATTAATCACGCGATGTTACGTTTGAGATGGCGTAGCTCTGTAACGGCAATCTATTTTTCTCCCAAACAAAACTGAGGTAAGGAAGAACATATAAACTCAAGAGTAGCAAAATTCCTAATGATTTAATGATTTTAAAGTTCACGAAATTGAAGAAAATAAAAATCAGAAAATGTTTCATTCGTAGCGCGCTTTATACAGATTATATTTTGACATATCATTCTCACACATATTTAACACATATCAAAAGATTCTCTGGTGACCACAAAAGCTAGCTAAGTAGAATTTATTGTTGTAAGCATATGTCTGCAATGAAAATGGAGTATTGTTTGAGGGTGAAAATCATAATGTATGGTGGGAAACGCTATAAGAACACCATAACCGTCGGTTTTATAGTCCTCTCTTCACAGAAGCGAAATCTGTCCATCTGATTTATCGTCTCTGTAGAAAGGTATTTTGTGCAAAGTAACTTCTGCACTGTATTATCGCATCCTATAAACTACAGATAAATAATAATAATAATAATAATAATAATAATAATAATAATAATAATAATAATAATAATAATAATAATAATAATAATAATAATAATAATAATAATAATAATAATAATAATAATAATAATAATAATAATAATAATAATAATAATAATAATAATAATAATAATAATAATAATAAATTTTTATAGCACCTATATCATTTGCTCTAAGCGCTTTACAATATCTAAGTGTAAAAAAAAAGTTACGATATACATATTAGTTACGAACTTTAGTAAAATTAAAAAGTAAAAGTAAACGCTAATGATTAATACACATTTATGTGCCTAAAATATAGTGTCAATAAAATAAAGTTGAGTTATTAACTGCCAAAAGCTATACAAAACAAATGTGTTTTCAATTTACTTTTGAACACATCTAATGATGCACTACATCTAACTACTTCCGGTAACTTGTTCCACAAAATAGGTGCCGACATAGTGACTTTACATGAATAGCGTATAAACTACAGATTGTGACGACATGATGCTGACATGTTCTACTTTCTAGCTGAAGGAATGAATACTGTACTAGACTGGTAAAATAATTTTGTGGCGTATGTATAATCAGGAACGAGACTTCACATTGCAAAACCCTAATTTTGTTAATCAGATAACTTGATAGAGAGGATAATAATTTATGCAATGAAGAAAAACAAAACCGAAAGTGATAGAATCTGCATTACTGTAGTTCTAGCATACGGCTGTAAACTTGAATAAGAACGTCCGAGCCCTCTATCAGGCTTGTAATAGTTTCCGATATTTCATAGAATTTTACAGTGTAATGTACTGAAGAAATTTCAATGGTTTTATAACTGTTGAACGCTTGGTGAATGATTGATGGACACTTTTTTAGACTATTGAGTATAATATATCTATCTATATAGTCGTATAAACTATACGATTACATGGTTTAAGTTTTAGTAGACAAACATCAATTTCAAACTTAAACTTTGAAGTTATAATTGAAAAATGTCTATTTAATAATTTAGTAATACTTAATAAATCCGAAAAAGTACTAAATTACTTTGATGTACCAACTATCTCGAGGAAAAGTCGTCTGTGCATGCCAGTGCAAATCAAGTCAGTTTACATTCACATTTAGATCATGAAAAGGATATCTTGTAGAAATATTTCAAGAACAACTTGCAGATCATAGAGTTAAAAATAGTTAAAACTTGCATAGCGTAAGATCAAGCTATTTCGAAGGGCACGTGTCTACTAATTAAGATTTGAGAAGTACTGCGGTCACACTGCGGTTCATTTTGAAGGTGTTGTCACCAAGAAATAATTTCCAGATAGAAAAAAAAAATTACGCCATTGTTTTTTTCACGTCGGGTTCTACTACATATGTAAAGATAGCCTGGGGGTTTATTCCCACAAGATATTGTCAGCTACTTGCTAACACTGTTCATATCGTAATTCGTAATTAATTAAAAACATTTACAATTTTGAAATCTTTCTATCGATGATTATTTACACAAATTAAAAATAACAGATGCTGGGACAAAATAGACAAAATGATCACAATCCAAGACAACATTGCAAAACGTTATTTTCACTGCATCCAAATCCACCGCTCACGACGATATAATCCCATGCGGTACACTCGTTTACAGGAAAGAAGAATACAATGGACCTCGTTTTATATTTTATTGTACATTTCTTTCCGTTTTTCGCAAAACAGACGTGCCCATCTTTCAATCGTACGACTGTAAATGTCCAGTAAACATCAAATACATGCATTTGATAACACATTCGATTTAGCCGAATTTGTCTATTCAACAAAGTCGGTAGTTTGAAGTTTGATATTATTGAGAGCGTTTTAAAATGGTCCGCCTCGGCCATCCTATGTCAATTGGTGTTGGTTAAAGACGATTTCTGACAAAAGGAAACGAGGCTTCTCAATGAGAAACGCAGAAGCACCAAATTTAAAAATGATTGACGATAATTGAATGGAAAAATCAGCAGCACTGCATTTGGATATACCACAGTGCACTTCCAGAAGTAATGATATTGATATTGAAACTGGTGTTGTGCCTCATTTCTATTCTTATTGTTAACTCTGCCTCTTAATCAATTATATAAGTGATTGTATTCTAAGATTAGAATGTAGACTATGCCGTCTGAGTAACAGACGATATTATATGATTATAATTATACTCATCTTAATGTTATTATGGAGCATTTGTATTCTCTTTATTATCATCTATGATTGACCATACACTACATTTGGATTGAGATCTGAAGCTCGACACTGGTTTCGGAATTTTGCTTACAATTTTACTTTGCTCATTCCAGATTTATTTTAACTTTTTAATTATTATGTAACTGATTTATAGCAAAAACACATCTCTATACACTCTATACACGCAATCCCTTTTCAGCTCGGGTATTCAGCAGTTCTTCAATAATTTCAGGTCTGCACGCCATAGAGCATTGTGATATAATCATATAACTTGATTTTGACTGTAGTTATATATTATTAATTTGAGCAGAATTCATATAAGTTAATAATAAAATTCTGTAATAGGAATTCAACAAAAATAACTATCCAACTAAGCTGCTGCTTACGATATCAATCGGGATAGTCAATTTGATTTACGAAGATTATGTTGCCTAGATTGAACAACAGCATGTTTTGAGAACCAACTAGGAGCTTGCTTGCAAGGCTTAGGCTCAAATCTATAACCGTCATAGAAGGATTTCCAATCAAACTCTGTTGATAGAGAACATGTATCATTCAATGGGGCTATGTTTGGTACGTCATATTGATTCAATTGATCTATATTCCATCGCTTATATGCTTGACGATACATCCAATGTGAAGCCATTGTATCTTCATAAACCGCATGAAGGCCAATATATTTTTGACAAACATCCAAAGTTGTATACCTTAGCGGATTTATGGGAGCATCAAAATGTATTACACGTTTTTGATCGTCAAAATATGTAACATTGAGGTTTAGTTGTTGTATCCATAATGCGAAGGCTTGATCTCCAAATGGATGGCAATCAAGTTCATTTCTTGATGATACAATCTTACTAACAACATCAGCGGATGCAAGTAGAAAGCCTTCGTCAACTCGAACGCCTCCTGGTACACAATGAACATATCCCCAGTACAGGTTCGTCTTTGGTCGATAAGCTAAATCATATTTAAGATGATCCAAACATACCAAGTAATCATCGTCCAATCGTAGGAAATATTCGAACTTGTAATTTTCTATAGCCCATGTATACATCCATAACAGACGATGTGCAAAGCTGTAATATCCTGAAAATTTTAAAAGGGAAAATTTAATTATTGCGAGCAAACCCTTCCTGTTTAGCCTGCGTGTGCAGACCTTATATACATGATCAAAATCAAAATCTAGCTTCCATACTGATGAGGAAGTTATATTTTGATCGCAAATCTACAATCCATGTAGTAGAATAGAATAAAATAGGAAAAACGACCAATCAAAGGAAAAATTGGATAGCAGATATAGTTATTGGAAATTGAATACCATAAATTAATTTACTGCAAACATTAATATATTTTTACCAAGATATTATAATAGAACCAAGATATTCTAACCCAGATTTGTGTTTTAAAGAGTTTTAAACAGGCCATAATATATACCCTTGTGTAAATCAACCAAATAAAATGTATTTAACATCCTCAAGTATTGAATAATTCAAAATTAAAAACAACATCTCCGTCCGACATCAATAACATCCTCAAATATCTATCTTTGTTGACCCAATATCAATCATTTCCAAACATTTTGATCCCTTCTGCCACGGCAGAATCACTGATAATTGGCATCAAAAGCTATTTTAAGATCATCTCGTTTTGATGCGAAAAAATATCCGGGTTGAGATTATCACACAAAAAAACTTAAATTCTTGTGAAAAGTAAGACATTTATTCGTGCGGTTCAAATGAAATCATGAAACCCGGTTCTTTTTGATTGGTAATCTGACCCCCAGAAATTTTTTGGCATCGAAACGAGATGATCTCAAATAGCTTTTGAGGCCAATTCTCAGTGATTCTGACGTGGCAGAAGGAATCAAAATGTTTGGAAATTATTGATATTGGGTCAACAAAGATAGATTTTGTGGATGTTATTGATGTCGGATGAATATGTTGTTTTTAAATTTGAAATATCCAATACTTGAGGATGTTAAATGCATTTTATTTGGTTGATTTTCACAAAGGTAAGATAATATTATGGCCTGTTTAAAACTCCTGAAACATAAATCTGTTGAGTTAGACTATCTTGGTTCTATTATAACACCTTGTTTTTATTCAATAGTTATTATTTTGTGGAGTTGCAATTTTGTAGCCAGTATTAAATATTCAACTGTTTTATTTTTTATATTAAATCTGAAACATGTCTAATTAAAATTTATCCTCCAAATCACGACGCTGAAGTCCTCATGGATGCCTTTGATTGATGGTTGTATTTAAAATTAATTATGCAAGAAGCGAATAAATAGTATGGATTTATTTCTTTTGATATGTTTTGCTTGTACCATTAGTTGGTTTCTATAAACGGCTTTCCCAATCCCCGTTGTACACATAATACTTCACTTAATAATTACATAATTCACAATTTCACATGCAGCATTACATAAATATAACATACCCTTGTAAGGCATAGACTGCATATCACAATAAAGCTTTTCCTCGCAGTCTTCTATTACACCATCGCTACTAATGATAGGCTCATCAGTAAAAAATATACAGACGATTCTAGAATTTTCTTGACATTCTTTTAACCATGTCGCTCTAATCGCCTGTCTCCGTTCAAATTCAGATCTTTTGCTTAATATTCCAATAACTAACAAGGTATCTCCTCGTGGTTTTACAATACATCCATTTGTACGTTGGTTAGGGGGACATAAGTTTGATATTGGAAATGTATCCTTTTTGCTAGCTCTTGTTGAATAGAACGTGTTTGTGAGTAGTATTCGATATATGCATAATATAGCGACTATCATTGAAAGAGCAGTTACGATTTTTCTGCTTTGCATTGAATTAATTCTTCTGCATTTCAAATTAATATAACCAAGCATGACTTTCCTGTCTAACATTGAAAATGATGTTTATAATCCAACGAGCAAAGGAGTTTATGGCGTCCTTAATTCTGTGTGTCAAAGTGTCATTCAAAGTGTCAAAGAAATAAGTAATACTGCAGTATACTGTACTCCATATAAAATTATGTCGAGTCGAGAGTGTTCAATGTTTGCTAAGACAGGGCATAATATAGAATTGACACCGAGATGAGGCTAAAGCCTTTCTGTTACTTGGAGTTTCAAGCGTTTATGTTGCGATCATCAGACGGTTTACTAAAAAGTTAAAACATACCATTAATCCTATTAATTTTCATGATAGAGCGTGATATAAGTAATATTATGCGTATGTTAGATAATGATATTTTGAGTATGATAAATTATCATAATTCATAAGTTTCCTAATACAATCACATTTGTGAATTCGGAACTCATTCTCAATTACTGTAGGAATAGGAAATGACTATAACTGCCTTAATTGTATATAATATTTATCTTTATTATGATAACAATATTACATTTAATTACATTTTAACTTAGCTCGTGTTTGAAACGTGTCGCGATTCAAACATCTTATTAAAGTTTACCCAATTTTCATATTAAAAGAATTAGAGACTTACCGCTCGTGTTTCAGTTACGAATAGTTGCACTTATTGGATGTATAATGAACTTCAAATTGTATAATCTACGAGGACGACTAGTGCAGTTATTCATAACTAAAACACTCGCGTCGGACTCGCGTCAAGGACTTGAACTGCTCTCTTGGCAGACTAACGGACCTAGGGACGAGTAAATCAAATTATCGAGTTGCAAGCCTCGGTCATTTAGAAAATTGCGATTGTTCGATAATGTCGCGACATGACGACCTCCTTGGGATGCAATTTAATATTTGCAGACAATGCATAACATTCTCGCTTAAAGGCATAACATTGACCGGCAGCCTCTGCGCTCTGTCTTCCAATATGCACTGATTCACTAAACTACTTCTGGCTTGAAAAATGGCATTCACTTTTCAACTTTTAGCCAGCAAAGCACGATGGTCAATTTTATGCCATTAAGAGAACACTATAATCACCTATATAATCATAATCATAAACATGCAAAAGAACCTACCTAAGATAAAAACGTATTGGTTAAAACAATTGAAACAGAATTTTAACAGAGAGGTGCACTATAGAGTATCGTTTGAAAATAGCCTCTCAGCCGATAAAAACTGAAATAAATTACACTTATACTTGCATAATAATATAATTCTAATTTTGAGCACAATTTGCTAATGACAGCGGCTATGCTTCGTTAATGCAATGAATAGAAAGTATAATGTAGTTTAATAGTTTTAACACTGGCAACTGAAGAAAACATACAATGATCAAATATTATAATTAGAGCTAACTCTAAAAATAATTATAATTATAATTATAATATCTTCCTATTGTAAGATGAATTTTTTATTGTGGTCTGGAATACTCGTATCTAGCTCTTATTGAGCAAGAAGCATATATAAAACGTTTAAAAAATTATTTAAAGATTATCAATTGGCAAAATGTGCTATCTGAATGCAGTATATAGACATTCAAAGCTACAATGATTCTGAATTCATATCCATTCGAAACAAATTCTGGAAATGTAACCGCGTTCTCTAAAAGCATATTTTAATTTATGATGTGCACTCACAATAATTAATATATACCTATAAATGTTCGAAATTAAAAAAACTTGAATACGTAAAATATTTCGTCAGTATTACTTGCATTCATTTTTGATATCAAATTTAATTTCACCGGTTGTAGAATTCCAAGAACACAATGGTATTCAAATACACCGAGGAATAGTCTAGTCAGTGAAGAACATGAATTTTGTTTGCGAAATATCTTGGTTGTGAAGTTAATCATGGCACTGATGATGATGTCTGTGCAGCGAAGTATTCCTTTCTTTTCCTCCAACAGAAGTACTTGTAAAAATAGATTATTGCTAAAACTTTTTTCAGCTTAATGACACAAAAACGGAACAAAAACATGCAGTGGTAGATTGTCAATCTGCAGATTTCTCGGTTCATTCGTCATATGGAGAATTGCCAATTTAGTCTGTGAATTTACTGGTTTAATCGGTAGATTAGCGAGTAAAGTCGGCCATTCACCAGTCAAATCATTGCATTTGAGGAAAAAGCTCTTAATGTACCAGAGAACTCAATAACTTACAAGTATGGTCGGCACTCATAATATTATTATATTCTGTTACGTTTGTTGTCATTATTAAAAGCAGTAGTTGTCATTTTCTTGCTATACGTACTATTTCTATCTGGATTTGATAGATTTCAATCTCACTTGGATGAAAAGAAGGACAGTAAATTAAAGAGTCACAAACACACCCATGTAAAGTGAAGTATGGTTTTTGATTCAAATTGAAAAAAAAATAGAAATGGACTTCATGCAATGAAATAATATGTCTGATAATTCAAATGGAATCACCTGGAAGGGGGATCTCCCCAATCGTAACTATTACGTGTTGTTCTTTCACAATGGACAAATGAATTATCAGATCGAACAAATTTCCTATCTTCAGACAATTTAGAACCCGCCAGTGTTGAAACTTTTTTGAGAAAATCGTAATTTCAGTATTCAAACTTTCTTAATATTTTCTTATTATCCCAATAATTAATAGGAATGGCCAGAATTCAATTTTTACTGGTCTATTGCAGAGCCATCGATATACAAGAGTAGAGACACACTCTCATGTTGCCGCTGAACATCTTATTGGTCAACGCGATTATCAAGTTACGCATGGGCGCCATTTATGTTCGTGATTTCTGAAATTCTGAAAGTCTTCAACTTCGCGCGAAGAAACTTAATGTGTTTCAAATTCGAAGTATGTAAACATTGCACACTATTTCGTAATAAGATGATATTATGATTTTTGATGTTCGGATGATAGGTAGATTATATATTTCAAACATTTCAATTTCAAAGATTACAAACTATTTGATAGAATAACAATGAAACTCAGGGTTAGATAACAGCACATACACATTTAATCAATAAGTATGCTCTTCCAATTTATGTTGCAAATTTGTAGAAGTTTGAACCACAAATTAAAAGTTACGGGTATAAATTATAGTCCTCACCTTTTGGAGACAAAGCTGGATAACGTTTTACAATTCCAATAATAATACACTTTACAGTATTTTACATATTACAAATTACTAACAAAACAAAGAACGGATAATGTTCATCAATAACAAAATCATATCGAAATGCTTGTAGCGACATATCACATATAACCATAGTCACTCGAATAAGACTGGTCGGGAAACTTCAGTAACAAACAAAGGGCGTATTGTATAGACCTATTGTCTTCTTTTCGCGAAGTCAGTGGTGCGTGACTATGCACAGGATATTACGCGCGAAATTACGAATGCAAACAAATCATAATAAGCATGCTAATATAGGGGGCTAATATATCCTGATTAGATATTGGGTAATGATTTGGTGTGAATTCAATAGTAAAAACTTCATTTAAAACTTCAATTTCTGCTCATGTTATGTTTATTGACCATGTTAATTCAAATAAATCGGTTGTATTTTTAAAAAATGCCTGGTGACAATTGTTGTATGGTTGATTGTCCAGCCCATAGGTCATCGACTGATAGAAAACAAAGCGAATTTAATCCTGATGGCAAACTTGGTTTTTTTAAATTGCCTGCCGCTGTAAATGAAAAAACTAAGATATGGAGATCAGAAATGTTAAATGTAGTTTTAAAATATCGCAAAGATGAAAGCTTCTTGAAACAAATAAAGAAGGATACAATAAAAGTATGTGAACATCATTTTCTGCCAGAAGATGTAATAAAACGTGAGTACAGTAGTATATAATTATTTATGTGCCCAAGCATTTTTTTAAATGCCAAATTGTTTTTATTTAATATCAATTTAAATTATTTGTGAAATTTTGAACAATTGGGAGGGAAACATTGATGAACACTGGATACAAATATGATTCCATTTATAATATATAATATGTCCTAATTATACATATTAAGATTTTACTGTTTGTGTTCAATTGACTGGAACCTAACAGTCCCCATCAATATGTCATTAGAGTAAATTTGTTCTTGAACGGCTTAAAAGTATTGAAATATCTTTTTTAGTCCAAATTGTTACTGACAATTGTTTTTATACATACATTTTTACATACATTTATACATTTACATACCTTAAAAATATGTTAAATATGTTTCAAAGTTTGACCCAAATATTTCAGATGAGGCAGTTCAAAATTTGAAAAATTCATAACTTTAAAAGTACAATATCATTTCCCAGCATCAATTCACCGTCAAGTATGATAACAATGTCCCCGGGGGGTTAACTCCCTTGTGAGGACTATAAGGGGAAGTGCAACGATTTTTGGATCCATGTTCCAACTGAGAAAAATATTATTTGATAGGAAATTCCAATTTTTAGAACGTGGCCCCCCGTAGCTGGGTGCATAGCTGGGGTTAAACTGCAGGGGACAGCCTGTAAAAATCATACTCTAAAGTATATTTATATCTTTTTTAGATAAGGGGAAAAAGCAAGATAAAAAGAAGTTGAAATTTGGAGCCCTCCCATGCCGGAATTTACCACAAAAGTCAGTTACCATTGTGGCAACCCCCATACAACGACTGAGGAAAATAAGAGAAAGTACTCCTGGAATAGCTTCAAAGCCTAAGTCCATTTATAAAAATTTTAACGAACTTAATGCTAGAGTCGAGAAATTAACTTTGAAGGGATGGTGCCAAGAGAAAAACAACAATTACCTCGTATTGAAAAAATGGGAGGGGGAGTTTGCTCTGCCTGAAATAGAAATTATGATTGACAGTTGTTTGGACTTCACTATAGCTGTCTATGGATGGTTTTTACCTTTAGATCATAATATATATATGATGCACAAACGCTCAGTCAGGAATATTACAGTTTCGAACCTAATCAATTCCATCGTTGATAAGCAAATATGTGACGGCCATACGTCTGAGAGCAACTCTGGTGCATCCTTACCTCATTGTATACCTTTTAAAGCGAACCCTGAATTTATAGATGAATGCGAAACTCCCTTCACATGTAAAATTCATCATCGGTCAAGGGAGTGTCACATGCTTACCTCAACCAAACAATGTGATGCATGTGTGTTGAGAGAAAAGATAAAATTGAAAGAAAAATCTAGGACGAGGGCAAGACATTCTATCCCTGCCAAATTGAAAGCCCCAATATCAATGACATCGGCAAGACGCTTAAAGTTGACAATTCAAGCCAACCGACTGAAATGCCGACAGTTAGAGGAGAGAATTCAAGACATGGCTGCAGATATATCTAATGCTAGCGTTGATACTGACAAAGAATTAAGTAACGACCTCTTGACCCTGATAGCAAACAATGACAGTAAAATGACGCCATTTATGAAACTGTTTTGGCAGCAACAGCAACGTAATGTATCTGTGAGCAAGAGAGGCAGAAGATACCATCCAATGATAATACGATGGTGTCTCTCGGTTGCTTCTAAATCGGCATCTGCTTACGACGAGATACGTGGTACATTTTCTGGGAATGGAGTTATCGAGCTTCCAAGCCGACGAACCTTACGCGACTACAGCAATGCCATTACTCCAGAAACCGGCTATAATAGTGATGTTATTGCGGAAATTACGGAAGCTGCTAAAAATTTTAATCCCCTTCAAAGATATGTAGCAGTTCTTTTTGATGAGATGAAAGTTCAAGGTGGCCTTGTGTGGGACAAGAATTCGGGGATATTAATTGGGTACACTGATCTTGGCGACATTGATATAAACAATGCCACTTTAGATTCACAAGATAGTATAGCCACCCATGCTATGGTTTTTATGGTGAAAGGGTTATGCTCTAAATTGCAGTACGTCATGGGGTATTTTGCAACTACTAATATTACATCATTCCAAATATTTCCTCTATTCTGGAGAGCTGTTGCTATACTGGAAATAACTTGCCAGCTTAAAGTATTGGCCACTACAGCTGACGGTGCATCTCCTAATAGACGATTCTTCAGAATGCACCAACTGATTAATGGTCAATCAAATGATGAAGTTACGCATGCTACAAAAAACATCTATTCGCCAGAAAGAAGTATTTTTTTCTTCAGTGACGCACCCCACCTTCTGAAGACATGTAGGAATTGCCTTTTTAATTCTGGCGCCGGACGCAGAACTCGCTCGTTATGGAATAACGAAAATACTTTAAGTTGGAGCCATATTTCAAATGCATTCTACGAAGATCAACAGAATGGACTCCATTTACTACCAAGATTGTCAACCGACCACATTGAATTAAACTCATACTCATTAATGCGTGTTAACCTTGCTGCTCAAGTCTTCAGTAAAACAATGTCTACGGTTTTGATGGAGTTTCATGATGACAGTACATCAGGCACTGCTAAGTTATGCGACATGATGAACAATTTTTTTGATAAGTTTAATGTTCGTAGTAGAACTGAAGGTGAGCGCAAACGCAATTCATTTTTAAAGCCATACACAGATATGAATGATGAACGTTTTGAATGGTTAGAAAATGATTTTCTTGGATATTTCACAAGTTGGAGATCTAGTATCGAAAAACGAAAAGGGGAATACAATGAAACAGAAAAGGCAAAAATGTTCATTTCATGGCAGACCCATGAGGGGCTTATCATGAGTGTTCACTCTCTCATTGCGGTTGTCAAACATCTACTTGAAAATGGTGCAGAATTTGTACTGTCGAACAAGCTATGTCAAGACCCTGTTGAAGAATATTTTGGCAGACAGAGAGGTTTGGGACGCAGATCAGACAACCCCACCATGCAAACATTTGGATACAATGACAACAAGCTAAGAATTCAAAAATCAATATTAACTGTGAAAGGAAATACAAGAGGAAGGAAGAGGGGGGCAAAAGAATCAAGTTGGTATAATGTGAACAATGACAAGCTTAATAAAAGAAAGACCAATAGGAAATAGAAATGTTGACTTTTATATTGAAGCATGCAAGTACATGTGAGGATAATTAAGATTATGATTAGATAGTTAGAATAATTCAAGTCACATTTACTTGAGGATATTAGTTGAGGTCTTACAATTTTATAACAGTACAGTCAAACCTGTTATAACGGTCACCTCTATACAGCGGCCACCTGTCTATAGTGGTCACTCTTTCAATGTCTAAAATAGTATTTTCTATTGAATCAAACCTGTATATAAAGGCCACCTGTCTATAGTGGTCAATTTAATAAATTTAATAAAGGTGAAAATTTAATATTTAATTTTAAATCTAAATTTATGAATGTTACAATAACAGATACATTATTCGAAATCACTGCTATTGTCAGCTTTATCATGCTCAGGTAGATTAGTAGCCTTTTTAATTTCCTTTCTCAGTGATTTTGATTTGGTTGTGTTAGCTTTTTTCTTAAATTTATTAATAATATCCTTGGTGAATGAGAAACACCTAACTTGTAAGTATAAGGATAATACCTTCTATTTGTTTCCCGACCAGTCTTATTCGAGTGACTATGATATAACATATGGCAGAAAAGAGATTGGTTTCCGAAACAAAAGAGGAATCTCAAATTATTTCTCATTTTGATTGGCGACTACAAGCTCCTGCAATAAATACATAGAAAAGGGTATATTATCATTTCATCTGCATGATTTGCGATGATTTTTTCAGAAAAACATACAAGAAGCAAAGCCCACTACATAAATCTATACATAGTCACTCGAATAAGACTGGTCGGGAAACAAATAGAAATACAAAGGGACCGCTGTGTAATGTTGCGCCACAATGAAAACCGAAATCAACTGAGCGTGACAATGCACAGAAACCAATCGTCAGTTTGAAGAGTTTGATTGAATCACAGGTTTATGAAAATTATGGCGTATGTTAACAACAGCAACGAACTTTCAGGAGAAGATCTTGAAGCGATTCTAAACATACTAGAAAGTGATATTATAGAAGAAGAGCTTGGACCTTCCTTCGAATGTGCATTGGAAGAAGTAAGTTCGCAATATTTTATTCTATTCTCATGCTATTTTCGCTTATAGATCGTAGCTTCATTCATGCTTGGTCGTATCTATGGTCGTATATAACTGAGTCATGTCAGGTCAATTTAAATATAAGTTTATCTAAACGTAGAAAAACAAAGTTTCAGATCTGTTTCCCCTGCAAATTCTTTATTGTATCATATTTAAAGTAACTAAACTATGAGACACTATTTAGTTATATTGTCAAAACTATGATCGTAACCAAAATTGCTAACTAAGCTTCGATATTCGATTTGTAGGCTACCAACACGATTTTAAATTTGATAAACGTTCGGGATTTTGCAATAAACCTTGCCTTGTTCAATTTCAAACAATATTTCGTGTATGAATTTATTCATAAGAATGACATGCTAGAACTTAGATAATAGAAGTATTTGATTTTTACTAGAAAATATAAACATATGCTTACGTTTTCTTAACAGTAGGCATACGAAAGAGAATTATTGACTGTTTAATCTGAAGATGGTACCACAAATTTTTGGACTATCATTGATCACAAGCAACATTCAAATGCATAGTTCAAAAACCTTCCACTTCAAAATGTATAGGTTATAGTCCTATGTCTGTTTGTTGACATGTATTATTTACCAAGAAGTAAGATATATCATTATCATCTGGATTTTTTTCAGATTGCCCCTGGAGATTATGTATGCTCTTTTTGTGATAAAATTTGTAAGTCCAAGGGGGGTTTGACAAGACATCAACGATCAAAACACACTCAACCTGAAGAAGTCATTTTGAAAACGACACCTGTTGTTAATATGAGTAGCATTTCAAACCAATCCTTAATGATTTTAATAAATGAATGTATCAATGAATTGTCTATCGATGAATGCTTCCCTACAGAGTTCAGACAAATTTACAAACAATTTGTGTTTTCTTTGGAAGACCTTCCAACAAAATCAGTTAATAATATGTTTTTTATAAAGCAATTATATCATCAACTTCTCACAAAAGGAAAAATAGAGAAATTTTACCAGCATTATTACTCTGGTGTGGTATCACATAGTGATCTGCTGTTTCCCGGAATGGACCTAGCAAATTCTACCTTACTTTGTACAAAAATAGCAGACAAGTTAATTGCTCACAGCAAAAAAAAGGAAGATACTTTGATCTCAGAAAAAACAAGCCTCACTGAATATGAAATTTCAGCTCTTCAGTACTTAGGGGGCTATGTATTTTCTAGCTTGAACAAGAAAATTTATAAACGCAGGCACCATAAGACACCAACCGGAGAGCAGCATCTTGCAATGCTGAAGGCAGGAAGGGATAATAACGACGATACTAATGCTTTACCTCAAAGATTTGTTGACAATATTAACCGTGGTGGACTTTGGAAAATTAACGCAAATATGCAGGACCTTTTCAAGATTGCTGAGCTATACTTTATTAATAACGCTGTAAGAGAATTTTCAAGGAAGATTGATATACCCGAACTAATAACTGCTCTTACAACGCAAGAAGATTTACTTGGCATTTACCAATCATGGATAGATCATTCTACCTTGCCAATCACTGGTAAAAATGGAAAAGATCTCCTTGAGAAGGTATTATCCTTATACTTACAAGTTAGGTGTTTCTCATTCACCAAGGATATTATTAATAAATTTAAGAAAAAAGCTAACACAACCAAATCAAAATCACTGAGAAAGGAAATTAAAAAGGCTACTAATCTACCTGAGCATGATAAAGCTGACAATAGCAGTGATTTCGAATAATGTATCTGTTATTGTAACATTCATAAATTTAGATTTAAAATTAAATATTAAATTTTCACCTTTATTAAATTTATTAAATTGACCACTATAGACAGGTGGCCTTTATATACAGGTTTGATTCAATAGAAAATACTATTTTAGACATTGAAAGAGTGACCACTATAGACAGGTGGCCGCTGTATAGAGGTGACCGTTATAACAGGTTTGACTGTACTGTTATAAAATTGTAAGACCTCAACTAATATCCTCAAGTAAATGTGACTTGAATTATTCTAACTATCTAATCATAATCTTAATTATCCTCACATGTACTTGCATGCTTCAATATAAAAGTCAACATTTCTATTTCCTATTGGTCTTTCTTTTATTAAGCTTGTCATTGTTCACATTATACCAACTTGATTCTTTTGCCCCCCTCTTCCTTCCTCTTGTATTTCCTTTCACAGTTAATATTGATTTTTGAATTCTTAGCTTGTTGTCATTGTATCCAAATGTTTGCATGGTGGGGTTGTCTGATCTGCGTCCCAAACCTCTCTGTCTGCCAAAATATTCTTCAACAGGGTCTTGACATAGCTTGTTCGACAGTACAAATTCTGCACCATTTTCAAGTAGATGTTTGACAACCGCAATGAGAGAGTGAACACTCATGATAAGCCCCTCATGGGTCTGCCATGAAATGAACATTTTTGCCTTTTCTGTTTCATTGTATTCCCCTTTTCGTTTTTCGATACTAGATCTCCAACTTGTGAAATATCCAAGAAAATCATTTTCTAACCATTCAAAACGTTCATCATTCATATCTGTGTATGGCTTTAAAAATGAATTGCGTTTGCGCTCACCTTCAGTTCTACTACGAACATTAAACTTATCAAAAAAATTGTTCATCATGTCGCATAACTTAGCAGTGCCTGATGTACTGTCATCATGAAACTCCATCAAAACCGTAGACATTGTTTTACTGAAGACTTGAGCAGCAAGGTTAACACGCATTAATGAGTATGAGTTTAATTCAATGTGGTCGGTTGACAATCTTGGTAGTAAATGGAGTCCATTCTGTTGATCTTCGTAGAATGCATTTGAAATATGGCTCCAACTTAAAGTATTTTCGTTATTCCATAACGAGCGAGTTCTGCGTCCGGCGCCAGAATTAAAAAGGCAATTCCTACATGTCTTCAGAAGGTGGGGTGCGTCACTGAAGAAAAAAATACTTCTTTCTGGCGAATAGATGTTTTTTGTAGCATGCGTAACTTCATCATTTGATTGACCATTAATCAGTTGGTGCATTCTGAAGAATCGTCTATTAGGAGATGCACCGTCAGCTGTAGTGGCCAATACTTTAAGCTGGCAAGTTATTTCCAGTATAGCAACAGCTCTCCAGAATAGAGGAAATATTTGGAATGATGTAATATTAGTAGTTGCAAAATACCCCATGACGTACTGCAATTTAGAGCATAACCCTTTCACCATAAAAACCATAGCATGGGTGGCTATACTATCTTGTGAATCTAAAGTGGCATTGTTTATATCAATGTCGCCAAGATCAGTGTACCCAATTAATATCCCCGAATTCTTGTCCCACACAAGGCCACCTTGAACTTTCATCTCATCAAAAAGAACTGCTACATATCTTTGAAGGGGATTAAAATTTTTAGCAGCTTCCGTAATTTCCGCAATAACATCACTATTATAGCCGGTTTCTGGAGTAATGGCATTGCTGTAGTCGCGTAAGGTTCGTCGGCTTGGAAGCTCGATAACTCCATTCCCAGAAAATGTACCACGTATCTCGTCGTAAGCAGATGCCGATTTAGAAGCAACCGAGAGACACCATCGTATTATCATTGGATGGTATCTTCTGCCTCTCTTGCTCACAGATACATTACGTTGCTGTTGCTGCCAAAACAGTTTCATAAATGGCGTCATTTTACTGTCATTGTTTGCTATCAGGGTCAAGAGGTCGTTACTTAATTCTTTGTCAGTATCAACGCTAGCATTAGATATATCTGCAGCCATGTCTTGAATTCTCTCCTCTAACTGTCGGCATTTCAGTCGGTTGGCTTGAATTGTCAACTTTAAGCGTCTTGCCGATGTCATTGATATTGGGGCTTTCAATTTGGCAGGGATAGAATGTCTTGCCCTCGTCCTAGATTTTTCTTTCAATTTTATCTTTTCTCTCAACACACATGCATCACATTGTTTGGTTGAGGTAAGCATGTGACACTCCCTTGACCGATGATGAATTTTACATGTGAAGGGAGTTTCGCATTCATCTATAAATTCAGGGTTCGCTTTAAAAGGTATACAATGAGGTAAGGATGCACCAGAGTTGCTCTCAGACGTATGGCCGTCACATATTTGCTTATCAACGATGGAATTGATTAGGTTCGAAACTGTAATATTCCTGACTGAGCGTTTGTGCATCATATATATATTATGATCTAAAGGTAAAAACCATCCATAGACAGCTATAGTGAAGTCCAAACAACTGTCAATCATAATTTCTATTTCAGGCAGAGCAAACTCCCCCTCCCATTTTTTCAATACGAGGTAATTGTTGTTTTTCTCTTGGCACCATCCCTTCAAAGTTAATTTCTCGACTCTAGCATTAAGTTCGTTAAAATTTTTATAAATGGACTTAGGCTTTGAAGCTATTCCAGGAGTACTTTCTCTTATTTTCCTCAGTCGTTGTATGGGGGTTGCCACAATGGTAACTGACTTTTGTGGTAAATTCCGGCATGGGAGGGCTCCAAATTTCAACTTCTTTTTATCTTGCTTTTTCCCCTTATCTAAAAAAGATATAAATATACTTTAGAGTATGATTTTTACAGGCTGTCCCCTGCAGTTTAACCCCAGCTATGCACCCAGCTACGGGGGGCCACGTTCTAAAAATTGGAATTTCCTATCAAATAATATTTTTCTCAGTTGGAACATGGATCCAAAAATCGTTGCACTTCCCCTTATAGTCCTCACAAGGGAGTTAACCCCCCGGGGACATTGTTATCATACTTGACGGTGAATTGATGCTGGGAAATGATATTGTACTTTTAAAGTTATGAATTTTTCAAATTTTGAACTGCCTCATCTGAAATATTTGGGTCAAACTTTGAAACATATTTAACATATTTTTAAGGTATGTAAATGTATAAATGTATGTAAAAATGTATGTATAAAAACAATTGTCAGTAACAATTTGGACTAAAAAAGATATTTCAATACTTTTAAGCCGTTCAAGAACAAATTTACTCTAATGACATATTGATGGGGACTGTTAGGTTCCAGTCAATTGAACACAAACAGTAAAATCTTAATATGTATAATTAGGACATATTATATATTATAAATGGAATCATATTTGTATCCAGTGTTCATCAATGTTTCCCTCCCAATTGTTCAAAATTTCACAAATAATTTAAATTGATATTAAATAAAAACAATTTGGCATTTAAAAAAATGCTTGGGCACATAAATAATTATATACTACTGTACTCACGTTTTATTACATCTTCTGGCAGAAAATGATGTTCACATACTTTTATTGTATCCTTCTTTATTTGTTTCAAGAAGCTTTCATCTTTGCGATATTTTAAAACTACATTTAACATTTCTGATCTCCATATCTTAGTTTTTTCATTTACAGCGGCAGGCAATTTAAAAAAACCAAGTTTGCCATCAGGATTAAATTCGCTTTGTTTTCTATCAGTCGATGACCTATGGGCTGGACAATCAACCATACAACAATTGTCACCAGGCATTTTTTAAAAATACAACCGATTTATTTGAATTAACATGGTCAATAAACATAACATGAGCAGAAATTGAAGTTTTAAATGAAGTTTTTACTATTGAATTCACACCAAATCATTACCCAATATCTAATCAGGATATATTAGCCCCCTATATTAGCATGCTTATTATGATTTGTTTGCATTCGTAATTTCGCGCGTAATATCCTGTGCATAGTCACGCACCACTGACTTCGCGAAAAGAAGACAATAGGTCTATACAATACGCCCTTTGTTTGTTACTGAAGTTTCCCGACCAGTCTTATTCGAGTGACTATGATCTATACATCTACAATTTTGTCCATAACAATGAAAGCAAAATATCAGTCAAATCATGCAGTTGTTATCAGTTATAAAAAAGTTATTGTAGCTACTACATGTATTAAGAAAGTAATATTAATATGGTAAATAATGATAAAGTACTTTCAAGAAGGTAAACGGATCCAATCAATAAGTCATTGTATACAAACTTGAATATATAATATAAATGATCAAATAGTCAAGGAGAGCACTCAATCTAAAACATCTACTCCAGACTATCATTAAACTCCAAATTGCCCTCATATCCGACCTCCTTTACATATACATAAAACTATAGATGTAAAACATGAAAGTGAGAATAATAGAGATATAAGATTATTAACGTTTGCATAACACATGAATCCTTTATCCATTTGGCTTTGGTGCATCTTTAATTGCTAGAAATAATGAATATTATGAATGGGTTTTTAGAGTCAACAAGACGGCGACGCAATCTTTTTCACTGCCCTTTTCCAACTGTCTATAGCCATCCTTACTTTCGCGATACCAAAGCCGATTACTGAACAAGTTATACACGGTTGCGCTATCTGCATTGGCCAAGAAAATAACCAGAAAACATATAATTTACAAATCAGAAATCGTACAGCTCCTCCATCATCAAGCGCAATGCGAGAAAAAGCAAAATGACAATAACAATGAGGGACTAAATAATGTAGATAAAATAAGAGTAATACTAACTAACCTTGTACAGTATTTCTGAAGCGCTTGTAAAGAAACGCAGTTCTACCAACATTTAAAATACCTTCAAGGCTTCAACTGCTGATTTAATGCTGATTTCTTTGCCACTCTAAGATCAGGCATCCATCGAATCCATCCGAAATGATATTAACAAGCGAATATCAGTGTCAAAGTAGATCAATCGGAATAAAATGTGTTATGTGAATAAAGGGTTACCACACACTTGCCATGCTTGTATTCATATTTACTAAACGAGAAAATGTTTGGAGACACGAGTGAAGCGCTAAGAAATCACGAGCTCCGAGAGAGTGATTTCTAGCTTCCTGAGTGTCTCCCAACTTTTTCGAGTTCGAGTTCGTTTTCGAGTTTACTTTGTTAAAGTAAATATGAATACAAACATTTGCAAGCGTGTGGTATACCTTTTCTAAAATAAAACAAACCTCGGAATCTCATTCGAGGGCAGATTCTCAATTCACGAATTCACAATTTAAAATTCAATTTCAATTCATAAACCAAGCAAAGGTAATCCCACAACAAGATATATATTGTTGAATAAAGAAAGACACATACAAGAACTTCTGTAATATAAATTGTACATAGTTCTCTAGAAATTGATGTACTAATTGTTATCTAAATTTAAGGTTTACCGTGAAACAGCGTAGCCTGTAATTGTCTTTCATTCTGTGTTTTTATTTAGCATGCTGCACAGTGAATAACTCATTTACGACGCTTTTCAATAAATATATAAAGATCTTCAGCTAAATATCATTTTGTAAATCGGTGCCATAATTGAGATATTTATTGGATTGTTATCGGAAAGTTATAATTCTGTATTTTATCACAGATCAAACTTTTGAAGCTAGCGGTATTCCCGGTTTTCGGAGCCATGTTTTACCCTAGGATTTCATGCACGCTCTTTCGACCAATCATATCGCAGAAAAACTTCGTGATATTTTAGAATCTTATTTCTCATTTCACTTTTACTTTGTTAATTTATATACAATCTCAAGCTTAACATACAATTCCAAGCGCTAGCAAAACATGACATGCTTGTCAAGAAGCAAAAAAATAAGTTGCAAAAATGGACCTCGTTTGTCACAAACGAAAATTGCGCCCCGCCCCTGAATAAAAAAAATGATCAGATTGAGGCAAGAAAGAACAATAGTGTCTTAACTCTTTTACATCGATGGCTCTGGTTTAATGTGGTTGAAGCATCTAGCTAGGTAACGATTCATCAAAACGAACCCAAGGCTTTATACAGATTACAAACAAAAACAAAAGTAGTGCATGAATCCCATGCTCTTTTGATTCAAGAAATCAAAAACACAACAGCAACCGACAAGCTCATAAAATAAAATTTGGCAAAAGCACTTTCTTATCAAAAAAGTTGTACTCACCGTAACTCACGTAGTAAAAACCAATGTTCCTTATAAAGAACACCATTTTTTCTCGTCGTATTTCAATGCTGATAGATCGATTGCAAGTCACCAAGTCACCTGCTAAAGTGAGAGTAAATTATATTAACATTATATCAGCCAACTGGCAGTTCAATTCATTGTAATAGCGAGCCATTGTGTTATCGGATAAACAATTTCTGAATTCTATATTCTCTAAATCATTTATTTATGCGTTGTAATGTGTGCAGCTGGCTTTCTGCTACAACCAAAGCCATTGTTCCATTTTCGTATTCGTTAGCGTTAGATTGACAGGGCCTTGACAGGCGAATGAAATCATCAGATGTAGAGTAGAGACGCATTTTTGTTTATTTGTAATTGTTTGATTAATGATCACGAGAATAATAGCTTAAAACAAAATGAATACTGTAACTTTACCCTTAACTCAAATCATCAATCCTTTATACATATGCTATAAATTGATAGATAAAATTCATATCGATCAGGGTTAACCAATCAGATTAACCAATTGAGAAACGCACATGCGCATAATTATTCACAAATTCAATTTTTGCTGTAGGCGTGTTTCAATAAGTCAGACTTTTTGTTTATAGGTTTTTACATTAAGGGGGTTCGCTACACATAATGCCTAATTTCAATTCTATAATAAATCGTTGACATTTGGTGGAAACATTAATAGAAATTTTAAATATGAAATAAAATTGAGGGGTAACCATATTATTTGAGGTACAGGGGTTGGTCAAACCCCCATGGAATTTTGGGGCCGAAATCTACGCAGTTGTTTGATATTCTTGAAAATCAGACGGATGTATGAGCGATACGGATTTTCCGAAGAAAGACTATTTGATTTGATTTGATTTGATTTATTTCATCAACTTTCAATTGTTGACAGGCAAATACAGGAGGGCTTGTAACCCTCGCTTACATACAGCATAATGGTTTGATAATTCTAAGTTTACATTCTAAGTTTACGGATATATGATGTGTAATCTATTTGAAAACTTTACAAAACGAATTAGCATTGTATTTCTTAAATTAAATTTAAAACTAGCCAGTGTGTTCGATGAAACTATGTCTGACGACAGTTTATTCCACCATGGAGTAACTCGATAACTAAATTGATGTTGTACACAGGAATCCATGTGCTTAAATCAAGAAAAAAATTAATAAAACTAATAAAACCTTTATAAACTCTACATTTTACGTTCAAATTCAGTCATATATGGCCAACAAGGTGTCCCGAAGATATGGGCATATCTGTTCTGGAAAGTGGACAATTTCTTTTTCGCGAGAAAAAAGTTACGATTTTTTTAAGTCTAGACTTGGTTATTTTTCCATAGTGGGCTTTCTTGTCATTCCGGCATGAGTTCCGACTTTCGAAGGAGCACAATTTCTGAAATATGGTACTTTCAAAATTAAATATCTCCGCTTATAAGAGTCCAAATCGAAAAATTATTGCCGCCATTCCTATTTATTTTGCATGGGCTACTTGATTCCGGAATAAATTTTTTTGGTGTCATGTGCACTTTAATATAAAATCTATACACATAGCACATAATTGGAATTTTAGCTAATCATTAAATTTTATCAACATAAATCATATTTTCTATTTCATTTAAGCTGAACTAACTACCATGAGTAATTTTGCTAAATATTGTTCAGTACACAGCAAAAATTGAAAACAAGCATATCCTAAAATTCTTGTATTGACAGATTTTTTTCTCCGAATAAGAATATAAAGCTCTATCATTTGAGGCGTCACTAGTTTCAAGTAGGATAGGGCCAATATTCTTGAAATAAGAATTCCATGCTTCTATGTTTTCACACTGCTAAATAACTGTTCTGTAAAATGTGTCAAAGTTCCCAAAATTATTAGCCTGCGAGCAGACCTATTGTTTCATCCAATTGCGTCCTTTCAAACTGAGACCCAGGTCCTCATTCAAAGGCGCGGTATGAAGATTTGAAAGAAAACAGAAAACTGTGACCGTTTGCATTTGCAGTTTACGACTTTACAAACGCAGAGAACATCAAGATGTTTTCAACCTGCCATGGCTTTAACTTTAACTTGTAAAGATGCTTCAAATGATATGATATTTACGCGAGGAATATAAAAGGTGAAAACATGGAATTGGTTAGGCCTATTTCTATTTGGTTTATGAAAACGCGATGGAATGACACCGCCATTGGCCAACAAGGAAGTTCATTTAAACCTAGCCTGAATGTTGTCTTTCCTCGAACATTATTTTGTGGGATTTGACTTTGGAGATTCAAGTGTAAGAAAGGTAGGTCTATTATACTTTGTTATTCTATGCGTTTAATAATTCAACGTTGACTTTTGTCTGCCAAACTAATTTAGAACGCCTAAAGTCAGGAGGCCAAATTGCATTCTCAGGGTTCTCATCCCAAGCCAGCATCAAACTTCAAGGGTGATTCTTGAAGTAATATTATCTAGCATGTGTCTTTTGACTCTCATTCTCAAAATGCTTTGATTATTTCATTAATCACGTACCAAGAACTGATGTGGAACGATCCCATTATAATACCACGGCACTATTATTATTATTAGAATTTATATTAGACTTCATAATATCAATATTTGAGAGATTCCAACGACCATCACATAGGATATTATATTTATTAACTTCACTTTAGATTTTACAGTAAAATTAGAGACAAAAATAAGATATGCTAGATCATGGTGCTTCAGGTTGCATCTAAGTTAACTAGAAGGACGATTCTTGAAGTAACGTAACGTAATATAGCATGTATCATTTTTGATTCTCATTCTATAAATGCTTTGATTATTTTCTTGACCACGTACGAAGAACTGACGTAGATTGATACCATTATTATTATATTACTATTATTATTTTACTCCTATTATTATAATTTATATTAGACTTCATATTATCAATAATTGAGAGATTCCAACGACAATCACATAGGATGTTATATTTTATTAACTTGACTTTAGTTTTTATAGTAAATTGGAGGCAAAAATATGATTTGCTAGATTATGGTGCTTCAAGTTTCACCTAAGTTAACTAGAAGAACGATTCTTGAAGTAACGTAACATAATCTAGCATGTATCATTTTTGATTCTCATTCTATAAATGCTTTCATTATTTTCATTGACCATGTACCAAGAACTGATGTGGAATGATCCCATTATTATTATTATTTTACCATTATTATTATTATTACTATTATTATAATTTATTGGACTTCATAATATCAATAATTGAGAGATTCCAATGACCATCACATAGGATATTATATTTTATTATCTTCACTTTAGATTTTATAGTAAAATTAGAGACAAAAATAAGATATGCTAGACTATGGTGCTTCTGGTTGCATGTAAGTTAACTAGAAGGACGATTCTTGAAGTAACGTAACGTAATCTAGCAAGTATCATTTTTGATTCTCATTCTATATGCTTTGATTATTTCATTGACCACGTAGCAAGAACTGACGTAGAACGATCCAACTATTGTTATATTACCATTATTATTATTATTATTATTATTATTACTATTATTATAATTTATATTAGACTTCATAATATCAATAATTGAGAAATTCCTAGGACCATCACATAGAATATTATATTTTATTAACTTCACTTTAGATTTTATAGTAAAATTAGAGACAAAAATAAGATATGCCTGATTATGGTGCTTCAGGTTGCATCTAAGTTAACTAGAAGGACGATTCGTGAAGTAAGGTAGCATAATCTAGCATGTATCATTTTTGATTCTCATTCTATAAATGCTTTGATTATTTTTATTGACCACGTAGCAAGAACTGACTTTGAATGATCCCATTATTATTACATTACCATTATTATTAATAATAATTATTGCTACTATTTACAATTTGCACGTCAGTTAACTAGAAAGTGGATTATTGGAGTTGAAGTAACGTAATATAGCTGTGTATCACTGAATAATTACCATCAATTTAATTTTATGTAAATTTCATCATATATTAATGAGCTGTTATCATCTTTATATTATTGACATTGCTGCTCTATTATTGTGTCCTTTCTCCAGTTTTAACTGAGGATATATGTTTCACTTACTCAACTCTTTTTTGTTTGCTTTTTCACCAGGAACACATATCTGTTACTTGGTTTAACTTTTCATTTTGGGAATATACTATACCATCCATCTATCGTTCTTGGCAATGCCAATGTGTGTTTTTATTGGTAAAACCATGCTCAAGAACTTTGTACTGTCAATAATGAACTATATTGAAGTTAGATGGTAATCTCATAAATAACAAATTACTATTATAATCATCGTATATAGTCTAAATATTCTTGAGCTTTGTTAAATAGGCATAAAACGTTTTTATTACATTTAACTACTAAAATGATGTATTAAGTGATATGTATTGAAGTTACATTAGTTCTTGTTAATTGAGTCTAGTAACAAAATATATAAACACTTTTGGAATTATTCATGTTGATTGTTGAATAAAATGTTTGATATTTGATAAATGAACTATAATATTTTAATTAAAATCATGATTTTAATCAAGTTATATATCGTTTGTTGTTTGGATTATGATTCTATTTCTGCCAGGAAAGGGCTATAATACCGTATTAGGTTGAACAGAAATATACTCCAATTAAGAAAAAAGCCAATTGAAAGGAGAATATTATTGTTGGAAGGTGCGAGCATCTCTGATTCTATGTAGACAATTATTCTTGAAACAAGAAAATAGCGGCAATTAACAGCTAAATTCAATTGAATAGAGTGTGAAAAAAAAGAAAATTTCGTCTTGAAACAACAATTTATATTCTTACACAATCCAAATATTCTTACCTCACGGAACAGCCAAATATTGTTGTTTCAAGGAAATATATTCTTGATACTTATTAAAAGATTCTTGTAAGTGATTATAAGGATTTTGCTGTGTAGTTTTGAATTTATGAGCAAATAGCATTGTGAATTATCGTGTTGATATTAACAAAATCAGTACCTTTAGCATAATTGGAATTTCAGCTAATTATTGAATTTTTCAAAATAAATCATATTTTCTATTTCACATAAGCTAAACTAACTACCATGAGTAATTTTGTCAAATAATATTGAGAAGCTTTGAATTTATTAGCAAATAGCATTGTGACTTATCATGTTGATATTAACAAAATCAGTACCCTTAGCATAATTGGAATTTCAGCTAATTATTGAATATTTTCAAAATAAATCATATTTTCTATTTCACATAAGCTAAACTAACTACCATGAGTAATTTTGTCAAATAATATTGAGAAGCTTTGAATTTATTAGCAATTAGCAGTGTGAATTATCGTGTTGATATTAACTAAATCGATACCCTCAACATAATTGGAATTTCAAGTAATCATTACATTTTTTCAACATCAATCATATTATCTATTTCACATAGGCTAAACCAACCATATTACCATAAGCAGTTTCGCTGAATAATGTTGAGAATTTTTGAATTTATTAGCAAATAGCATTGTGAATTATCATGTTGATATTAACAAAATCAGTACCCTTACCATAATTGGAATTCCAGCTAATTATCGAATTTTTTCAAAATAAATCATATTATCTATTTCACATAAGCTAAACTAACTACCATGAGTAGTTTTGGCAAATAATCTTGAGAAGTTTTGAATTTATTAGCAAATAGCATTGTGAATTATCATGTTGATATTAACTGAATTGATACCCTTAACATAATTGGAATTTCAGCTAATCATTAAATTTTTCATCATCAATCATATTATCTATTTCACATAGGCGAAACTAACTACCATAAGCAGTTTCACTGAATAATGTTGAGAATTTTTGAATTTATTAGCAAGTATCATTGTGAATTATCATGTTGATATTAACAAAATCAGTACCCTTAGCATAATTGGAATTTCAACTAATTATTGAATGTTTTTAAATAAATCATACTTTCTATTCCACATAAGCTAAACCATGAGTACTTTTGTCAAATAATATTGAGAAGCTTTGAATTTATTAGCAAATAGCAGTTTGAATTGTTGTGTCGATGTTAACTGAATCGATACCCTTAACATAATTGGCATTTCAGCTAATCATTAAATTTTTTCAACATCAATCATATTATCTATTTCACTTAGGCTAAACTAACTACCATAAGCAATTTCGCTGAATAATGTTGAGAAGTTTTGAATTTATTAGCAAATAGCATTGTGAATTATCATGTTGATATTAACAAAATCAGTACCCTCAGCATAATTAGACGTGGACGTCTAATCACACTTTGTAGACGTGGTATCTGAGGGACAATAAGTTTGAATTGATGACCTCGCATCGAATATTTATTTGTGTCATACGTGAAGCTCAAGTCGTCCATACATAAATCCACAAGATTGTGGGTTATCTTAAACAAAATGCATAGATCAAAGAAAACCCTTCTGTATTCCAAACTTTCCAGACCAAGAAACTTCAAGCGATCAGGAAAGCTTGTATATGGACGTTTTAAAAATTGAAATAATCTTCTGGTGAAGTACCGTTGAATAGCTTCCATTTTTTCAATGTCTTTGAGAAGGCATGGATTCCATGCTGGTGATGCCGATTCCAGCAATGGACGTACATATACTTTGTATGCTTTCATCAATAGGTGTTCATTTGATGAGGAGAAACATTTAAAAATGAGATGAGTTCTTCCATAAGCCTTGGCAGAAATCATGGAGCAACGATCAGATGACGTAAGATTTGACGTGATGATAACACCAAGATCTTTAAAACTGTTCACTTTCGCAAGGGAATGATTGTCTAGGTAATACGTACTTTCAGGAAAATGTAGATTGCCAGTTGATAAAACAAAGCATTTCTCATAAGCAATACGCAGCTGCCACCTGCTTGCCCATTCTGAAAGATTCGACAAAGTCTGAGATAAGGAGTGTTTGTGATCTTTATTTCTTTTGCGACTGCAGTAAAGTTTTGCATAGTCAGCAAAAAGCTTGATACTTGTGTTTTTTATCCAAGGCATGTAACAATATCATTGATGTATAGAATAAATAACAACGGTCCTAATACTGAACCTTGTGGTACTCCACTGATAACTTGCTTAGGTTGTGAAAGGTTTTCACCAATTAAAACAGATTGTGTTCGACAAAATAAAAAAGAAGATATCCACTGAAGAAGCTCATAAGAAACGCCATATGACTTGATGTTTAATAAAAGTTTTTGATGAGAAACAGTGTCAAATGCTTTACTGAAATCGATGAAGACAGTATCTATTCTACATTTATTGTTAATAGCAGTACTCCAATGATCTAATGTCTCTAGTAACTGAGTACAGGTAGACCGTCTGCATAAAAATCCATATTGGGCATCAGATATCAGATGATTGGAAATAAGATAATCCAGTATAATTGTTTAGTAATGATGGACTCCATTAGTTTACACGAAATACATGTCAATGAAATGGGTCTATATAGTACAGTCATTTTAAGCCAATATAAGCCTTAACCTCACACAATTTGCAACAGAAGCATTTTTTAACAATTCTAGGGTCAAATTTTATGCTTAACAACATATCCAAAATGTTCCGAAATCGGAGTAGGCAAAATGCCTTAATTTCGCAATTTGATTTATGGCAATTCCAGTAGAAACATGAAAGCGAGGCTGTCCAGTTTCAGTGCAATCATGTGACTTAATTTGAAGGAATACCATCAGACATTATAGCCCTGCATCATTTAGCTCATAAAATGTGCTTAAAATTTCTTTACTGTCACTATGTATCAAATTATTAAAACGAGGCTATGTATGAAGATTAAACAAATCGACATAGGAAAACTAGAAAAAGATATATACAGTAAGTGAAAAATGTTATTCATTATATTTTAACATTCTACTAGCAGTATAGATCATGTAAATACTTAATTTATCTTATTTAGAAAATACAATTAGGTAATATACATTGTTCACAACGAACAATTTCAGGCAAATGCCTAGGAATGTTCATGGTCGCAATTATTTTTGACAGAAATTGACTATTACGATTTGATGATAGGCCTGCAGAAAAATAGCAGAATAAGATATGCAATAGAATCGTCAAATTAAATTAAACTAAAGAACTAATACCTTCATTAATCATCGACAGGAAATCAAAGCAACTTCGTATATAGACTACAGTTACCCACTCGTTTATGTTACTAATTTAACCATGGAATGAAAATTGAACACAGGAACTTCATCTAAAGGTTATGCTCAAAATGTTAACTATATACTATACACATATACAATCGGACCTGTTATAACACCCCCAATATAGCGACCACCTGTCTGAAGTGGTCACTCTTGCAATGTTCTGAAATAGTATTTTCTATTGAATCGAAGATTGATAAGCTTGGCTGCAGTTTTAGTGAGTTACTCTTTTTCTAGTTCTTGGTTCGTCTGAGCAGATAAAGGAAACCTGTATAAAGCAAATAATTTGTGCCACTTTTGAAATTTGCAAATTTCCCCGACCATTAGCTCTCCATTCATTTTAATCAATAATGGTTAACATATTTTCGAAACTTCGAATACAAGTGAGTAAAACTGTAGGGTTCACAATATGTGTTTGGCAGCTCTTCATAATATCCCTGCGAAAAACAGTTCAGGAGTTAATGAACAGTCCATGAACAGCTCATTAACGTTAAATGGTCCAAAGTTTTCATGGATTGTTTATGAACTGTCCGTGAAGGTTCATGAGCTGTTTTTGAATAGTTCATGAATTGTTCTAAGCTTTTGAACTCCTGAACATTTTGCAGGGGATGTATCAAATCTGTTGTATAAAAATCTTCTGTGGAAAAATAGTTCATAAATGTTAAATGGCAAAGTTTCATGAACAATTTATAAGCAGTTCATGAACTGCTGAATTAATTTATAAATTGTATAATTTATAATAAATGAAAACTCGGGAGCATTCAATAACAATGTTCATGAACTGTTCATGGACTATTCATACGAGTTCATTGACTATGGATCATTTTCTCCATACGAGCTTCCTTTGTCTGCTCAGAGAAACCAAGGACTGAAAAAGAGTAAATCACCAAAACTACAGCCAAGCTCATCAATCTTTGATTTAATAGAAAATACTATTTCAAGACATTGCAGGAGTGACCACTTTAGACAGGTGGTCGCTGTATAGAGATGGCTGTTATATAGCAGGTTTGATTGTATATGTGTATAGGATATAGTCAACATTTTGGGCATAACCTTTGGGTGAAGTTCCATGTTCAATTTTCATTCCATGGCTAAATTAGTAACATAAACGACTGGATAACTGTAGTCTATATACAAAGTTAATTGATTTCCTGTCAAGAAGTAAAAGGTATTAGTTCGTTAGTTTAATTTAATTTAACATTTCTATTGGATATCATTTTCTGCGGTTTTTCTTCAGGCCTATCATCAAATCGTAATGGTCAATTTCTGTCAAAAATAATTGCGACTATGATATCCCCATGCATTTGCCTAAAATTGTTCATTGTGAACAATGTATATTACCTAGTTAAATTTTCTAAATAAGATAAATAAAGTATTTACATGATCTATACTGCTAGTGGAATGTTAAAATATAATGAATAACATTTTTCACTTACTGTGTATATGTTTTCTAGTTTTTCTATGTCGATTTGTTTAATCTTCATATATAGCCTCGTTTTGGTAATTTGATACATGGTGACAGTAAAGAAATTTTAAGCACATTATATGTGCTAAATGATGCAAGGCTACTATTCCTGATATTTTTCTCTCAAATTAAATCACATGATTACACTAAAAAATGACAGCCTCGCTTTCATGTTTCTACTGGGAATGCCATAAATCAAATTGCAAAATTAAGGCATTTTGCCTACTCCGATTTCGGAACATTTTGGATATGTTGTTAAGCATAAAATTTGACCCTAGAATTGATGAAAAATGCTTCTGTTGCAATTTGTGTGAGGTCATTTTTTATAATGACTGTACTAATAATTCTTGCACAAGCTAGACTTGCCTTTCTTGTAGATAGGGATAATAATAGCTTTTTTCCAAATATCAGGTAATTTGCCAGAGAGCATAGAGGATTCGAATAACAATGATAGAGGATAAGCAATCTCATTGGCAATTGGTTTCATGAAAAATGCTGGATATCCATCTGGTGTTCTTGACGTTTTATTTGGAAGCCTTTTTAGTGCTTTCCGTACACTTAAAGTAGAAAATGATGCAAAACTAAGACTTGTATCGCTTGAAACACATGGCTCAAAAGCAGGGATATTCCCATTGTCAGTAGTAAAAACGGTTGCAAAGTATTTATTTTATAAATTAGATTTGTCAATATCTTCAATGTGCTTGACTCCAGTCTCGTCCACCAACGATGGTATTTGTGGATGTGAATTCATCTTGGAATTAACAAAGGAATAAAAGTTTGAAGTTTGATAGTGAACCACTGTTAATTATATTTTCTTCTAATTTGAGTTGATTGTGTTTAACAGCAGAGTCATAATCACGACAAATCTGTTTGAATATATTATAATGAGCAGGTGAATCATGTCTTTGTCGATATGCAACTCTCTTCTTTAGTGCCAAAGATCGACCTTGTTTTGATCTTTTTGCCTTTCGAGAATTTTTATGGGATTTTGGAACGAAGTTATCTATGCAAAAGTCTAATTTAGAACATATTTCTTTCCAGAAAAGATCAACATCACCATTGCAATGATTGTACAAAAATTTCCAATCTGTTTTATCGAACTCAACTGATATTGCATTATAATCCTGTTTCCTATAGTTGTAACGGGTTTGGTGGGTGTTATTAATATTTTGTGATGTGGGTACATGTATGCTGAAATTAATTGCGTTATGATCACAAGTACTTGTGAAAGGCGCAGTAACTTCAATATCAGAAATGCGATCTGGCGAGGATGTAAAAATGGGGTCTAATAAATTGTTCTTTCTAGTTGGCTCAGGAACAACTTGTTGTAGATTATTACGTAAAATAGAGGATAAAAAAGATTCTGAGATAGTGCCACCAGAGCAATCAGGGATTTTCCAGTCAATTAAAGGGAAATCACCAACAAGGAAAACTGGAAAATCAAAGTCAGTACAAAAATTTATAAAGTTACAGAGAACGTTTGTGTGTTCTGTTGAAATTGAAAAAGACGGGGGATGATATGCACATACCATGCGATTTACCAAGTAGGTTGATAAATGAATGTCAATAACAACAGCTTCAATATCCAAGAATGCTTGAGGTAATTCAGTAATGGAAAACTTTAATGTAGATTTTAAAATATAGCAACACCGCCTCCAATTGTTTCTTTGCGATCCGAACGTATGGTAGCATAACCAGTATCATTCACAAGTAGGCTATCAGGAATATTTCTATTTAGCCATGTTTCTGTAACAAAAATAATGTCGTATAGCTGTGACTCTAGAGTGTCATAAAAATTATTTAACTTATTCTTCAATGATCTTGAGTTGAAGTAGAGACATTTCAACTGTGAGCTGTCCAATATTGGACAATTTAATAATGTTGATTTTGGGATGGTTGTCTGCTTGTTAGAATCATTACCAGATGCTGTATTTGGGCCTCCATTTGAGCCAGACGGTATTCGTGTGGTGGATGTGGGGGTGGCCTCAGATTGCGTAAAAAAGGTTGTGGATGTTGGGGTGGTAGATCTACTGGTTGATGTTGATGAAAATTTTCAAAAGGCACCATACGAGGCTGTGGGATAAGGTTGTGGTTCATGTTTTGTGTAACTTGAGCCCGCACTTGAGTTGGAGGTGGATTAACATCTATTCTGCTCTGAGCCATTCTTGGATTTCTCTTGTTTTGGAAGTCATTTATTTGATATTGTGGAATTCTAGCTGTGCCTTTTAAATGCATTGCCAAGCAGTATTCGTCGAAGCATGACCTATTTTTGTAGGACGAGTGGCAGATAAATAAATGAAGCTTTGGGCACTTTTCTTGCTTTAACTTACAACCACCACGAAAGCTGCCATTTTTCAAATGTCGTGAACAAATTTTTGAATGGGAGTATTCACAAACTCCATCTTTCTTGCCTGACAAACCATGTTTGCACATTCCTTTCAACAGATTTTCACACACTCTTTGGGGGCCGCTGTCAGCCAAAGTAGGATAGGCAGGACTTGATGTTACAGTTTCGTTATTCGTATCATGACTTGAATGGACATCATCATAAATTCCTACTGAGTGACGGGAATCTGAGTAGTTTTCAGTATTAGATATTGTGTCACATGTTTGTAGATCAACAGGCTCATTAATAGGCATATGTAAAATTGATGTATCAACATCAACTTCATTACTAACATTGTTTCTATGTTCTTCGTTATGATCGTTATGTAGTCCAAGTTCACCTTCAAGCATAGTCTCCTCTTCTATATAATTGTTTTGTAGATGTATTTAATTTTGTAGCGTTTCAGATAACTTCATTGTTAAATAAAAAATTAAAGGTGTAAAATAAAGCGTTGCTTAGGATAGATTTGTCTTTTTTGGTTAAAAAAGAAATGACATCACTCTCGCAATTCAAGTTCAATATGCCTTTTAAGCAGGCTTGAATACTTCTTTGTTGTTCGCCGCAGTTCTTTAAGAAACACTCTGTAAAGTCTTTACTTTGAGATGTAAACATTTTGAATAGGATAAGTAAATAAATAAACAGACACTACTATCTTTGTAACGATATAATATATAACATAATAATTAATGATTTTGAACTTCTGGGCATTTGATTGAATATATAATATAATTTAACCATAAAGTGATTGGAAGATCCTCAGATTGAACAGATAATATATATTTTCTGAAATACTTGCCTTCGATAGTTGAGTCAGTTGACAATAAAATGAACATCAATTTAAAACTAGATACTTGATACTTTGATAGTAATGAAGTAAAGTACATGTATGACTTTATGTAAACCAATGTAAACTCTTGGAGCAAGCTACGTTGATTCCGAATAAAATTATGATAAAAGTTTTGATAAAATAAGCCATTCAACAACAACTCAGATTGCTCAATCTCAATAAAAAGTAAAATGTCGATTGATAGAATATGTTAAACCAAAGAAAGTTATTAGTAATAAACAATAAACAGATAAACTAAAAATAAGTAACTAAACTACTGCTTAATATGGAATAAATTAGAGACACATATGTATCCAGTTTTCTGATCTAAATGCTGAACAATTTGTAAACTTCTCGCCGCCATCTTATTACTTCACGCCGCCATCTTGCTCCATCTTGCTCAAAGTTGTCAAAGAATATCAGACATATATCAATACATAGCATATTTAAAATTTGACTCGACCTAATCATGGTTGTCTCTAATGAGACCCCCTAGGGAGTGCTCATTTTCACCTATTTTCAGTACTTTACATGAAGATGCTCATATAAAAAAGTATAATTGTTTCTTCAAATCTTCTGTGAATTGTGTCTATGATGTGTACTATCTATATCACAAATAAAAATAAGGAGTCACCATATTTGTTTACCGACAAAAGTGGATCAAAGTGGGAATATTCAATTTAATGACGAAAATTCAGTTCTCCACAAGGGGCAAATGAGCTCTAGGATATTTCAAGCAAACAATTAATGTAGCACTGTGCGTACATATGTAGAAATGCTATTAGACGAATATAACATGAATTCCTAGAATTAATTTCTCATCAAGGGCACGAGGAACAATTATACGCCTATTTTGCTCATTAAAGCCAATAGAACCGATTTAACTTCAAGACAGCTCTCTCAGGAATCTTAATGGAGCCCTCTAGTTTAATGGACAGCATCTGTAGACCACTGTTTTTAAACAATGGGAAAGATTTTTGAGACTTCTAAATAGTGAAATGATATGTTGGACTTTTAGATCATAAATAGCTAGGCTAATCTTTACATGGCTAGATCACAAAAGCAGACAATCACCAAGGCCATTTGATGAGTTAATACAGTAATTACAAATCAAAAGCTATGTTGAATTGAGTTCATGAATGCTTTAAAAATTACCTTTCGGAGGTCACTACATAATGTAAACATTGTAATTTCACAACAAAAAACTTCCACTTCAGAAGCAGAAACAAATTGTATGCTGCCATTATTTTAGCTATTATAAGCAAAAATAACGTTTCAAGCAATACTGAGATACTTATAGAATAAGTGGACCGGATGATGAATGGGTGGTTTCTTAATATTCTTCTTCCAGCTAGAATAACATGCTCAGTTATAAGGAAAGAGACATTTTCTCGCTTGTAGTGTGATATAAAACACTTGCGAAAACTGAGAGAATGCTCCTTGCTGGTTATGATTAGTTTTCTATAAAGATCATAATGTGGGCACATTTCAACTTAAGGTTAAGACGAGACACTTTATCTCCTCCTTAATATATAATCAATGATTGAACAAAATATTCTTCATTTCAATCTAGATAAGTAATTTATTTACAAAATTATCTACAATCCTTATAATAGTCTTCCTCCAATGAAAATAAATTGTATTGTTGTGGTTTGTGCGTTCGCAAGATGTGTTTATGGTTATTGAACGACTAATTCTGTGTGCCCAATGCATAATTTATCCGAATAAACTTTCAAGTGACATATGGCGTGCATCAGAACTTCTGGTCTAGAGGACAAAAAGATTAGTATAATTGAAATTCAATCGTTATGAGGCTGAATGAGATTGTGTGTAAATAGCCTTAAAAGTATTATGCACGTATATATAGCATATAGTGTGCATCTTATTCAAAAATTTTTCTTGTTTCAAATCTGTAAATCTTGTTTTTAGAAATGATCCATGAAATATTATATGCTGGCTATTAACTATCCCATCTTCAATTTGATTTAATCAGCAATTTAGGCTGACTTAGTCCTAAAAAGAAAAAACCTTTAGTTTATGTATATATATAAATACTCAACTATCAGATTGATTATTGAAGATTGTTGAATTAAAACAATGTTATTGTTGATACAGTGTAAAATCGGATTAGAGAAACTATAGTCGCTCAATGTCGATTGGATGGGAAAATAATTTATAGTATCATCGCATATCTTGCTTTGAATAATAGCGAAATTGATGTAACGCAGTTACTATGAAGGAGGAAACTCGAAGGGGAATATCACTCACAGTAGTGGTTCGTGATTTTCTGATGACTTGTATTTTTCTTACGTACTTTCTCGTGCACCATACACCCAGGAATATTGCCCGAAATATGGCTCAGGAAATGTACGGATATTAGTAAATGTGATGTATCCTAAATATGATAACACCCTAAGTACACCTATATGAGTAGTAATCCGATGTACTCAGCCTGAAAATTGACTTAAAGGATGTACTTATAAGGCTGTGAAAGATAATAATAATCATACTGAGCTGATATTATTGTATTGAATGTTTGTTGTACAGTTGCATCTGTAATATCTTTACACTAGCCTTTCTTTTTTCATTCATCATTTATTATGAATATATAACGATTTAAAGATGTAAGATATTATACACGTAAGCTGTTTGGATTGATTATAGCTTTTAAGCATAACTGTGATCATGTAATAGTCTGATAAATTGGTTAATTTTCTAACTCCAGTTACCTGTGGATCTGATGTAGCTGACATTGCTGAAAAGTAAGAAGTCAAACAAAATCATAAACGTTTAGTTTAAATTAGATTATTAGTGATATCCAATGCTGGTATTGACTGGCACCTGTAGGGCTTTGGGGTAGAGGTTTCAGAATACGGTAAGTAAATCATTCTGATTAAGAATTTATGGAATATAATCCGTTTCAAAAGACAGGGCACAATAGAAGAAGATATTTATTAGAACATATTAAATGAATGTGCTGAAAGTATTATGAAACGAATATATTATGAATTATTTCAATTGGAAATTGTTAGTGTTGATAATTATCTTAACTTACTTGGTAACATTTTTAATCAAATCTGAATTCTAGGTCCCCGCTGTATACTGTTTATAGCTGCTGATTTTCGTTTTCGTGTTTAATTTGCTGCTTAGAAATTTGCACATCAGATATTTCCTGCTTCTTTCCGGTCTGCTTAGGCTAGAGTCACTATCCCGCAATTCGCTATATAAACCGATAATTGTACCACATGAGTTATAGAGAAGCTTCTCACTATGGGTTGTCAAAGTTGGACCGCATTTCTCAATCATAAATTCCTTCTGATGTCACATAAATAGGATCTATCGTATATTGCTCTAACAACAGTGTGAAAATTCGTAAGAAACAGTGATGTATAAGCTGAGTTGATCATCTGATAACAGCTTGGCAATTGGTCAGTGTATAGCATCATCTTGTTCATTGTTTGGTATGAGTATATTTACAACCGTTCATATTAGTCTGCATATATGCTGGATATTTGATGTATGGCCATACGAGTTACAGCAATCTCACTGCCGACGGAAGTTATGCATTCATCAGTGCTACTAAATCAGAGCTCACATTCAGTGAAACAAAATACTACAAAGAGTACAATACAACTAACCTCCTCCTGGTGTTCTCACAAACGTTACTATTGGTGTAACACTTGAGAATATCCTTGTTGCTGGTGCTAGTTTACATAATTTTTTGGAGAAACATTTGACATTAACGCATTCGTTACCAAGTAGCATTGCTATATCACAACGTTGGTTTTTACAACACACGTCTGCACATGCATCAATATCTGATACTAAACCCATTTTATGAAATTCACCAGCAAGAATGCCACCACGAAGGGTTGCTTGCTTGACTGTTACACCTCTTTCGCACTTCAATTCATTGCTCGGAATAGCCGGAGGTGGACCTATATAACAGAAATACAAGAGAAAGCTTTCAAATCAACAAAAGCTTACACTGAATTTGCAACATACAACAGTTCTGTTTGCACGTTCCCCAAAATTTACAGTGCAACGTTTATTGTTTTTCAATGTTGAATCAAATATTTATATATTTGATATCAACTAAAAATCACTGCCTTAATGACAATAATATAACGAAGGGCTGCCACACGCTTAGAGATGTGAATCCAGTCATAATCCGGAGATCCGAGCAAGTGTTATATATCTTTCAAGTATTTTCCAATATCTCTGTGCTATTGATACCAAACACAGCATCTAACGCCTTTATAAAATTCATCAAACAAACAGTTACTCATTTTGCTTACGCACTACGCAGGTGTTGATTTAATCTATTTCCTTATAAAACTAACCGTGAGAAATTGTTGAATGAAATTAGCTTTATGAGATCTTCATTTATTGTTCTTCTAATGCAGAGCAAAAAAAACGTTGTGCATTGACTATATTTCAATTGACGAAGATATTAATCACGAGGTGATTTTAAATCCGGTTTTAATTTTTAAACATCTATTGAATATAATTCCAGATCATCTCCTTCGAAGCGTTTCAACCCTTTGCCTACGCTTTTCCCAATACCTGCTCAACAGGCCAAAGACTTGATATCCAAAGTCCGTTTATTGCCATCTTAATCTCCCTCTGTAAATGCCTGCCTTGAGGATACTCCAATTTCCTCTATCAGTCTCAAGCTTGAAAATACGCAGATGAGGTTAGGAGTATCTCTTCTGCTTGGCCTTCCAATTGTGCTAGAAAATCGCTGAATTTGTGGTAAAGAAGTTGGCAAGTACTCAACCCAGGGATTGAGCTGTAACAAAGGAAGTGGAAGATATTCCAGGCATTCGATGTCATCTCAGTCTGCAGGGAAAGTGGCCACGGCTGGAAAACACTTCAAAATACAGATTTTTTGGCCCATCCTATAACTTTGTTCTCCCCTCGGTCGAAAAAACTGGAGTTTGGGGTGAAATGGGATTTTCAACTATCAAACAGCCTGGCAAAAAGATTTCAAGAAAACTAGCGAAGAAAGAGCTACTGTACAGCCTATTTGTTTTTAAAGATTATATATTGCTATTGTTAGAAGCAAATGTACGCAGTTTTAAGCTGTGTTCCTTAAGGCAATCATTGGAATTTCAATTTTTTTCTCTTGATATACTTATGATAACGGTTATGTATGTATTAATTTATTGAATGTAGCAATTCAGTCAAAATTATAATAAACAACAGTTCCACATCTTAAGCCCTGGGCAAACGACGGCAACTTTTGCGCAACAAACATGTTTTTGTCTGAAGTGTGTTTTTCCTGTTCTGAAGCATAGAGGTATAAGATATAGAGCGCTAACCACGTGACCTCCCCTGTCGCCGACTTCCGCCATTTTCGTGGAGGGAAAAACAATGGCGTTGTGACGTTGTGGCAGCTTTGGCGGGAAAGTAAATCAAACAAAAGATCGGCTGTTTTGAGTAGAGAAAGTTTTACTTCGTTCGAGAATTGGTTAACAACAGTTGAATCCCCGAAGGAAATTATTTTTAACTGATTGTTTGAAACATATTTATGTTTGAACAACATTTTACATGGTATTGTCGTGTGAACAAAAGCTGAAGGTAAATAAAATCACCGATAATAATTCGTAATAAATCATACTTTCAACAATTTGATTGTTCAAAATTGTCAGCAAATAGCTGTTACCCAAAACAACCAAGAAACAATTGTCTATGCTTGATTCAATACTATCTGTTGTTGAAAATTTATTCCTGTTTCTTCTTCGTGTGACTAAAATCTCCACAAAAACACTGATCAAAATTACTTGTGCTTCAAAAAGTTAAACATCTTTCCCGTAGAAAAATCAATTTATGTCACATGCCAATGGTCTCAATTTTTCCAAAATTAAACCACGTTGCCTAGGATAGCATAAAAGTAAAAAATTCGGAAAACTCCATTGATTTGTGAATTAAATTCGAAGATTTTATCCTCCAACAAAATGGCCGCCGTAGAGACATCTGCCTTTAAAGAGAAGTCACGTGGTTCGCGCTCTAGTACTTATTACTCTATGTTCTGAAGCATTCTTATCAAGAGCGGCTAAACGAACCCGACTTTCACAAGACTATTCTAGAAAAAATCAGACTGAGCTTAAAAAGAAGCCATGAAATGACCACAACATCGAAAGAGTTCGATAAATTTCTAACGAAATGATTCGAAAAGGATAACGAAGACTTTCGATAACAAAAATCCTTGAAAAGACTTGGAAAATGTTTGATGGCCATGTTTGATGCGACAAATAAAATACACGATGCAACACGTCAGACAAAATCGAAAGAGTGGCTAAACGACAAGGATTTTCGAAGGATTTAAAAGTCGCGCAACTGTTGTCGTCGTTTGCCCACGGCTTTACACTATATTTCTAAACGATGGAATTGACCAATCAAATTGTAGGGTTTTGACGTGATATAATTTGATATTTCAATATTTTGAGTTGGAATTTGTCAATTGCTACATGATTTTCTTGTTTTTATAAACCAAAAATATACTGCAGCACTTGATATTTGGTTTCCTCTTGAAATACTAAATTTAAGGGAATAAAATGGGAAGTTAAAAATTAGATTTTACTAATAATTGCTAATTAAAATATTTTAAATGGCAAATCCTCTCATAGTATCTTTCTGTTTCTTCCCTTGACAACAAATGTTTCATATATTTTACAATTTTTGGACTACTGGTAGGTAGCCTACAATGTTATTTAGCAACAAGAGAAGAGCTTGTTAAGGTTAATTTATACATACATTTCTATACCTATCTGTCTGTCGTACCTTGGATTCCTTTGAATTTTGGATTGTTCCAAGTTAATCCACTTTCTGGTGGTACAAATGGTTTAGTGAAACCGATTGGTCGATGCAACGGACCGAGGTCAGTCTTAGTTACGACGTGTTTCATTCTCTTGGTTGATTGAATCTCATTTACCTTCAACTTCTTGGGAATTAAATGGACCTGCGATTTTAATTCAGTTGATATTTTAGGTTTCCTCATGAAGTTCAACTTTTTATTTCCAGCGTTCTTTGGAGATATTTTCTTGGATGACGATTTTTTGGAAACTTTACTGAGCATGCTGTGTATTGGTAAAGGGCTTTCATGCTTATTTTGATCAACGAACGCTGAAGTCTTTGGAGTATGCTGAAGTTTAATCTTCTGTGGAGCACTTGTTTTTATCTTCTGATTGATATAAACACTATTGATCTCTGCTACCTTCTTTCCAGATGGTTTTTCCATTTCTGGATCAGCTTTTTTCTGTATAAATTGCAACAATTTCGACACTACATCATTTTCCATGCTTTTCTTTATTGACAAAGTACCTTTGATGAGTTCATTATTTGAATCGCTGCCTGTAAATAATTTTTGAGATGGAGTTTTCTGCGTGGAATTCAAACTCTTCGATAATTGCTTATGCTGCGAATCTTTGGAGTTTTTCACAGTTTTTGTTGTAGCTCGCACTTTTGCTTTTGATGCCCTTGCTTTGTTTAAAATTGTACCATTCTGTTTTGCTTTTGATGCTGTATTTACTTGAAATTTTACAGATACATGTGTTTTGTTTTTGACAGCAGTAAATTTGTCTGACATGTTTCCAGACACAAATTTTGCTTTTTTTAAAGTAATGATTTCCAGTTTCTTATCTGATTTTTTACTATCATCTTGCATGGTTCGAGATTTATTGCTATTTAAGCTTTGATTCCTCGAAACTTTATTTAACTTCAACGTTTTGCCAGTGACCTTTGCTTTGAAGACTATTGCAGGACTTGTTAATTTGCTGGCAATTGCCGTGGTTTTAATTTCATTTTTGGAATTACGCTTTTGCAAACCTGATAATAATAAATGTGACTTGCTTTGCTTCTTTTGACCTCGTGATGGTAGTTTTTTAATTTCAGTTTTCTTAAGTGGCTTCCCTGCTGCGTTAGGAGCAATTTTACTGCTTATTTTGTTATCTTGTTTTTGTTTTTCCATGTCCCGCAGTTTCTGCGACGCTAACTCCAACGACTCCGCCGTCGAAATAGGTTTATATACTTTTGTAGTTTCCTTATTTGCTTTGATAGCTTCATCGCTAGGAATTATTTTTATTTCTGTATTATCTGGTTTCGTTTTATTACCAGAATTTGTACCATTCTGATTTGCTGATTTACCTGATTTTTCTATTTTTTTGGATGAGTTATCTATATTCATATTATCATTCAGTAGCTTGTTATCAGAATGAGAAGCATCTGTTTTGTGTTCATCCTTTTCAAGACTATGTTCTTGCTCACTTTGCTCTGCATTTGCCTTAAAATTGATTTTATAATTCTCGTGTCTGTTTTCTTTGTCTTCTTTATAGTTCTTATGAGCCTCCTTAGCCGGTGGATATTTCTCTGATTCCTCTTTTCCACTTGAAGTTTCATTTTTAAAATTCTTTGCTTCCTTTAATGTTTCAACTTTGCTATTTTGTTCTTCCTTTCCTGATGGCTCACTTTTGACAAGAATGTGTTTCATATCTGCATCAATTTTCACATTGTCTAGACTATTGCTATCAACTGCAAAAGTAGCCTCTGGAGGTGACTTCTTCACTTTTGTACCTCCTTTCGTATGTAAATCATGCTGTAATGTTCTCAACTTCTTTGCAATATTTTCAACGTCTTTATTATTTATACCCTGTGAAGTGTATCTTCCGAAAACGTGACTTCTCTTTGAAGGATTCCTCCAGTGCGATGGTGTGGAAAACGCTGTCGTTGAACTTGGAATGGTTGATCTTCTTGATGTTGATGTAGTTGTTTCTGTTGAAAGGGTTGAATTTCCATTTTCTGATTGAGTTAGCAAAGTTTCTGCCTCAATTTCAGCAGATCCTCCATCATCTTCACCCGATCCAGATTCCTCTGTCGAGTTTTCATAAGGATTGACTAGCGAATTAGAAGAATTTTTTGGTGGATGCTCCTCGTAAGCTAAATATAAATCGGCTGATGGGGATCCATTTTTAATGGATACACTTGCTTCCTTTGCAGGATGAACACGATACGTTCTTCCACCTCTAAGACCTTTCTCGTTTGATAACGTAGTATTTGAATATTTACTGTCAAGATATTTATTCTCTGTAGCAACAGAATCCATGATGTTTCCTGTTTCTTTATCCTCTCTCGGATCAGTATCCGTCTTATTATTATTAGTGTGCACACCTTTTGTTCCTGAAACACCCAGTTCAGTATTTTCTCCTTTTGCTGATGAGGCTGATAAATTATCCAATTTTTCATTCTGTTTATCATTTGTAGCTGGAATTGCTCCCTCTTGTTGCATTTGTTCATCTACAAGTTTCTTTTCCTCATTTTTCTGGCCTGAGTATTGTACTTCAGATATGTTGATATTGCTATTTTGACTTTTAGCCGATTGGTTCAATTTAGTTGTCTTGTTTTCTGAAGTCTTATCATCTTCATTGGAACTGCCATCATCCCAATCATCTCCACTTGAACTTCCACTGTCATCAGTATCATCCTCAGTGGAGTCATGATCTTCATCAGTGGCTGCAGTCTTTTCACCATTATTATCCATATTAGATGATTCGCTTGCCTGATCAGGTCGAGGTGTTGGTTGTGCTTGATAATGAATATTTGGATTTTTCATTATTGTATTCCCTTCGTCAGCCATTTCTATATTATTGGTTTCATCAGTGACAGTTTGAGGAGCATCGTTTTGGGTTTTAGCTTTGGATTGAATTTCATCTTGAGGTTGAGCTGTAGCCTTGGAAACATCGTTTGATTCCTCATCTGTAATAAAATAACAATATTATTAACATATTATTTGTGTAATAATATCATGATAAGAATTAAACTCTCAAAGGGCGAGCAAACATAACAAATTGATTATGCATAGATAAGTTGTTTTTTACATCAACACAAACGTTATAACAATTTTTGTTTGTTGCATTATTTAAAATTATTGCATTTATAATTTTTCATTTCTAATTTCTTGAGAATTTGACCTTCAGAAATATATTCCTGTTTGAATTGAAGTAAATTTTATTATTAAATACATTCAACCAACTTTCTTAAAATGTCATACTATAGCATACTACGAGGCTTCGTTTTATAAAGATGATATAATAAGGATAAATGCAACTTAGTGTTGACGTTAGTTAAAAGAGTTTAAAAAGTGCATAATATGATCTTACATTTGCCATGTAAATAGTTCAACTGAACTATAATTAACATCATCAAACATTGAATAATTCAAATTTTAAAACCGGTTCTTTTTTATTTCATTCACGAGATACGTTCACAAAAGGGTTCAGCATTTTTGAGCAGAATTATTGAAATGGAGGAATTTTCAGTATCTTCGCATTTTCTTGTTTGTTATGTAAGTTGGTAATCGGCCGATGCAGGAGGAGACAGGAACAGGACACACTTTTACGTTAGTTGTAACTTCATTATCAGCAAACACCAACACGACGCAACTCCAAACTCAACTTATAAAACTTACAAATTAATCTATATTTATACAATATTCTATTTACGTCAATGTTAGCATATATGACGTCAACATGCTATTCTATGAACAATGTGCTCAATTGTAAATGACTTTCTGTTAACAACAGTTATAATAAACTAATGACACTATAGTCATTTAATACAAATTAAGACATAAAATCCAGCTAAGTATAAAATTACATCATATCGTCACATTTAACCATTACACAATAATTTAAATTTAACATAAATATCACAACAACTCTTATTACATGAATTGAGCTATTCCTTATAACACATTACGTCACAATAGCCACAACCCAATATTTCAGCAGTCATAGATTAAAGGGTTACTGCACGGCAGCCGTTTTTGGGTTCTCTGATACCAATTATATTATACTATTAATACTATTATCCTTATCATTATTTCTACTAATTTACAATATTATAATTAATAACTTACTTTTAAATTCGTATCAATGTATAAACGAGCACTTGCTCATTTTGGTTACGAATCGAAATAAAATTATACACACACACACACACAACACGCTGGATGTTGGGAGACACGAGACAGCATCAGAAAAACAAGAGCCCGTAGGGCGAGTATTTTCAGCTTTCGAGTGTCTCCCAACATCCCAAGTGTTGGTATCAGAGAACCCAAACACAAGGGTGCCGTGCAGTAACCCTTTTGTGAAATAAAACATATTTTTACTACTTTTGAACGAATTTAACATAAAATATTTGACTGATTAGATCAATTTTCTCCTATAAATCTTCACGTCTTTGTCATATTTTGCCTTTCTTCGAATCACAGATCCAGAGTTTTACTTTCGAAACACTTTCGATTCTTTTGAACGCTATGATTTTGATCCGTCTTATTTCTCATTTCTGCTGTGTCGCAAGCTTTTGCCGGTTTTGTAGGGCATAAATAATGCAATTTCTTATTTGCAATTACTTAGAAATTTTGGATGTTTTTTCTCTCATGATGTCCAAGTTGTTTTGGCTTGCGTGATCCAAACACGGGAGTAAGCCAATCAAATCACTAGAACAGCATTCGAAAATCTATCGAGTTTTACAAACACCTTTACATCTTAATAATCAAACATAAATTCACAAGCACGCAATACGCATTTCATATATGTCATTTAACACCTACACGCCTCCTTGATCTCAAGATCACAATCACAAGTCACATATCATAAATCACACGAGCGGGATCATACCAATACCTTCAACCGAGCCTTCTATTCTCATCATCACCAACAAACCAAGAGGACGCATATATGAACGGAGTGCATTCACTAATGATACACGCCCCCTTGATCTCTAGATCACACATCATATATATGATCCATCCACAACCAAATTAATACCTCATCAAGCATTTCAGATACCCGTGTTCTATAATTACAGCGAAGAACTGTCCTCATACCTCTGTTCTGCAATCTGTGGAGACGATCAATATGTTGTTTCTTGCTATTCCTCATACTTGCGAACATATACGTAGCGCCTTAAAAAGAATGCAGCTTGCATGCACGCAAGAATGCAAGTTAGTGACTCCATAAAAATATCGTTTTAATGTTTTGAGAGTGAATTCAGTCTGCATGTTGCAAACTAGCCAGGATCAAGAAGAGTCTGAAAGGTGTACTTTTATGAAAACTTGATCATAATAATAGCCCATCTGATGATAACGTGAATAGAAGGATGTTGTTTTACAGAGAAGTACTCACCGTCATCAAATTTTGTAACAAACGCAACAGCGGACAATGACTGTAAATCATGATTATGCTCCAACTGGCACGCAGTAGCTGATTCCTTGCAGTCAACACCGTGGCATTCCTGATTCACCATCATTGCTAGATCACACGTTGGCAATTCACAGCATTTACGAATACATCCATCCATATCAACCACTCCGTTGAATCTTGTCGTATTCTTATTACTTGATGATCCTCGTAAGGACATTCCTTGGAGAACTCCACCCGCAGAACAAGATGAATCTTCTAAACAATAAAAATTTTATCATAAAGTACTAAAGTATGGTACTATCAAATTAGCTTCTGATGATGAAACTCTACACAGCATGATTATGGCTTCTTAATTGATCTGAATGTACATGTTGTGCATGATAACGAAAAATTAAGGTTCATCAAATTACATGGATCAGACACAAATGAATTTCTTTGTTTATGCGAAGTCCAGCATAGTCATCAAATCTTTTGATCTTTTACCCAAAAGGTGACCTTCTGAACCTGGTATATTACGTGTTTGAAAACTATCTATATCAATCAATATCTAATTTAGAGACATTTCAATCCCAAAAAATATGATTATGAAAAGCTGCGCACCGGAACTAGTCACAGGTCCTTTAGCCAACATTTGGTAATTCATCTAGAAACACAAACGTGTAAGTTGTGCTTCAACCAATTTTTAAAATTCTTTATGCATCTGATGCATTTGTCCTTTTCCTGCAAATCTATTTCGAGCTTTTTGAATAAAATAAAAAATGAAAAAATTATTGCAATAAATATCAGTCAGACAAAAATGTTTACCATCAAGTGCAGATCGCTGTAGATTTGTAGTATATTATCAACATTGAAACAAAATTATGAATTAAATATATGGGTATCCTGGTATAGGCTAGGTTTTTAATAAAAGTCTCTTACGTTTCCAGAATTTTCGTCAATCTATGAAAAAGAATGCAGTGACGGTCCATTAATATACAAATTTATGTGATGTATTCCTAAAATATATGCCATCTCTTTTGTGTGCTCTAATGATCCTAACAAAATCAATTGCTGAGCTATATATGAATAATTTAGAATTCCACATTGATATGAAAAATATATGTTTTATCAGCTAAATTTTTACCAATAGCACAAAACATAATCAAGTGTCAAGTGTGATAATTCAGTTTGCAGCCTAATCTATATTAAATTCAATTCGGTTTGTCTATTGTTATTATACCATGGAATTTGGAGTAATACAGAAATCCAGGCAAAGGAAACCCCATCGCTCTTTCCAACAATAATAATCTTTCGATATCAAAGCAAACAGAATTCCATGAGAACGATACAACGCAATTGTAACTTTAATATGCAGCATTCAGGACGTACCTTGATCTTGACCTTTGACTTGATATATGTTGCAGAAGCATGTAAATAATAAAAGTCCAAAGATAAATGTTTCGATATCATTTACCTTCATTGTATAATTTAAAATTGATAACTCCTAATTCATTCCATCTGTGTTGTCTAATTTGGAAAACTCCGAAGCATAATCTAATTGCAGTAATTTTTGAGGATTTCACTTTAATTTCTTTGATTTACCCTTGTGGAAGTTCTTCTGGTTGGTTTCTTGTTTTGTTTCTTCAAATGGAGCTGACATGTTGAAAAGCGCAGGTGGTTGCATTTAATGAACTCTGCTTCAGACCGTGTTTGATTGGAGAGAAAGCATGAGGGCTATTCACTTTGAGTTGGGCAGCTGAGAATTAAAATGCTGGAGAAATTATAAAGGAGTTGGATTGGAGACAGAGCACTAACGTTTGTACAGATGAAGTTGAAGATGTAGATGATCCTCCAGACTTCTTGCTATAGCTTTAAAGTTTGCTTTTCCATTCCACAAAGATATAGCCTCATTCTTCATAATATAGAAAAAATATTATATATATATTCTACACTCTTTGAAGGCCTTTGCATGATTTACCTGGAGTTCAGAACAAATATTATTTTCTAGAATTCAACATTAAACAAAAAAATATGAACCATCGCAACAGCCACAAACCTAATTGCAACAATTGGAAGGTATATTTCGTTTGTGGCAATCTGAACCGTTAATCCTCAATGCTTGTCGATGTTCCTAGGTTTGAATAGAGTGGAAAGTTGATTTATGCTCTAATGAAGCATGGTATTGATTCTCAAATCCTAATAGATTATAATATTCTTTCTTCACAAAATGTTTATCCAAAATACATTCCATATGAACGAACAGAAACAGACAGACAAATACTGCTTGAAACCAATGGGAACTTCAATGCCACAGCGGAATACCATTCCTATGATATAGCACATAAATACTGCGAATATTACAGACAATTTACTGCTTTAAGAAAGGCTCTGATTTAAAAAATATAAAGATATGTCCATGATGGTTTATCATTCTAGGATCATAACAAGAAGTTCGGTCAATGATGCTCTATCTTATGGTAGCATTCATGTTAAGCCGTGCGTTACCTTTCTAAAAAGGCTGCTTTTGGTTCTACATACACGATTATGATGCCTCAACTCATAAAGTCTCATTCCTCTTGGATTCTAGAAACAATTCATTGATCTATCATAAAATAGCGGCACATCATAATTTCATAAGGCCTCTTCACAATAAACTTCTTTGGTGCTCCCTGTCTATTTTTTATCTATCATTGCTTATCCCTGTACTCAGAGAAATAATGGGAGATAATTATATAGAATTGTCCCCCATCAGCACAATGAAGCGTTTATAACTATTTCTATAAAGAGTTTTTTTTTATAGAATTGTATATTTGTGAACAGACTCCTAGCTGCTCTTATAGTTTGGATCGAATCAACATTGGTATAATTCATGAATGCTAGGCATTGATATTTTTTTAGATTATATTCTCAATGGATTTCAGTCAATGACATTCTGAAGAGAAAAAGAATTTCAGCGAATTTAATTTTTTAATTGATACAATTGTATATAAATATCAAGTAATTATTTGAATATAATTAATTTTAATTCTTTGCAATGAGAATATTTATTTTTAACATAAATCATAAATAGATATTGCTATTTTTATAAAAGACGTTAATTTTCCTTTTATAGGGTCAACTTATGAAGTTTAAAGAATTACTTTACTTCCAACTTACATCTTATTTAATATAGTTTTGTCAAATATCTTGACTCTTTATATCTGTTGCCTTTGGTAATGGCTTAGTATAATGTTTGATTTTAATCTGGTCTGAAAATATGTTATGAATTATAATGAAACAGTTATGTTGGTTTGTTTTCTGTTTCATATTGTCGTTGTGCCTCAGCTATGCATATTTATTGGATATTTTCTGTTGTATGTTATTCACCTACGTATATAACATCAAAATGAATCAATGAACTCTTAAACCAATAAATCCGATTACATTAGATTCTGCTTCAATGATGCGTGCTTCTGTGGAACTTCTGTAGAGGTATCTTCGGTATGTAATTTTAGAGTAAGAATATATTAGCTAGGATGATTGTTCCATATACACACGCATAACTTAATACCTCACAAATTTTATCCTCTAAATATTTGAGTATGATCTTCACCCTTGGTTTTTCTCTCACTTAGAAGGTAATACGATTTGACACCCTTCACTGACATGATCCATGACTTTCTGCTTAAGATCACATACTTGTTGTTTCAATGCATTTGCAACGGCTCCAAGTTCGATATTTTTCTCCTTCAGATCTTTTACACGATCTTCTAGTTTTGCCTCTCGTTCAAGTTTCCGTTTCCTACATTTAGACGATGCTATTCTATTTCTTAACTTTTTACGTTCACGTTTCACCAATTCTTGAATTTCAAGATTAATTGGCTGAACATGTTGGTTATTATTATCCATGAACATTCGTGATTGATCTTGAGGTATTTGAGCAACTTGCATTGGCTCCATACCAGACATATTCCCGTTTTGGTGAAAACTTTGATCACTATATGCTGACTCTAAAAATTTTGCTTGTAATGTTTGAAATTGGGCACCTATTAACTGTCTTTGATTCTGATGTGCCTGTTCTTGCATTGAAAATTCTGATACATGGCTTGAGTGCTGCTCTCTATCTTTCTGGTAGCAAATTGCATTTGATTGAAATTGTGCACACTGTTGATTCTCTACTAGCTGTTGTACAAGGGGGATATTTCTTCGTTGTTGGTTTTGTGGATCTAATAATTCAAGCCCAGCAAGACCAAACGGGTCAGTTTGGGACTGAAGTCTCTGGTTTTGTCCTATAGTTTGTACAGGTTCTACAAGACCGATTGGACCACAAATTAAAGATACGTTTTGAGCCTGTATGGGTATCTCGGCCATGTTGCTTACTTGATGAGCTTCATGTACTAAATTGCTATTTGTCAAAGTAGATATTACATTACTGTTTGAATTACTTATATTCGTCATAGATTTGTAATCACTTTTTTGGTGTAATTTGATATCTCTAGATGTTTTGTTGTTATTGTTGTTGTTATTACGTCTGTCGTCATTGTTTATGTTACCGTTATTATTGTTGTTGCTGTCATTGTCTAGTAATAATCCATCTACTTGCCCATTTCTCATAATAATACATTGCTGATACTGATCTTGTAATCTTTGTATATGTTGCTGTTGATTGGGGTTGTTTTGCTTGTGTTGATGTTGCTGTTTACCTACTGCTTTACACGTATTAATTCCTTCTTGTCTGTTATGTAACTGTTGCAGTGCGTCAGTGAACATGTTTTCAGTTGGACCATCTGTTGCCATTGGTAACAACATATCTTGATTTGTTGAGCTAGGTGAGTTAGTTTCACTGTCATGTAAATTTAAAAATATCCGTTCTAAATCAGGTGAAGTAAGTTTTAGGAAATCAAGAGGTGGCGAATCAATATTTGTAGTGTTCGTCATAATGTGGCCGTCTTCTGTGCTGTAAGTCATGTGTAAGTTAGATTGGTTCTTGATAGAGCGTCCACCGTTTCGATTCAATGGTAAATCAACCGGTCTACTCTTTTCATAGAAAGGTGCGTTAGCCATAGAATGAACCAAAGAATCATCTGTGTAGAAATGTGCATCTAGGCAATCCTCCATAATTGATTAATAGTATCTAAGATAACCTCTTTCTACTGTCTTGCCTAAACTATGGTATTCTAAATAAATTTTAAAAAAATCGTGTCCATCGACGACTACTGAAAATCAGTACATGCCATGAATCTGTTTACCAGTGCCCACGCGTTCAAAATCAGCGCGCATACACTTCACTGGGTTGAAACTACATGCATTCAAGCGGAACTGATTTTGAACATGAAACCACGGTTAGAGGGCTTGGTGTGGGTAAATTCGAATTGAGCCACCTGTCATGTGACCTGTTCAGCAACACAGTCCAGCGAGTCGTTTGGCGGGAATTTGACAGTTGATGAGAAATGATCTCATATCGAATGGGACGTGTTCTATATTCTGATTGGCTCAAATGAGAGCAAGCAGAATAACTGATAGGATTTCAGAAGATTAAAGAAAAATATATCAAAAATTTATTTCTTGCTTCTGGCTTTTACCTAGTTCTATCTTTGATTTATTCATGAAATTATTTATTTTATTTATTATATATTCTATTACAGTAACATTGACTATATAACTGATAATATCAAGCGAGAAAAATATTGGACTTACTTACATTTCAAGTTGACATAGATAAATATTGGAGAAATATCGCTAACCGATAGAAGCGCACGGATTAGCCCAATCCCATCACATTATATGGTTGCTTGTACTCTCTACAACTGAAAAGCGTCTCTATGTACACCATGCATTGTACAGCTCGTACCCTTCACTTGTGAATCCTCTGTGTTATATTCAAGTATTAGTTCAACGCTGCAAGATTGATTATAGCACTTCCATTAACATAAGCATTATTTTCGTTAAGAGTGTTATAGATTTGTATACGGCTGCAGTTATATTTTGAATGGTGAAACACTGATGTATCGACATCGACCGATAGCTGAACATTTTAGTTATATTATTTATATAGGTGCTGCATGATGTCCTTAATTTGAATGGATCACTCTCTTAGGAAGATTGACTTACATTTGTTACCTAAATATCTTCTACAGTGATTGATACATTGAAACACACATATATATGCTTTATCATCACCCAATATATGTATGCTTGCTCTTTTGGCAGCTGTTTTTAATTTTAACATATCTGACACGTTCTTCAACTTATTAAATAACTATATCTGATTTTTGAAGCTGCAACGATACCTTGACGTTAAGACGTTAAGTGCCCGTTTCTCTCATTCCAGGTATAACAACAAAGCTAAAATATTTTTCCCATGGTCATATGATAAAATGTCGCTGGGAAGTATTAACAATGCAAATAGAGAACTATTTTCGGGCCATCATAATTAAAGCAAGTTGACTCGAAAGATTGCGGTGGTATTTCACATAAAATTCGAAAACATCTTTTGAAAATCCCTTCGATAAAGCCTATAAATGTAACAGCTAAACCGGGATTAAACCGCTAGATATAATTATACAAGTGTGTATACATGCATATTGTATATACTCTATACTTAAAGAAGGATAACCTCGTTACATATATGGCACTATATGATTGCTCATCTTTTATGATTGCCTCATTACAGTTAAACGGACACAAATTTATATTTTATATTTTTATAGTCCCAACTATAATAGTGATCAAGGGGTGGATATGTATGCTTATTTTTCCAAAACATTATGTATAGCAAATTACTGGGAATCTTTATGCTCCAATTTATGAACAGCAAGGATGTATTAATTTATAACTGATAATGCAATACTGGTTTAGTAGTACAGTCATTATAAGAAATGACTTCCCACAAATTGCAACAGGAAAAATTTTAGGGTCAAGTTTTATGCTTAACAACATGTCCAAACGTTCTGAAATCGGAGTACGCAAAATGCCTTAATTTTTCAGTGGTTAATTTGAGGGAATACCATCAAACATAGTAGCCCTGCATCATTTAGCTCGTATAATACGCTTAAAATTTCTTTACTGTCACTGTGTATCAAATTACTAAATCGAGGCTATGAACAAAGATACATAAATCGACATAGAAAGATGAGAAAAACATATACACAGTAAGTAAATCGTCATCATAATTATCATCATCGTCATCATCATCATCATCATTTATTCAGGGCCCATAAGCCAATGAACATTTTCTCATGGGTTTTTTTTTTCATAGGAATTAAAAAATGTTATTCATTATGTTTTAACATTCCATTAGCAGTATAGATCATGTAAATACTTTATTTATGCCTGCAGAAACACAGCAAAAAAATATATCCATTAAAAATGTGAAATAAAATTGAACTAAAGAACCAATAGCTTAATTACTCCTCGACAGGACATCAATGTAACTTTGTATAGCATAAACTAGTTACCAAGTCGTTCATGTTACAGTACTGTACTAATTTAAATGGTGTACAAATTAAACACAAAAACTTCACCTAAACGTTATGCCAAAAATGTTGACTATATCCTACATCCATATACAATCAAACATGTTATAACAGCCATTTCAATGCAGCGACCACCTGTCGGAAGTGGTCACTCTTGCAATGTCTTGAAGTAGTATTTTCTATTGAATCAAAGATTGATGAGCTTGGCTGCAGTTTTAGTGATTTACTCTTTTTCTAGTTCTTGGTTAGTCTGAGCAGACAAAAGAAACTTGTATGAAGAAAATAACTTGCGCCGCTTTTAAAATTTCCAAAATTCCCCAACCATTAACTTTCCATTCATTAATAATCGTCAACATATTTTTGAAACTTTGACAAGTGAGTTAAGCTGTAGGGTTCACAGTATGTGTACGGCAGCTTTTCATATCCCTGCGAAAAACAGTTCAGGGGTTCATGAGCAGTCCATGAACAGTTCATGAACGTTAAATGGCCTCAAGTTTGCATGGACAGTTCATGAACTGTCCGTGAAGATTCATGAACTTTTTATGAATAGTTCATGAACTGTTCACGAACTCCTGAATTTTTTTTTGCAGGGGATGTATCAACTCCGTTATATGGTAATCTTCCTTGGAAAATAATTCTGTATAGTCTTAGTATAGAGATGACTGTTTTAACAGGTTTTATTGTAAATGGATATTGTATATAGTCAACATTTTGGGCATAACCTTGGGCATAACCTAAAGGTTACAAGTTCCTGTGTTCAATTTTCATTTCATGGTTAATTAGTAATCCAAATGACTGGATAACTGTAGACTATGCTATACGAAGTTACATTGACTTCCTGTTGAGGAGTAATTAAATTATTAGTTCTTTAGTTTCATTTTATTTGACATTTTTAATGAATATCTTTTTCTGCCGCTTTTCTGCAGGCCTATCATCAAATCGTAATAGTCAATTTCTATCAAAAATAATTGCGATCATGAACATCCTTAGGCTAAAAAAGAATGAATAACATTTTTTACTTACTGTGTATATGTTTCCTTGTTTTTCTACGACGATTTGTGTATCTTCGTACATAGCCTCGTTTTGGCAATTTGATACATAGTGACCGCAAAGAAATTTTAAGCACATTATATGAGCTGAATTATGCAAGGATACTATGTCTAATGGTATTCCCTCAAATGAAACCACTGAAACTTGACAGCCTCGATTTCACGTTTCTACTGGGAATGCGATTAATCAAATTGCGAAATTAAGGCATTCTGCCTACTCCGATTTCAGAACATTTTGAATATGTTGTTAAGCATAAAATTTGACCCTAAAATTTATGATAAATATTTCTGTTGCAATTTGTATGAGGTTCAGGCTTATATTGGCTTAAAATGACTGTTATATAGATCGACATTATTGACTAAATGAGAAGACAGAAACAGATTTTGGAAAAAATGTTTTTCTGCTAACTCATTCCACTTTGGTATGCAATTGCAGAATTCTTGTTTGAATTATTTCAGCATTAATGTTGATGATGACGATGACGAATTCAACTTCAAAAGGAATCCCCTCAATTGCAGATAATATCAACTTTATTCATCTATTACACAATGAACGAATTTCCAAATCGACTACCAGTATATAGGCTATGCGTTAATTTATACATCAATATCAATTCATGTTTTACTCTCTGCCTGTCATTCAGTGTTCCTAAATTATATGCAATGTAATAAGACGTTCTGTTATTAGCAAGGATGATTGAATCTGAAATATATCACTCATCTTTAAATTTCGCTGGACCTTCTCTAGGAACTTGATATATTTATCGGATGAGGATTCCAGACTGGTGACTCATTTTCTCATAAATGCCTCGGGTAAGTTACATAGGCTTTAATAAGCATAACAGGATTGCGACTAGTAAAGCATTTCATGATTAATATGACATCTTCAATATTGGTTTTGTACCATGCAGTCATTGATCAATGATTTTAGATCAGATGATATTATCACATCCAGGTCTTGAAATTTGTTCACTTGGCTTACGTGATGTCTAGACAAGTTGTAAATACAATGGAAACTTTGATGTTTCCTCAAAAAAGAACAGCGTACAGTGAAGTGACGACTCTCTGTATACGCAATTCGCAATAAGTGGTCCTGCCGAAGTAATAACATACATGGAAATTACTCGGATATGATTAGCTAAGAGAAGTACAGTTTATGTTAATTGAGTGCAAAAAAGTTAATCTAGAGCATAAAATGCTAATCGCGATTATATGATTGTCCGAAACGTAGATCAAATAACTTTACAGTCAATGAGAATACTGTACTACAATTTGTTCCCAGTTACATCACATCAATTGTCAAACAATCGAACTAGAAAGATTCCTGCTGCCCCCGGTGCTGCCTATGTAAAAAAGTACAAATGGTGATTATAGATCTATGAAATGCATATTTGATTTGATAGACGTTTCAAATAAATTTCGTTGAATTAGCGTCATCCATTTTGAAAATTATTTATTGTAGTCCTAGAAATATTGATTAAACTCGCAATCTTTGAGTCAACCTTTTTGTATCACTCTGCGTTTAGCATTGAGAATTTTTATTAATGTTTTGCCTCATAAGCTTATAATTATATTATAGTCCTATTTTATTTGAGTAGAAAATCTGTCTGAAGATCGCAGTGAAATGCGTGAAGCTTGAGTAACAGTAAAGAATGTGTATTTGTTATACTCTTTCACCATATATTATTATTATTTTTGTCCTATATATTTACAAGGATTTGATCAAATTTCCTTGTAGAATATTTAAGATTAGTTTGGAGCTTTCAAAATCACTTTCTTGTAAATAAATATTAAAAACTATTGATCTTTAAACGAAACCTTAAACATAGAAATCTCAGAATTTAATCCGCAAACCAGATGATTAGTTTTACAATTTTGTTTCTAGTGACTCAATTTCATAACATTAGCAGCAAATCTCGAAAAATTTATATCAGCACAATTTCACATTTGGGCTTCTGAAGTAAAATGCAGATGGCATTTTTGATACTGATTAAGTGTAAGTAATTTCATTTGTTATGAAAGATAATGATGTTCAGATCAAATTGATAATAATTTGCACTACATGATGCTGAAGTTATATGTATAGTTGTTGACACCTTGACCAAATCCAGATTTACTGACTGATATGCAAGTGTTCAGATTATCTACTATCAAGATTTAAATCAGGATCTCATATTAAGAAAACCAGTGATATATGGGCATGGCGGCAAAACTTTACATTTGTATAAAACAGTTAAAACGCAGTCTGAGCTAGGTTAGTCCATTCAATGATTGATGAAATCATGACGTAATTAATAAGCCGATTTTACTACTATTTAGGTTTCCAAAGTAACAAATGTATAATTATATCGTCTGTTTTATCATCCTAAGAAATCAGAATAATTGTTGTTTGAAAATTATTGAAGTGAGGCGTCTATTATAGTTATAGCTTATGCGAATACTATAAAGTCTTACAAATCAGCAAAATGCGAATGACTTCAAACTATAAACTTGTACTAACAAAATATGACTAGAAGTACAAGACAAGCATATAAGCAGAATTAGTACAATATAAAGTTAAGTACATGTAATTCATGTCTGCTTTAGCTAGTATATATTACAGTAATGAAGCTATAGAGGCAAGATAATCTGAAATTACAATCGTCTTTAGAACATTTACAGGCTCTAATTGCAAAAAACTTCAATGTTAAACATTAAAGATTATATATGATCGAAAAGTGAAGCTCAAAATATGTTTGTTTATGAGTTATGTTTTAGCCCACATTCAGTCAAAACAAATAATTGTGTTATGTATACAGGATATTACTACATAATAATATAGCCCTTGCTCTGGGTTACCTTTATCCGTTACTATATGATTAAAATAATATTTGTATCTATAAATGCATAAATGTTTGCCCAGAATCGGGCATGAATTTAAAATAAATAAAAAAGCTTCAATCAGTATGAGAACAGCTTTTTTATCCGTTACGATTTACATTTTCCTAATAACGAAATTATGCAATGCTAGCGTATATATACTGACTATACCAAGTATAAATATTATTTGAATAAATTTCTTCTGATGAAGTAATCTTATTCGGCGACAAAATCTATGAATAACTAATCAACCTTAAAGTTATGAAATTATGGCTTTAACTATTTTATGCTGTCAATAAAGTGTTATCCTTGCGGCTATGTATTAGTTGTTGCCGGGAGTTGTTGATCACTATAGGTAAAGCAGTTCTTATGAAAAGCCTGTTTTATGCTACTGGTGTACAACAAAATCTGATATTAATTCCACAGAGAAACATTTCTTGAGCGCCATGAGGATGAATTGAAGCTGTGAGGAACAAAGATTTCGGTTTTAACTACCTGTGCTTTTGAATTAGTAATGATTTCAAATTCTTCTGTAAAATTTAGTTTCAACGATGAAATTTAATTTTAATCTTAAATCTGTAAAGATGTTGAAGGTTAAAACCAACCGCCTATAATGATTGTATTCAATAGAGAGACAGTATAGAAGAAATTGGCAAACTTAAATAAAAAAATTTCAAAATCAAAATTCTCAAGGTAAGATGTTTATCTCATATATTATATTATAAACTTTCTGTATAAAGAAATAATATTTTTATATATTTTGAGAAAATTTGTATACGCACATGCCTGAGATCTAAGTTCTATAGAAATTTTTTAAAAGTAGTTTGTAAATAGCTGTTGTAAAGGGTTTAATGTGAAAACATATTGATGTTGGGAACGATAACAATATTATGCTACAATTTACCACATTACAACTAACAAATCCAAAGTTTATATATATAACTATAGCTTTGAGAAATGCCGATAATCGATGTAACCCTGTAATCGAAAAATATTTTTGAAATCAATTTGAAAATTTCACATGTATATAATATCTATATAAAGACAAATTCATTACAGTAGCGACACTCCAATGTGAATACTGCAATGGAAGCATTTCTACATTATTGTAGTTCCATTTCATTAAATTTTCTATTCTATAAATAACTATTGAGCATAGACCCATTTATACTACAAATAAGCAGCTGAAAATCTTCAATAGTGCGGTCGGTGTTATATATTTTGAATGAATATATTATCTCAATGGTAAACTATACATGTAAAGAATTCTCTCGTGAGATCCTTTTATCATATAGTAATACAGTATCTTCATTGACTTGTCAACTGATAACTGATATTTAGAGATTTGCAATATTTAGAAGGATCTCTTTCACTTTTTGTAAAAGATTTGCAAACGTCAAAATAAATTTGGTCGATTTACGACTGGTTTAAGGCGCTTTCGAACTGAAGTCAGATATGATAAACCACATGCGTGGAAATTACAAACACCAAAATATTAAAAACTCCATGCATTATTGGCTCTATATATGGGTATAATGTCTCTATAGAAGGTGTGTATATATAGTAATAATTTACAATGCACACGCAGCACTTCATGCCTGCAAAGCAATATTTTATGATCACTACTCTGAGTTATAGTCATTTAAGTTTAGATTTTGCGTTATTTATACAATGATAAATCTCTCAATTGTTAATCGGTATAGTTTCAAATTTTATTTCAGTAGATTATATTCGGTAGATTCTCAACTGTAGGCATTCTTGTCTTATTTTCCAACATAGTATCAACTATAGTATGTTGTTCTCAGATCAAATCAAACAGTTATACATTTCGATGACGGCCAAGTTTATCACTGCGTACCACGTCTAGCTCTATACACTAATGATTTCATAAATTAATGCTTATTATATCGGTTAATATTTTAGATTGTGCGGTTATGGATTAATTAAGCAGTATTCTGTTTTCATTTGATGGCTTATCTTGGTACTGAGATTGTGTATATATTTATTTGTTTTTTTAAATCCTCATTGACGTTGATTGTTATATTAACATTTCATGGGTATTCTTTTCATGAGATAGCAAAAGAAGTTCGCATTGTACAGTTTCAAAACTATAACACTCTCCATAAACAGCTGTCTGACACAAAATCTGTGTATGACTTACCAGTATATATAAGCAATGAAATCATGATGAAAAATCGGTAAAAATGATTGCTCTGTATACGGTTTAAGGGTCGTAGCTGGCTAAATATTCCGTCAATCCGATATGGCGCTTACACATGAAACTTATGAAAGGCGTCCACTGTGAAGCCTGCTTAATGAAAATATTCACTCGCTATCCAAGCACCTCAGATCATGCTCAGATCATATAGTCAATAGAATAGAAATTTCGATCAACTATTCTGAGATTGAAACAACGCTTGAAATTGTGATCAGCAGCGAATTTATAAACTTTAATCACAAATATGTTGATTGTTAGAGGTTTAATTGTAGCATGCTATAGTAAATTTCATTTATATTCGATGTCAGTTAAATTTATATTTGGTTCACACAAAAAAAATAACGTCATATATAACCATCATCATCATATCGTATTATTTGAGAAAGCCCTCCTAGTAAAGATAAAACTTTACGAGGCCTATATACTGTTTTGATTTTTCTTTTGATTGGAAACCCAGCCGGTCAACAATTAAGCTCAATGCAGTAATTTTGTAGAGAAAAGCTTAATTTTACAGTTCAAAAAAGTTTTGAAGCCATGAAAACTGCATGCTGTTTGAAGGCGTTTCGTTTAAATTTATGTAACACTACGTTGATGCACTAGTCAAATGACAGAACGGCCCAAGAACGCCGGGAAAATAGCTGCCATTAACTGGTTATTCAAGTATTTTCAGCCCCTTTAACACTGTTTTAATAGCTATATTGTTCGGGTACCCGAAATCTTACCATGATGTCAACATTATTATGAAAGCAGTGAAGACTGAAGAGTGGTCGGAAAATGACGGTTCTAATGTGGGTAAAGTTGCGTTTGAATAATATCTTTTTAATTACATTCACATGCGCTTTTTGAATCCTCAATCCAGACCAACTGTCATTATAAAAAAGAAATAGCAACTTTAATGCAATAGCAAGGCCTTTTTTAACAAGTAAGTCTCTCCAGATACCGGGGAAAGTAATCGATTTTAACAATTCCCAATTATTAACCCCCGGGTGTTTCCCGGGAGTCCAGGGGTTGTGCTGTCATTTAACTAATGCATAAACATAATATATCTGATGTGAATTTAATTCAGTCACATTTGCAGCTTTTCAATTTTAGAAAATAAATTCTCTATAAACGCCGTATAAATATTTAGATCGGATTTCAAAGTTATTATGTATAACTAGTACTAGCTTGGTTGGTTTAGCTTATTTTTTAAAAAAATATAGAAAGTTTGGACTATTTCATTTCGTTACATTTTAATAATTTTGTCAAAATTTACGATATATATATATATATTTATACGTTTTAATACAGTTATAATTTAAAAACCTCTGCAATTTTGATCAGAGCATTCAGTAAACATATATGCATAGTTAAACTTCGCGTGACTTGTGAATTATAACCTAACATGTTTCTATACTGAATGATTAAAACAGACTTAATAAACGCATTGTGTTTTATACATTTGTCTTTTCAGGTTACTATGACAACATGACATGGACTACTCTTTGCAAAATTTATCTGAGATTTCTGAAATATAAACGCTGTTGAAGATTAAGCTCTATTTTTATTTAGCTAAATATAGCACCTGATTTCAAGCTTTTTATACTTGCGGACTTTCATCATTTGACACAGGACACTGTATAGAAGAAATGTTTTCTGAAACTATGCATCATCAACAAACCAATTCGAGGAAATTATATACGTTTGACTAAGTCTTGATATTATAGAGTTATCTAACGTACAGAAGCTTATAATATAAAAGTTATTATAAAGCACTTATTTCTACTTTCATGCACGTATCTAATGGATGAGATACAATTACCTACTACTTTGGGTGAAGAAACTCTTGAAAAAGACTTATGTTTCTCTTGTGCAGCTCGTTTAGCTCGCATGAGAAAATCTGCAGTTAGATGGCTATATTTAGAATGGTATAAAAAGGCTATACTTGGACAGGAACTTGTATCGGTAAGTTTTGTTTTGTATTTTTAGCCAACACTTTCGTGGATTTATCATAATTGAGATGTATGAGAAACTAGCAATTATGTATTTATTTGAAACAAAAGGCAACGTTTTAATTTGATTAAATGGGCGTGGAAAGCTATCGAAATGTTTTCGATGTCAACTCAATACACATCTAACCAATATGAAAAGTTACAGGATTTGTCATTCAATATCATAATAATCTTGACTTAAACTCTGTTTCAGAATAATTAATTTTAGTTGTTTTAAGATAAATCTCCCGCTTTTTATTACTAATCCTCGTTTATGTAGTTAATGTGAGATAGAAATCTTAAGTAATTTGATATGTATGGCTTTAGCAATATTTTAGGATAGTGAAAAACCAGTGTTGCTTGAAATTCGTTTTGCTGAACTAGGCCTCAAATTGCCATTGAATTTATTATATTATATTCCCCATTAAATTATAGATATGAGATATGACTCTATCTTTAGGTATCATTATTTGGTTGTTGTTCTGCCCAACAAGGGCGTCAACATGCATTCCCGGTGGTAAATTCCATTGCAATTCAACGGGGTTGCTCAAATGGAACTAGGCAAAATGTCTATTAAATTTTTTCACATAGCGAAACTTTATTTTGCAAAATGAAGCAATTGCATAGGCGTCAAAAAGTATACCTCAAAAGATAATCATGACAAAGCATACCCTAAAACTATTTTTTGGGTTATGAAAATGGTAACCTTGATTATAATAATGCTAATAGTGAATGTCCCCGTATACTAAAAGTATGGAAGTTACCCACAGACTGCAATCATTTACCGTCAAGTTTGCTGGTAATACATACATGCAGTTTTTGATAAAAAGATATTCAGCATACTTTAACTAGGACAAATCATATAAACTACATTAGAATTACTTAAACTGAAGTAGTTTTCAGATTGAGTCAATTAATCAAGAGAAACGTTCTTCATACAAGCGAGTATTTAAAGACACTTCACTATATCGACCCTTCTTCAGACTTTCACGTTTGTGAATAAGTCCTTGCTCTCCTAAAAATCAAAGTATCATTATCAAATCTGATCTATTCATTTCATCAATTTACTAATTGCTAGTTGCATATATAGTCGTTAACAGGTTTTTTCCCCAACAGATTTCTTTTCTCATTTTCACGGCTGATTTATTTTTATTCATTTAAGGTATTAAATAATAAGTGGTATTTCTATAGTATATTGGTAATCAATACTTTTCAGCAGTCCGTGTATTTAGAATATGTCAGCTAGATTTAAACTGAAATTAATTCGTATTCAACACAAATATAAATAAGGTCATTTGAACTATAATAAGACAGTAGGAAGTCCATTGATATGATGTGTCGTGTTATGCTTTGTCGATAAGCGTCATGTCAACATATTTATCAATGTCTTTGTCAGAAGAAACATCTGAGCTATGCCAGAGTAATAGAAAATTCCAAGGTTTGACTTAACTACTATACATTGATACGTGCCCATTTAACTATTGGTGCGTATGAGTGCATCTGTGCTTTTTGTACAAGGGTGTCCTATCTTAGAATCTTGATAGCACCCCAAAAAATTGCAGGTTTTGCTGGAAATAATACCCCAAATTTGTCATAAACTGAATAGGTGGACTAATTTAAATGCCAATTAGGCACCAATCACAACAGCGTTCTGGCCTCTGGGCACTTTAGATATAGAATATGCCGGATTCATCTCTAGAAACCAGAAATTTCGCAGCAGGTAGCCATTAGTAAAAAATTGATGCCCAAAAAATGCCAGCATGATGCCAAATGGTACCCTAAAAAATGGCACAGCTCCGTCTTACCCCTGTATGGAGGTACCCCCCTGGGCTACATTGATCTTTCGTCGTTATTCTACCTACAGATCTAATCCTTTTATGTAAGTTTGAACTATAAACATAATGCAAGCAGTTACTGTATTATCTTTTCAAATCTCGCTTTGATAATTTCATCCTCGTTTTATAATACAAAGAAATGTAGAAGTCATTTCTCTTTAAATCCCGGCAACGATTATATTATTATTTTTGTAGCGACTTAGTAAGACAAACAAGAGCTTTTAGACTAAAGTTGTCTTCGATTTATTCCCGGGGGGACTTCCATACGTCGACTGCACGGGGACGTGTTATTTATTGCCTTTTCCAGATTCTTTTGAAATTTTACGGTGTCAATTTAATCAATTTAAAGATTTTCAAAAACGTTTCAGAACTTTTACCTTATTTTGCTGGTAAAAACATGAAATGTGAATGTCTTCATTCTCATTTGCTTTGGGGACTTTGCAGTATTCCTCTTTGAAAAATTATTGAAGTACCCCCCCCCCTCCCGATCAGTTTTACATGTTTCAGTCTAAGTGTCTCTCGTTGAGTCAATTTCAAGTTATGTGTTTAGCAGATGCTTTGTCTATAACACTTTCAATGCAACAAGAATCGAGTTTCGTGAGGTTTAAAATTGTATTTATAGTATACAAGGAGGATTTCTTCAAGTCTTATCTTTTCATCACCTGCTAAGACTGATCTTCAAATTTTTGCAGACATGATTAAATTATTTATTTAAGGGATGAAGGCAAACTGCATGCTTTTCTTTCAAAACTTACAGTTTCTTTATAAATTTTTATTTGAATAATTAGCGATTTCAAGAAGTCAGAAAAGCGTATTATTAACTTTATATGTATAGGGGAGACCTACGATTTGCTTCAATGCCCTAGTAAATACACTCAAAGAAAATTCTTTCCTGATTAAGATTAAGAATTGAATTGTTTAAATTGAAAACTATAAGGAATAAATACTTTATCCTTAAGAAGCTATAAGTAAATTAAATACTTGCTTTATAAAAATGAAAATATTGAATAGATCACGTGGTCTATCTGACATCTATGATAAACCACTGCAGTGTGTGTTCTACTAAGATTCACAGCGAAGATAACATGTTGGATTAAGCAATATTTTTCTATTTTAACACAATAGAATATCAAACTATATTATAATTCATCACAATTTTTGAATAATTTTCTAACATTTTTGTGATGATATATGTTTTTGAATGTTTATCTTGCTTAAAATCAAGGTAAACAATTCTTAACATGGTTGACATATCCTAAATTTTATTTGGAAGTTATTCATGTAAAAAAATAAAATTTGGAGATCGTAAATACCTGTGGGGATAGGAATTTATTCTAACTTTATTTTAAGGAGGATATATCAAAGATGGGCGATGAGTATGACTTGAGGTAGGTGTGCTATTTTGAAATTTTAAATAGAAAACTTGAATTAACAATAATCCGGACACCTCTGATCCAGAGAGCTGATATAACATTACTCGAGAACTAAATTGATTGGATCATTTTGGCAGATAAATGTCTATACTATTTCCTTTTCACATTTTCTTATAACTTCCTATACACGTTCGTTAAAACAACTAACAAGCGTTATAGTATTTGCATCAAGATTCCTAGAAATTGGAAAGGTTTTTAGCCGGTTTTGGAAGAATGTTGTTCTCGTTGTAACTGTTCTCTTGAGTGTTGTACATCTGTTTCTGTGCTAAATGCATGCTTTTTACACTCTTTTCGAAGCATTGCTTCGCCAACATACTTTGTTTTATATTTTATGCGTTTGAGCAAATGAGGTTGTCATTCTGCTGAGTTTTTATTTTTAATGCTTATAATATATTATATACATGTTATATATATGTTATATCATTATATAATTCAGTTGTACACATAATTAAACGGGAAATTCTGCCTCTACCAGACTAAATGATTGAGTAAATCCAATAAACTCATATGCTATATGCTTTAGAGTAAACTACTGTTTACTACGGTAGAAATTCCAATAACCTTGCAATTAAATGTCGGTACCTTTTCTATTGTTACGCTTCGTGTCTTCACTTGAAGATCTTAGCTATTCTTGCCTAACTAAGGTTTGGCACTTGTTGAGATCTCTGTGTTCAATAGAACATAGAAAACTCTCATATAAATTTGAACTATATGTCATCTTGATGTTTGGATAAACCCAAGCCGCTTCATATTTAACAACCTTTACTCTTACAATTAATATCACGTGATTAAACAGTGACATCTTATTGGTTCTGTTTGGATATAATGCAATATACTATGAAGATTTAAGGAGATTTTCCTTCAATGACTTTTGAATATTTTTAAGATTAATCTGCGACAAATTCTTCCTAAGCCATATATGTTACGTCTGTTTTCTATGATTTTAATCCCTTAAATGCGATTCGATCCAAATATATTTGTTTCTTGTATTGCCGATTATGACAATCCTAAAGTGATGAATTGGAATTTAGATTAAGGGTTAAAGTCAAAAATAATAGATGTTATTTATACGATTATTATATTCATGCTATACTAAAATTTTCTGAAAGGGATAAATCTTGATCCTCAATGGTCATTTTTGATTGGAATTCAATCTGGAGAAACCCCTTACCTCTGTATTGTTTTTACAGAAAAAAATCTAATCTAGTAACAGCTACTTCAAAACATAATGCTTTCTCAGACACAAGCATAACTTGTAGATCAGGCACTATTGAAATTGACTCTGAGTATTATTTATGATAACCATATACTAATCAAACAGCATAAGTATCATTGGTTAATAAAGTAGAATCAAATAATGTTTAAACACAGAAAATTAGGTAATAGCTTTTTATCTAAATAACAGCATAATATTAGCATAATCTTAGGTACTGTATATTCTCTCAAATCATTTGAAATCAGGTGAATTAGCAGTCATAAATGTGGATAGGTTATTCGGACCTTAGCCTTAGGCAATAATACCGCAAAGCATATCTTTTACGCCCTACCCCAGTAAGGGCATAAGAATCAGAGGTGTCCGGAGTGGCAAGAAGTCCAAAAAATTCCTAATAGATGAACCTGACTTCAGGATTGGCTCCGAAAATGTAGAGTCCGGCTTCGACTTCCGCTCCTGTTTGGCAAGACATTTACTTCAATCCGGCTTCTGCTGAATTACGGATATTTCTTCTTTGGGGAGTTTGACTCCTGCTTCTGTACAAATTTCGTATGAACATCACATCACTGGGGCATTTATTGCAAAAACATTGTTCGGGAAAGAAGGCTTTCATACGAATTGCCGTAGTTTCCGTATTAAATATTCAAATTGTCATTCCTCTTTTCTCTAACCTGGTTCCACAATGCCCATAATTCTGCTATTTTACACCATCCATTCCACTCTACCGTTAATAAAGTGGAGTACAGGAGCATGTGGAAAAAGTACTATGTCCCTTCTCCTCGATCAGACCTTAACATAATTTCCTCAAAGGTGTCAAACAGCACTTGATGGACTTAACCAGTCTTTTAATTTTGACAACTGTGGTGAATCTATGGTAGGCTCTTTTCTCGTAACCCAACCCAAAATTAATGGATAAAAGTGTTTGGACGTAAGATGTGACACACATGAGTGAATATCAAACAGTCAAATTCATCATTCATTTATCGAGTGAACAAGTACGATAAATAATTCTATCAGGCAGATTAAATATTTTTTAATCCCCAAGGATTGAATTATTCTGGGCAATTCAAGTTTACACAATCCCGATGCCCACAGGGGTAGGAATATTAATATTTTGGTGGTTTATCTATCATATTATCTAGCAATCTATATTATAGATCATCTCATCTAAACTTTTCAGTCTCTTTATGTCTCGTAACAAAGACATCTAGTATCTTTGTGGAAGGAGAAGCTCTCTCTGTCTGAACAAAGATTGTACAATGATGCGTCATACTGGAAAAGATGATTTCAAATCATTGCACAATCTTGGGAAATCCAGACTGCAAAAACTGCTTAACATGCTATAGATTTCTTTGTGTTTTGGTACGGGACCTATATATAGAGAGACTGAAAAGTTTAGAGGAAATGATCTACATATAGATTGATAAAAATATGATAGAAAAACTAACACAGCTGGAAAAATGTAAGTCACTAATACGAGAGACTTCCATATGGGCTCTATACAGGATGTGCCACTTTTTAGGGTACAAAATTATTTTTCATCATTTTGGCAAATTTAGGGTAAAAGAAAATTAATTTGGCTTTCTGCTGCGGTATTTACTGTTTCAAGCTGTAAATGTCGTATACATTCTGCTGTGAACCGCCCAAATCGTATTTCAACATATCACACTACAAATATTGCACTCTAAGCACCTTCATTCCATTTTGTATAATTTTATGTCAAGCATGAATAATTGAATATGGAAGTTAAAGCTTAGTCATCCTTGTACAATCCGGTTAAAATGTTTGACGAATAAACAACCACTCTACTATGTAAAATCATCGGTGAGAAAATAGTACATTTTTCGGCAATATTGAAGTACCATTTTCCGCAAAACCAGTGATAGTGCTTGGAAGATTCTCAAAGTGGCACATCATAGTATAAAAAAGTACTGAAATACTTCCTCATCTGGGGCATCAAGGTTATGTATAATATCCAATAAACCTTCAGTCATTCATCAACTATAAAATATTTACTCTGCCGGCTAATAGAATATTGTCCAATAATTTTTCAAGGACACTGTGAATCAATCAATGAAATGACGCATGCTAGCACACTTTACGTAATCTTAAGAACAATCGCTTTTCATGCAACTGCTCTGCAGTTTGCTTAACAAAAGGTAATGCGTCCAAGGGGCCATCCATAAAGTACGTACTCAGTTGTGGGGAGGGGTGTCAGTCACATACCAACGCGTACAGCTGCATACATAGGGATAGAGGTATCACTTAATCAAAGTACGTATGCGTCTTGACTGTCTCTGTATGACACGTTTCGAAAGATTATAATGTGATTAATTATCAGTCTATTGATAATTAAATCGATTTTCATTCCAGAAACGTTATACTATAATTCATTATTAACAGTTAAGTGAAAGTTGCCCTTTGGTGAGAAATACGAGCTGCCAATCGTAAATCTATTAAAAGAGTGAATAGGGAATACTGTCCAATTTGCCGTGCGTGTAAATGTGTGGTCTTAAGGGAACACAATTGTCAGACTGTATAATAGCAAGATCGATACAAAGAATATCTATAAATGAGGCCTATAAGATATTCAACAATTCAACGATGTAATTTCAATGGCTTACTCCCAACAAATGCCTGTCGATCTCACGTGAGGCTACAACATATATATAATTACTAACTAGGCACTATGCCTCTAGATTACTAACAATAAGAATCGTACCCAATTCTCTATCTACATTCCCATCTCAAAGAGAGAAGCGAATGACTATTGAGAATCGGGACATTTACAGCAAGCAATTAAATGACAAAATTAAATCTTGCGTATTTGAAAATCTAAAATATCAATGGCTAATAAAGCTTGAAAATGTCATTGTTTTCTAATTTCTAAAAACGTAAGGCAAGGTCAGTCAGTTTAATTTTCTGCTGCCTCCAGTAAGCAAAGTTTGTGGATGGGTCTGGTCAACACCGATGATTTTGTTTTGATTGTGCACTGCACGACCGCACCAGGCCATTCTTTTACGTCGGTAACAACATTTAGCGGCCATTTACCACGGGGAAGACGATCATCACCAAGTCTCCTATGGCTACAACATATACATATATATATGTAATTACTAACTAGGCACCATGCCTCTAGATTATTAACAATAAGAATCGTACCCAATTCTCTATCTACAGTGGAAAAGTGTGCGTAAATAATTTCAACAATATATCAAGGCTTTATTATAGTTTAATAGAATTGTTTTCCTATCTATTATTATTTATCCTTCCTCTCCTTATTCCAACATCATTGATCTGAATTCAACCAATGAAAACAGCTCTCAATATTGATAATTGCAATTATAATAGGCTCAATTAAGTATTTCCTTAGAAACCGTTATCTATAAAACAATCAATGTGACTTTAATGAGAACATGATTGATAAGTAAAGCTCTTGCATAGTAATATGGGATATTATAGACTCTTCTTGGATATTATAGACTCTTCAACCCAATCTATATAGGTCATTCTAAAGACGATACAGTCTGAGAATTAAAAAGGTGATGTAAGCCATGAAAACATCATGATCAATTCCTATATAGGGCACTAAATTATGAACTACAATGACGTGCACTCACACAGGCCGTGGGGGTTGAGCAGAATTGAATTACGTTATCCTCGGCTGCATGTATAGATTATATAGTGACATACACATTCAATCATTCAAAGAAGTTAATTTGATATCAGTCTCCCATCTGACTGATCTGCAGTGGGGTTAATAGATAAACTGTTTTAAACCTTAGACAATTACCTACAAAATATTTGTCAGTCATTAATTTCTCTACATGATAAGAAGTAGTATCTCTCATATAAAATACAGAAGGGTATAATGCATAGAACGATTAACCAGTTGTCGATTTTAATCACATATACTTTAACTACTTGCTACTACTCCGTGTGATTTAAATACTCAAAACAATCTATCTTCAAACATCTTTCTATAAATTTCTATTTGTTGCAAGTACAGTAAATATAATGAACCTCAAATACCACATTGACAATCATACCACATTGAATTCTTCAGCCAATTGGCTTCAACGATCTCATATGACCGCACGATGGTATAATTGTCTGTGGGAATGGCACTTCTGTACTAGACAGACAGACAGTCTGCACGTTTAGACGCCTTACACATACATACAGACAAACAACACGTTATTGACGTGTAAAATGGTACACCTTTCATAAGATGTGAATTTACAACACCTTTTTACAGTTAGAAATATTTAAAGTCACAATCCTAGGTCATAAAAACATTCCCTGTCTGATCCTATTTTCCTTGCTTCAAATAGCTGTTTTTAAGTCTTGAAGTCACCACTTTTGAAGTAGATCGCCTATAATCATTTCACGGTTAATTAAATGAAATAATGTGATACATATGATTGTTAATGTTATAAGTCTATGATAAAGAAACAATGCCGTTATTTTCTATTACAAGTTCACCACACATTCATCTCATTTTTACATAATAAAAAATCTATTATATTTTCTTTTTAAAAACATAATTATTTCATCATCTCATTACTATATCTGTCCACAATTCACAATTAATGTCTTAAGAATAAAAGTCACGCGTGCCTTCGTGTAGGCTGTATATACTCCTTTGAGTAGGGGTCACTACTTTAGAAAACATTGCGTGGGCACTTAACACATTTCTACTTTGCTTACAAAAAGAGTTTTGATGAAGCATTTCGCAAAGTCTCGCTAAATAACAGGACGGTAGACAATATTTTATATTTGTCGTATATAAAGGTGCAGTTTAGTATTGAAATTGGAACGGAAGAGTTAGCATACAAAGCTATATGGAGATTTTAACATCGATCTTTCCAATTTGGATGGCTGTTATAAAATTGACGCTTTTGCAGACTGTCCAATTAATGTACTAAATGATGTATACTATTATTTGGGCGTCATGAAGTCTCATTGAAAAGATATTAGAATTCATATTTTCATATAGTATTTGGTGTGTTGAATACTCAAAGCAGCGGTAAGTGGTTGTATATGACTGATTTGTTTAACAACATTTTATATATACAATTAAATGGATGATGCTGAAGCAGCGGATCATTATTTATCTATTAAAATCCATGTCTTCAAGATCAGGCTGATGTGCTGCTGATTTATTTTGAACATTGAAATTGAAATTGAACATTTTTGAATTATTTTTCCCAACCAGCCCTTGGGCATAAATTTACTGTACTAGTTATAACAATTATGGCCATTGTTAGACTTACTTAATCACAACCATATCATGTAATCTGATGATCCTATAATTATTCATACAATTATACTGAATTTCTATTATTTGATGCGCGTATAATATAATTTTTAAGTCGACTTTCATTGCATCGTTGCGATGCCTCAAGCGCGCTATTTTCCTACTAATTTATTGTCATGATTGTGACGTCATACTGAAATGAAAATGGCGCCATGTTTTAATTTCTTAATCGTAAAGGAGATGCATCTATATAATATTGTAAAAGAAAATATAAATTTATGTAAAATAGTACAGTAGACAACCGCATAGAAAAATAAACATTACGCTAATTTCAATTGACTTACTACGGAACTACTTGATCGAAAAAGTTTGTAAAAGCATCGCTTGAGTATGGCACTTATATCTACTCAATAAATTTGGTATTTGCCATTATTTATAAGTATACAAACAGTCTCCTTGAAACAAATAGCACTAATTGGCATTGTATTTTCTCTTTCAAATGCATTACTTTTGAGACAAGTTAGACAATGCCTATTGTGTTCAACCAAGTTAATTGTTTATACTCTATGTGCTAAAATATCTCAAATCATGCTCGCAGTTAGCCTGCATGCAGACTGAAATGCTTCTTAAGTGAAGAAGAAATTTCTTAAAAAGTTTCCACTTTCCTTGAGAAATGTTGTGATCTTCACACAGTCTAGATCACAGTCCGTCCCCGTCTCAGTGTGGAGAAATGAGTAACCAGTTGTGTGAACCAATGTGATAGGTGGGAGCCACTTGAAAAGGTGAGAACCCCAGAGACGAGAGAGGTGAGTTTAGCCTTTAGGTATGTTCATGACAATGTTCATGTGTAATAATAAAAGTTGATTTCGCAAAACGGTCTTTTTGCAGTTATGAAACTTGATTTCCGGAGATGGTATACAGTTCAATAGAATTATTCCACGGAAAAAGTAGATTTTTAAGGGGTATGATAAAAGAGGGAACACATCCGTGCAATCCTATATACTCTTGGCAGAACGTAGTTTGATTAAACTCGCTAGGGATTAATAGTAAACGACAGGAGATAAGAAACTATTGTAACATTGCAAAACACTGATAATGTTTAGAAATTAGAAGGATCAATAAGCTCCTGGGAGTTTCTCAGATCTATCTATTGTTCTCTGGGGGGATAAACAACATTCATTTTAGTTGAAAACATATGCAGATTTTATACCCCAGTTTTCCCTTGTAAAAGATAAGACGACACCGCAGAAAAAACTCCGAGGGAGATTATTTTAAAATCATATGTTATATGCTGAAAACTATTGCAAATAAGTTATAATTTCTACCGTATTTTGATTCAATATAATAAATCCTTTGTGACATGTGTTGCAATATGATATTAGCTGTTAGTTGTGTGGGAATTTTATAACTTTAGATCAAAGAACGATACAATATTTCTTTAAAATCTTGTATGGAGGCGGAGTCGTAGCTTCATGGTCCATGCAACTCTTTTAGAGTATGGTTTCCTAATGTGGTTTATTTTATTTGTATTGAGCACGCGTTCATTAGTTAATGATTAAGAAACAATCGTAATATGCCACAGTATTGTACTATTCTGAGTATATTGAATTACGGTACCACCCACAAAATGTGATTAGATTGGTTAAGAGGAGGGTATATCTTTGTCTGATAATTGTTTATTGATTATTGCAAATCAATTGTATCAGAGGCAGTAGAGCGCGTGTCAAACCCTCATCTTTTGTTTGGGAATGTCTTGTTGATGTTTTTCTGTGGCAATATATTTATCATTATCAGTTGTGTATACTTTTAGATTTCTATCAGACTTGTTTTGATTGTATGGTTGAGTAAAAATCAAAATTATTTCTCACGACAAATGTAGTTTTTCAAAGTTATTATTATCAACATTAAAAAGATTGAATTGATAGAGATGGCAGCTTTGATTATACAGAGCTTGTCACTTGCGGAGATAAGATGGTAACAGCATCTTTTAGAGTATATTAATACATCTCAAAGTATTTTTAATGAGGTATGAACTGTGCCATAATAGATATTAGGTACTTATGTATTGTATGTATGCATATGTTGTACTGTATTTATAATATATGTAACTATACGTATTCTATTAACTAATTAGTTTGTGTGGATATACATTGATATGTAACTGTAACTTTAAGTAAAGAAAATGACTATGCTTACACTTGATTGGTAAATTTGATCATATGAACTGGAGAACTGATAATAGAATATCATTGATACAGTATATATATATACCGTATATTTGATATTTTTGCAATCTGTCAGCATCTTCAAACATTGTTAATTCATTATTGCCTGTTCAATATTGAAGTTGTCCATCTCCAGTGCATGGCCGTGTTGCATTGACTTGGAGCGTTGGAACTCGTCCCGCAGGTCAAATGGAAGTTCAATCTCTGGCAGAAGCACTATATGGATTGGCATCAAGAAGGGCATCTAGCTATCAAATGAAAAAAACACTCTAAAAACACCAACCAACTAAACAACCACCCCGGTGAAAAGGGCTACTATGTAAGCTTACATCAGATTTGTGAAAATCATATGAGAAAAATCCAACGAAACATTGCTATACAGTATTTCACTTTGAAAAATTCATTGGCAGACCTTTAACATCAAATATCGGTATCGATTATAAAAATGTGAAAATCAAAGCCCCTAAATGACAATTTAAAACTTTTATATGGTGCAACTTATAATTCTATCCTTATTGCCTATAGCAGTCTAGCTACTAATTCATTTGGAAGGTTTGCTACATTGTTTATATAACTGAGGATCATGATAGCATGAGAAGGAGTTTTCAAAAGAATATAGAAATTCATAGAAAGTTGTTCTGATTACGTGATAAGTACCATCCTGTATTTCATGCTGATAAAGGGAAAGTGACTCATTGGTTGGACTCCAATGTGTCTGTTTTTAACTACAAATATAAGGTCACATTAAATTTAGCTTGTTCTCGTTTTCGTTTTATTAATAACCAGTGGTTTTTGATTGGGTTTCACTCAAAAAATATTAAATGTATTGTAAATGGGGATCTGGGGCTAGCCCAGATTCCTATAAGTTGTACATGTGGACAGTAAACGTTAGGCATAGGCATTTGTTGGGCGTAAGCCATTGGGATAACATTGCTGAAAATTTTATAGGCCTCATTTTAAGATTTTCTTTGTGTACGGATTCGATGTTTGAGTTAACCTAGTTAGATCTTGGTATTACAGTCATTACACAGTTCCTTCAAGACCATACTTTTACATGTGTGTTATATGGAACTATTTTTATTGATATTTGCTACGTTTCACTTTAAAGTCATAACATAAAAATATATTTATTATGTGATATTTGCCCTTCAAACAAATGATCAATTGACTATGCTATATATATATGAAAAAAAAAACTTTTGCCTCTTTAATATTGAACTGAAATGTTTTCCATATAGACCTAGAATAGCGCAAAACAATATAGTTAAAATAATGCGAGCGTGCATAAGTTATTGATTTACATTTATTTGGAATCGATTTATTTCGGCGTAAATTAATGCGGTCACGACATTGGAATATAAATTAAATTTGCTTTGACGACGGTATATTAAGCATAACTAAAACTCGTGATGAGTTTTAAGACAATAATCCTTTGTGTCATTCAGTTTTGATCTTCCATGAGGTGGGATTTGCCACATAATCTCAAATCTACATTTTGGATTTAATAAGATCTTGTGAAATTGATGTGGCGCCTAAACAAGATTGTTGTGACTGGAAACAGTCTTGTATTGAAATAGTCTTGTAAGTTCTCTGTTGAATAACGGTCTATCCTTTTACTTGGCCTTGAATTTTTTTCTGTATTTAGTAGCAGCCTTAAAATATGGTATTCCTCTGGCTTAGAATCCTTTCTATCCTAGAAGGCACACTAGTGTTACAACTCACTATGAATATTTCATGCTATACTAGGTCCATACTCACAACTTATACACGCATAATATTTGCTGACAAATATGGAGGAATTGTATGATTTTTCTTCCGCGAGAACGAGCAGAGTTGTATTTCGGATCAATATTGGAAATTGGTAGTAAAGTTGTGTATTTTTCTTTGTGATGATATTCCTATATGCTAGGAGTGCTTCCCGAACAAACCTGAACCATGCTTACTTGACTTAAACTTGACGTCACTGGAAGTACAACGTTGTTTTGCTTAATTGACTCATATACAGCATAGTTTGCGACATATCTTGAAAGGTCAGAGTAGACGGTTTGAAATTTTGATTGTCTACAGCTGAAGTATTTACTCTCGGTTGCTTTGATTGTGTTGATGAAACTCGCTTATTTGACCTGGTATTAATGGGTAGCAGGCATGCAATTGTGTCGAATTTGTTTGGAAGAACTTTCTATTTTAAGGCTATTTAGAGAAATAATTGTCTGTGTTGGAGTCTGGGCTTGATTTCTAGGTAACCTTGGTAAAAGGTGACGACCCACTAAAGCAACCATAAATATTTCGAACTGTTTTTCGATGTGACAGTGTATAATATTGATGTTCGGTTTTACAATTGATCAATTTGTTTGCGGTGAATTTCCTGATTTTAATCATGCTTTTGTGATCTATTGTCTATGTGCTTAATATGGATGATATTTGCTTATGTTACACAAAACAGTGACTTATTACGTCCTCATTTTCGTAAACAATGAAAGCTTTCAACTCGTTTTTAATATTTTTCTGACGCAGCTAATTACGATTCCACTATGTACAGTTGTCTTTCGCGCTATTTTTCATGGATTTGCTAACTGATGTATTTGTCAGATTTCTTGTGCTTGGGCGTAATGACGAGGCTACAAGACGCCTCGAGTCGATTTTCCATGTGCGTTTGTACTGTCTGTTATTTCTAAAGATGGATAACAACACGAATGTATGGATCGCTTTGTATAAAGCTACCTTTTTAGTATGATTTTAAGTCAGAGGATATATACATAGTTTGTGAGACATTCGTTATCTGTGACAAATGTATGGCGATCGTCAACAGGGAAAATTTTTAACCAAATCATACTGCCCATTCCCATGAAATAGTTCGAAACTTCAAACCTCCAAAGCACATTTCTAAATAATATGTTTTCATCACATAACAGTTTGATTTTAACTGTACAACTCTTGTAGATTATTTCTCACATGATTGTGAATGTGAGCCTTTTAGTGTATTTATGTCCTGTGGTTAAGGCGACACTTTGTCTGGGTAGCCATTGCTCGTTTCCAAGCCATGATTCTGCGGGTTTTTGTTTAGGCTCTGCGGGACAACCAAAGATATAGGTCTGCATGTATATGTCGCTTTAGTTTATACTTAGACGACTACATGTTTCAAACCTCTTTGTATCTTCACATACATTTTATATATGTACCTAATTAGATGAGGATAGTTGTGTCAAGAATTGCATTGGGTCTGATGAGTTAAAGGAATTGGTAAGGAATATATGTAGTTTTTCAATAGTATATCCTTCATAAGAAATTTTTCTGCTGTTTTATTTCAAACGAAATTTTAAGTTACACTTGCTTTAGTTGTTTTTATATTAATACCTGCGTAATATTGTTGTTCTTGCCTCTTACTAGTAAATTATGTTTGTGTATATGACTATATGTATGCATGTACTTTACATGTGGAAATATTCATTGCTTTTATTTGTTACTATTATTGATGAGAAATCAAATGTTTCTTTTTATAGCGATTGCTTTCATAAATAATGAGGTACATATTTACCCTATAAATGTGCTCTGCGGTAGTCCATAGTTTAGTTCATTGCGTTCTTTACGATTCACGCGCTTGACATTGTTCCCTATTAGAATGAGGATTTCCTCTCCTTTGATATTCTGAATGTAGTGTTTGCGCTATCGATTTTTGATGTCAGGACCAAGCGTTAATGTCTATTATGTACACTTAAGAGTTCATTCTAAATAGTGTTAAAAAATATCTTAGCGAGGTTAATCATGATTACAATAATGATGAGAGATTATTTATTTTTAGCTTGTTTTTCATAATGTCTACTGTACATTGCCTGTATCATACCGTATAGCATATCATATATACTTAATATTTACAAATAGAAATTTATGTCTAATCTTATCAAGTTGTACTAGTGATTATTAGTTTACAGATTTCAATTGTTCTTGTTTCTATGAACAAGATCACTTGCAACTGTTTCGTTGTATGATATATGGTTTTAAGTTTTATTATTGACAATCTCCATTTTGGTTGTTGGTGCAGCAGCAATAATAGTAATATTGGTCGGAGTAATCATCTTCTTTGAATAAAACATAAGAAAAAGTTGTTGATAGCAAAGCAAAGCATTTAACTATTCTAAAATTATGTAAGACTATTGTTTTTTTTATAGGATACTATATATAAGATAGCCTGATTTTATTATTTATTTATCATAATAATAATTTTTTTCTTTTACATAGATTCATGAACTCGCTCCTTCATTGTTAAAACTGCTTTGGTCAAATCATTGTGAAGCAGAAGATTACGACGGTCATCCATGTAAAGCATGTGCTACACCTATTGAAGCAATAATCAGTGAGGCATTAGCACCCTTGCCGCAAGCACTTAACATGTATGCTAATGCAACGAAAGAACGATTTGCAACAAGCGAAGATGGAATCAACATACAAAAGGATCATACCAAAGATGGTATCTCTTCTATATCAGCAGTAACGGAGCAAAGTATTGCACAAAGTTTGAAAAATGAAGTCGATGCAAGTAATAATCCAGATGAAATTGAATCGCAACAAAAACAACAAGTTTCGGCAGCATCTTTTTTTACAAGGTAAACAAACATTTTTAATTAAACGATTGCACCTCGCATGGGTCTTGTATGTTGTCCATTTAGGCCATTGACTATAAAAGAATTAAGAATTGATTCCTGTGTGAATTAATATGAAATGATAAATTTCGTAAGTAGCTCTATATGTACTATTAGACAAGTATTTATATATAATATACCTTAATTGAGTGTTAATTAATGCAATAGATCAGTCTTCTATATACACAGGAATCTTCCAAGCCAAACTCACTTAAAATTTGGGCATGAAAAACGAATTTGACTTAAAGCAAGCAAGTTTTGCTTAAAACAATAATTATTATGGTTTGAAACACGCAAAATATAAGCAAACTTTTCTTGCAAGAATGAAATTGTTTCCTGTGATGCACTCAGACACATTCACAGAAACGGATAGAATTGTTCGACATATAGTTTTGGGCTGTTTTCTTTTGATTTGCTGTGAATATTCCACGTCCTTTGTAAATTGGAGCCATAGTAGATCATTTTACTTATTGTTTGTAATCTGTGTTAAGAGTATTAAGGATAGCTCAGATAATCATCACGTGTCTTCATAGATCGGGGAATAAAAAGGTTTTGAGGATTGGATCAACATCCATGGAGGATGCAACACGATTCATAATTCACGACAAGATCATGTAATTCATATTCCAATTAGCAATCAGGAATATTTTGATTAACTTGCTACATTTTAGCCAATATATACTACCACTTTCTGCTATAGAAACATTGTATTGATAACTGTCTGAAATTTTTCCGTTACATTGAATAACCAAATAGTTTCCTGTCACAACGCACACACTATTCGATCATCTGTGTAATCGAAACTAATTCAACAATTCAATCTGGATGATCAAGGGAAATCTGTCAAAGTTTCCTAAATGGAAAAACCATGTTTGCTAGACTGCAACTCCACAGCTCCTCGTCATGCTTCAAAATAATGACAAGACCAACTTTTGCTGCAACTTGAAACATCTTTTGTTGGGTATCGAGACGATATCCCAGACTTTTTGTTTTTCGACCTCAAAATGAGCCAACCAATAACCACTAATTAACCGTATATACCACTCTCTGTGAATAAAACAATCAATTAGTAAAGCATAACTAATTCTAGACGCCATCATCGATTGTATTGATAGCTTATGCTATAACTTAATTTTCCCAGTGATTGTTATATAAGTATAAATTGTTATCTGTACAGATATTTAAGCAACTCAATAACAGTGTTCTAATGAAGTAATGATTACGATCTTATCTATCTCATCTATATTGAGAGCTATGAACTTTGACTTTAACCTTGTTATGGAAAATATTAGACGCAAAACATGTTTCATTCAGCGTTGCCAAAGTTATACCGCGGTGATATAGTTTCATAAACTTCATGGTTTCGCAGCAGGGAGGTATCGAGCATTGTTTTGTTATTTTAAGTTAATGTTAACAATGAATTCCCCAATAATAAAAACAAATCAAATGAACACACAGTCAATCCCTCTTCAGTTGAATTCATTTCTTCTCTACTAATATGGAAATAATAATAATAGTACGTCTGAATTTTCAAATTTGTCTATCGAAATGTTCTACTTTCGACATGAGAAATTGCATTCCGTTTTGCAGACTCTAAATCCATCCGTTTTATCTATCAGCCTACATGTAGTCTTCTAATCGATTTATTGTTATTGGATTGTGTTGTTAGGTTACCCTTTGGCCTTTTTTACATCATTAACACGAATTTGCCTGTAAGGGTGTGACGAGATAGATGTGTAAATAAATCGATATTCCTTCATTTAATTACATCATTTTCATTTCAGAGCGGCGATGAGATTGAGTCTATCTAAAAAGAAAGGTTCAAAAAAATCACCTAAACACAAATCCAGATACTCAAGAAAGGACAGCAGTGATACATGTTCAAATTGTACTGCCAGTGAACCTGATCCTTTTTCGACGAATTTTAATGATTTAATTATGAGATCACCGCCGCAAGCTCCACCATCTTTATTCAAATTTAATACAAGAAAATTAGATAGTGGAAAGGTAAGTGATGGAGTCAAACCCTGATGCAGTGGTCAGCGGTCGATGTTTTATTGTCGTTAAACCATAATTATCTAAATTGACTACATCGGTGTATATATACTGGAAATATAATATGTGGCTATTATAGTGACCTATACTTGCTCCTGTTTCCTTTTGCCTCTAACTGGAATATTGACCAAGCAATCTCCATAATTTGAAAGTGTAAATTAACTCACTCTAGTATCGGCATGTGATGATCATGCATGGATTTTCCTACCGGCGTTATTCGTGTGATTTCACATCCATTATACTGTAATGTTACATATTACATTTAAATATCTTACTTGGACTTCGCCATCGTGATTGTTCCTTGTGGCTGGTTAATTTATAATTCCTCCTTTCGCTAACGTATAAATACTGACTTTTGAGCATTATTTTACGATAATAATGAAAAAATCTGATGTAATACGTTGATTATAATAATTAAGCGATGGTTCATTTGCATGATCTCCCCATTGCATTATTTTATTTTCGAATGTTGACATTTACACCTGAATTACATTCTGGGTCAGAGCCTTGGTCGGGGAGCATCGACAATAGTCCTGGCGATTAGGATCCCATTCAGTTGACTACGATTGTTCTGTCGTTTCCTGACGTGAAAACAAGGAATTGAGTCAGGCTTATGTAAATGAGATTGGAAAAGCCTATCCAAACTAACTATACACCTTTAGCACAAGCGTTAATCTTGAGACCGAAACTTATCATGGACTTTGTATTTTAATTTTAGGCTAAGGTGATTCTCAAATTAAGTGGAAGTCAAGAATCAACAGAATCGTATATGAAAATTGAGCAAAAACGAAAACAATTGGCAATTCACGAGCCTGAAGATAATACAAAACGAATGCGACAGAGAATAGAAAGAGCACCAAAGTTATATTCATTTGATGCTGCATTTGATAAAGATACATCTGCCGTAAGTGACATCAAATTCATTGTAATATCTATGTAGATAGGGGTAAATAAAACCAATATAAGTCACCTTCCTCAATTTTAATAGTTTTTAACAATCTACAATTTTGTAAATTCTAAATTTGTATTTCAGCTTTTAGAAGTATTTAATATAGTATTTAATATTAATTTTCGAGCGCGGTGAGGTTAAAGATTTTTGGAACAGATTTACAAGAGATACCCAAGGTCTGAAACTTCTCTTGACGTTTCTATGCCGTCTTCTGTATCATTTCATGGCTAACATAGTAACAGAGAAATGAAAATGTCAACTTTCATTATGCACTTTTGGGTTTCATAGGCTATCAATTTGCAGTATTAGAGTATTAGAAGCATTCTAGTAGACATTTTCTGTTTGCATGTAGCAAAGACAATCGATGATATATGAATGATGTGTTGGTTATTTTATTATCAGGGTGAATTATGCTCATCTTCTCTTGTTGATTTGCTTCATGCTGTTTCTAATGGCAATGATGCAACGCTTATGACGTATGGATATCCTCTACTAGGTTCGTATATAATGACTGATAGGTATTAAAGCTACCCTTAAATCATATTTTCAAATTTGAGATCTGAATCTCTACTATCATAAAAAAACTATAAAAAAAAAATACTTATTATACACTTACAATATTGTAAAGCGCTCTTGGATTAATGCTAGAATAGGTGCTATAGAAATTTGTTTATTATTATTATTGTTATTATTATCATTATTATTATTATTATTATTATTATTATTATTATTATTATTATTATTATTATTATTATTATTATTATTATTATTATTATTATTATTATTATTATTATTATTATTATTATTATTATTATTATTATTATTATTATTATTATTATTATTATTATTATTATTATTATTATTATTATTATTATTATTATTATTATTATTATTATTATTATTATTATTATTATTATTATTATTATTATTATTATTATTATTATTATTATTATTATTATTATTATTATTATTATTATTATTATTATTATTATTATTATTATTATTATTATTATTATTATTATTATTATTATTATTATTATTATTATTATTATTATTATTATTATTATTATTATTATTATTATTATTATTATTATTATTATTATTATTATTATTATTATTATTATTATTATTATTATTATTATTATTATTATTATTATTATTATTATTATTATTATTATTATTATTATTATTATTATTATTATTATTATTATTATTATTATTATTATTATTATTATTATTATTATTATTATTATTTATTATTATTATTATTATTATTATTATTATTATTATTATCATTATCATGAACTATCTATACATTTTCACTCGTATGTGGAATATTACCTTATCCAGCGAAGGCACATTTTCAAGGATGATTGTAGCGTAATGTAGTGCGGGGTATATTTTTCAACTAAAAATCATTAAAATGCGCAATTCAAGTTGAAAATTTATTAAAAATATGCATTGATCTTTCAAATATGTTTAGGTAATATACGCATGTTATCAAATTGCTGGACACAAAGGAAGCATTTCCTTAAGGAAACAAACAATGATCATAGAATGGGACAGCTAGCTTTTTATAGAATTTTGTGGGTGATATTTTATTCCATGGGTAACATCATATGTTCATACTTTATCATTAGAGCCGCTGCAAAAGCCATCTTATTTCAGGATGTTTTCCACCCCTGCAAGAATTTATCATTATTTGATTTAATAAAATGCAAAAAACATTTTCTGTAGGTAAGACGCATACCATGATTGGTACAGATGATCATTCTGCTAATGTGGGTGTTATACCCTGTGCAATATCATGGCTTTATCAACTGATTGATGATAGAAAAGAGAGGTAAACATTTTATGTGGTTTTTGTATGTACCATTGTAATATGTATATATCTCTGTTTGTCAACAACAATGACGAGTAGATGATACAAGGACTATACCGTTGTGTGCCATCTTTTAGAGTTCATCTTAAAGAGATGATTACCCTGGAATTTTAGGTTATAGATCAGGCACTTTGTTGTCGTAGGTACCTCCCTTAGACTCCTTCTTGCAACACAACAATTAAGGTTGGGAATTTTTGGTCACGTTTTACAAATTCATTGATTCTAGCTCTAACTTGCTGTGAAATTCAAAGTTTGCTCTATCGTTATAAATATTGTTTATTCTCTAATTATGGATTCCTCACCAAATCCTACTCAGTACTCGAGTACATATATATTAATATATTACATATATTAATTATATATACTAACATATTCACAATGAAAAATACGGTATTCGTTCGGATTTATCTTAACTATCATCAGAAGATGATTTTATAAGCTTATCGTGCTATATGACACATCACGTTCATGGCATCAATGCATCCATATTATGGTAATTATTGCTTCAGGAATCAACATGATTACAAAAGCACTGTCAAAGAATTTGAATTTATGAGCTATTTTAGGTTTTCTTTTATGAAGTTGCGTTGCATATTTTTAACAATTACACAATTCCAAATGTATAAACTGAGTAAATGAATTCATTTTTTAAGTATTTATTATAAATTTACGACAATCCTATTTGGTATCTCTTTCAGAACTGGTGCTCGTTTTTCTGTGAGAGTTTCCGCAGTCGAGGTTGTTGGTCGATCAGAAAATGTAAAAGATCTTCTAGGCGACCATGCATTAGGTAATTTATAAAATCTGATTTCCATTTCAAGAAAGAACGTATTGCAGCTGATGCTGCTGGAACTTTTTGGTGCTTCCCAAACTAATAGGAAAACATGGATTTTTTGCGCAGGAAAATCGAAGGTCTGGATTTGTTATATATTTTCTACATTTGGAAATTTTTTCTATCAAATGAATAAGATTTCAAGAAAATTTGCTCTTAAAATAAGACAATGCATTCTAGCTATGTGAAAATTTTGAATATTTTTGCTGTAGGTTAAAGCTTGCTTATTTCAAAAAAAATTAAAGTCAATGTGGCAATTGGTGGAAATTAACATAATGTTTGATTTTTGAACGTGAAGCCTTATTATGATTATGACTAATGTAGCTTATTCCATTATTACACTTTGATGATCATGTTCTCCAATGTTTAAAAAAGTGTTCACTTATGCAGATGGGAGTGAACTTTGGGAGGGACCATTCTGTTGACCTTAGATTGGTCTCTTGGAAGAAAGTTTTTTGCAAACATTTCATGATTGTGTCCTCTCTCTTCTATTATAGTTCATGGTAGTACGACGAGTATAAGTACGTCTCCAAGTCTATATTTTCCTCGTGAAAAATCATCAACAGTGCAGGTATGTTGAAATCTGGTCGAATTTTGTAGCACTGTACATTTTTTTCTCTGATGTACTTAAATTTGAGCAACCGTGTTAAACTGTAATACTCAAAATTTCTGAATTATTTATTGTCATCTGTCCTCGAATAGCTTACTCTACACAAGCTGAAATTTATAGCCGAAGCTACATTTACATACATATAATAAATCATTGCATTTACTTAATTTCATTTAATTTACTTCATCTCTGTTACCTGTACATACATAATTAAAACTGTTCTCTTCAAGCTCATATGCGCCTTTGCCTACCTGCTATCACTAACTTCCTAGAGTTCATTTGAAATACTGTGAAACCTGTATATAACGGCCAGCTGCAAGAGGTAGGTAAATTGACCACTATATATAGGTGGCCTTTATATACAGGTTTGATTCAATAGAAAATATTATTTTAGACATTGCAAGAGTGGCCACAATAGACAGGTGGTCGCTGTATAGAGGTGACCGCTATAACAGGTTTAACTGTAATATAAAATCATTTTCTTCATAAAACAGTATACAAAATGGTAATTGATGTCAGTGAGATGAAACGACACTTGTAAATAACTTAAGGGCCAATTGCTGGTAATACTAAACGTTTTTTGCTATACGTTTTTTGCTATACGTTGTTTAGCTTTCTGATTTCACTGAGATGCGAGCACCAACCGCTGAGAGAGCATGCTATCTGTTAGATGCAGCTATTACTGCAAGGGAATTTGCATCGAAAAGAAATCAATTGGAACCAGGAGAGGACCCAGACGAATCGAAAAACTCCCACATGATATTTACGTTGCATGTCTATCAGTATCTTATTGATAAAGTGGGGGCGGGTGAAAGTAAGTACGCTCCATTCTTCTACACCTGATTGTATTAGCATATAACACATGCGTTATTATTTTTACTTCATACATGTATATGAAATAATCATGGTTAATTATTACGATGACAACAACTATAACTAGATGTAATGAGATAATTTTTAATAATGAGAAGGTCAAGAAAGACAAATTCTTTGGTTGTAACTCCTTCCAAGTTTCATGTTATTACACGATCATCAGACAGCAAATACTAACTACACTCACAAACATACAGTTCAAACATCATTACAACGGTTCTGTTATCTAATTGTTATTTTATTGTTATTACATTGCTTATAGTTTTAGCCGCTTTAAAATTTGAAAAAAGTAAAACTTATTTTCATGGCGGCATTTTGAAATTAACTCTGACCATATATTTACCAATTTTCCTTTGGTGCAAATGATGTAATACTTTTCAGCAAGGCAGAAGAAATATAATGTAATGTAAAATGTAATGTATTATATATGTTACTACTGGATGTAAGGAATATTTTTATAAAAGATCACTAGAGGCTTCTTGCATGCCCACCTTACAACAAAACGGATATCATAGTAGTCAGATGGAAGACTGACAAAACGTTTCGGACATACATGGCGTAATATTTGCGAATATGGTCCCACGCACTTTTTATGTTCTGCTCAGAAACTTTTTCACTTCTATGTAGCTCTGGACAGAAGTTTAAATATAGGATTTACGAATATTTACTCTTAGTTTTCCATAATTCATAGTTTTATTATCAGATCTGTTACATCCTATTGACCCTATAGATATAATCAATTGGGGTGGTCATTGGAAAAATAAATAATTCAGAGTATTCTTATTTTCTATAGTCCATGGTGGTCGGTCCCGTTTACATATGATTGACTTATCAGGATGTTCTGGTGTTAAAAGAACAGTTAAAGATTCTACTGCTGATTCGTGGTTACCATTATCTAGCCTTGGGAATGTCATTGTAGCATTAACTAATGGTGCTAAACACACACCACATAAGGATAGTAAATTGGTTTCACTATTACGTGAATGTATTGGCTCATTATCATCACGTGTGACATTTCTAACTCATATTTCGTCTGATCCAAAACATTTCTCCGAAGCAATTTCTACTTTACAATTAACAACCAGAATACACAGATCGAGAAAAAGAAAAAATGTGGTGAATATACAAATATTAGTTTTACAACTTGTTTTCTTTAAATGTGTAGGCATAAACATTATTATCTGATCGATCACATTTTATCTCTGAGATAAACGCACACAGTGAATGTTCCTTTTGGGGAAAACAGGAAAAAAGGTCATTATTACAGGGTGGCCCTCCAGCACAGGTATTTTGATTTCATTTCTGATGCAATAATTTGACCATTGTTGATGTTATATTTATAGTATTCAAGTACAAGTTCGTCTGGTGGAGAGAGTTCATGTGACGAATCAAGACGCTACAGAAGATCCCGAGTAACGAAACCAGTTACACCCATGTTTGTAACCGAGGCACGGGAACCTGACTTATTACGAGAATCAGAGTTTGCGTCAACAAGTGCAGCTGAAGATTCATGCGATACAGTCATTTATTTAGGTCCAAAAGGCTCTATGACTGATCAAGAGCTTTCTGACTTTGAACATCCACCATCAGATGTAAAATCGCGTCTTGATCAAATAACTAAAGACTTGGAAGAGGATAGCGATGATTCTGATCATCAACCTGTTTCACACCCTATACCTCTACCATCCCCATTGCCCTCTAAAAGGAATCGATCTCATTCCATACAAAGTGAACAAGGCGTATTTACTACAAAGAGGAAAGAACTATTATCGGATTCTAATAATCTATCACAACGATCGTTATACGATTCTCCGACTAATCGTAAAAGCCAGCGTAAAGTACTGGCGCAAACAAACTCTAACTTATATCGGTCTTTAGAAATCGGTAAAAGGACTTATGATGATAATGGTAAGATTTATCCTGGTATTGTTAATCCCGCTAATGTTATATTACCGTATGCAACGCCGTATTCTTCCCGACGGAAAATGAATAACAATACAAGTATTACAAATTTTTACGATCCTGCCACGACACAATCTTCTACGAGTTTACCTGTCACGCTATCACAAAGTTGTACTGGTGAAAGATCATTTGGTATATTAAATAAACAATTATCAGATGGTACTCAATCTAATTATTCAATGTCAAGTCAAGCCAGTGTTGAAAGTTTTGAAAGAAGGCTAGTCTCACATGTCTCAGAACGATTTGCAGTCGAGGCTGAATTCTTATATGTTGCTAATAAAATGGATACTTCGTTACAATCAATAGAAATACCATCAAAATTAGATGAAATTGTTACTTCATCAAAAAATGAGGCTACTAGTGAAGAATTAATAAATCATAGGTGTAATAATGATAATGTGGATGATGGGATTTCGATTGATGGTGAAAATTATGATCTATTCGATGAAAATGATATCACAAGAAAAGAAATTAATGAATTTACAATTCGAAGAAGACCATCTATGGAATCATTACGTGAAATGATTGAGTCCAGGGGATATTGCTTGTAAGTTATATTTTTTTATACATTACCTTTATAATTATATATTCAATATTCGAAATAGGAGGGAATGAATGCCTTACTTTATATTGAAGGAGCTCAATTAATACTATTTATTTGATTAATCTTAATAGATTCTTTGTGAAGGTTTACTTTACATAAATTTCATGATAGTATATGTGATAATAAAAACACACGGTAATTGACCTCGCCGGAAACTGTTGCGCCAATTACTGATTTTTTTTAATATATTCTGATTATTTTAATATAATATATTATATATTCTGCTTATTTGATTCTTCTTTTAACCCTGTTTAACCCATTTAATAATTTACCAAATTGTAAAATAGAGTACTCCGATTTTTCAAGACGAAATGTATTTTTCCCATGATGTGCTTTTTAAATACTGCACCCCTATAAAAGCATTTTTGTTTTGATATACCCCCGTAAAATTTCCTTCATCGAGACCACATACCATAACTATTTTGGAAGCTCTAGATTGTTCAAAAAGTCATGAAGGTCCACATAAAAAGACAGGAATCCCTGTAATCCTATCCTAATTATTATTGAAATGATGATAAATGATTTTATATTGGTGTTCTAGTAATTAAATCACCTCTCTTGAACGGCCAATCTCTAGAGTGACAATCATTGCCAATTATAATATGTAATTATATATTATTATATACATATTTAATTAAATATGTAATATTTGACATATTATATTAATTTACAATGTTGGTACAATTGTTTCTGTTTTATTTGGTTATGTAAATGTAATTATAAATTACATAGCAATTAACGAATAAACAAAAAATGAATCCTTTATTTGAAGTTGATATCGAGGAAAGAAAGTTTTATCTTAAAATTGTATATCATCTGAATAATTATTATTACAATACAGTTCTAATCATTTGTTTCAACGTATGTTACAATTTTAGAACCCATAATCGTGATATGTTTGGAAGTATTAGCAGCTGTGGAAGTTTAAGTGGGAGTCCAAAATTACAAAGGAAATTAATAAGTAAGTATATAAGCCATCATTACCATCATATAGGCTTATCATTATTGGCGAGTTTAATGAATTTCCTTAATGCCGCCTCTGTTGTATCTCATGATAATTCACACCTACTATAGTTTTTAATGTAAATACATATATAATCTATTTCGCAGCAACTAATTCAGTTCGCTCATGTCATTTTATATTACTAACACCGTGGAAGCCTATGTGTGTTTATATGTCTCTTTAGTATTGGTTCTAATACGAACATAACACTCTCCACCCACGGTGACCCTTTATTCGATGCAACTGAACAATGAAACCTCATGACGGGATTGAACAAGGTAAATACAAGGATTTGTATGAGGGATCGTGGGGATAGCGGAGTGTGATAATGAGAGAGGGGTATTGTAATAGCTTGCTTGAAGAAAATATCTATATCACTCCCAATCAAATTCACATATGAAATAGAATATTTCCAGCGCATTCACATTTCCTAATTACATGCAGTTACACCCATATTATTTAGAACTGTTTTGGATTGCACACTAATTGTTTTTTCTTTACTTTCTCAGCTGGGCCTTCTTCAGAGGGAATCAGCAGCGGTTACGAGAGCATGCGATGTGAAAGTAATGCAAACCTTCATTTACCAAATGAAAAATCATCTCACAGAAGGAAAGGACAGAATGGGAAAGGTTGGTCATAGCTCTATAGTGGCATTACCTATACACAGATTGTCATACATACACGGTCGTAGCTACAAGCTTCTGATCAGGGCGAGGGTGTTTGTCAACTTTGCATGACAGAATGGGCATTTTGCCGAAAAATAGGGCGTGTGATTTGCATATTTTAGGTGCTCCGGTACTTTAATTCCTTCAAAATTGCACGAATTTGCGATGTTTCGACTAAAAATTGCCAGAAATATCACCCCCATACTCTAGGAAGTTACGTGCTAGCATACATACTGTCATACATGAATGACTGGTATATACATGTGTATCTATATATATATGGATTGTATACTAGGTATACCACTCATTAGCACCTTGGAATATGATTAATGTGATATCTCATAACCACGGCTATGCAGTTCGAGTTATAGAACGTAGTAGAATATTTGGAATAAGACGCATAATTATGTACTCTTCCCATTCAAGCTAATATCAACTTGTCAAATTGCAGCGCTATATGTATGCTGTTGCAGCCGAATTCCAGCATGCGCAGATGTCCGTTTATGATAAGTTCCCGCAGCCGGGTTAAACTTGATTCGAGCCCGGGATTCAAAATGTGCATTATCATTTCACAGTGCCTATATATAATATTTTTCTTTGTAATAATTCTACGGCTTCAACACTCCTAATTATGGTGCGCGTTCGGTATACTTTTGAAGTCAGTTGCATTATCAGATTAGACAACGATATCGCGGGAAGTAATATCTGTTCGTAATACAAAAACTTGTTATCGGTATAAAGCTATCATTGCTTCAAGATAAGAAACCAGACGTCAAAAATGTCAACACAAATGTTCTTCTCAATACTGCTTGTCATTCATTTGATGTTTTCATTTTAATCATGCGTTACATTCCAGATACATCACCAACAATCACAAAGAAAAACGATAAAGGAAAAGATGAGGTACAAACTTATCTATTATATTTTATTGTTAACTAAGAACAAATCAATTTGATATGACAGTTTCATTTTATCTGGCAACCACAATATACGATGCTAGTTTACATGTACGCTTTCCAGGGTTTGGCGTCAAAATTATGATTAATAAGCTGATCAGTATAACTATTAATATTAATTTGATATGAGAAATAAGTGACATAAGCAATCGTGTCGTGATGATGCTTGAGAGAAACCGTTGTAATTACTTTACATTGCAGATACAGATACAGTATATAGACTCATATAAAGATACGTTGTTCAACTGTATAAAACAAAGGCCAATAGTGTATTTTGAAGACATTAGATTTCAAATTTTTAAATTTATTTTTCCATTTCCATTTGATTAGTGTACGATTGAAGAGGGAAGATTTACTAAATCCAAGGATCATAAAAAGAAAGTTGAAACGCTGATTGGTAAACGTGAGGGGCTCCGTAGTCAATTACGTCAAACATTGGATAAACTTGTTGTTGGAAGTAAATCAAAATTGCCTGACATAGATGGTAAGTAAGCTGACGGTGTATAATTGTTTCAGCCCCCCCCCCAAAAAAAAAAAAAGATCCATAAACATAAAGAACATTTTGAACGTTCTTATAACAGTTGATTCTCAAATATTAAACATTATCTGTGCAATATGGGTCATATAAACACGAGTGCTGCGTCATGAGGCACGAGCTGCCGATGCTCGTGATTTTCTGAAGCATTTTGCACAAGATCCTTAATAGTTGATTTTAAGATAGAAATATCTTATATATGTTTTCAAAAACTTTCACCGCGCAGTTATGATTACGAATATCGTATTTGTATGGTCGTCAGCTATCACGAATAAAGCCGTGTACCATGGTCTTGAATTATCACATATCGTGTTGTAATACGAGAAAAACTCAAAATTGTCGAACCCTGATTCGAAGCAATGTTCTTGTTTATCCGGGTTAAAATTCGTCATAGCCGAATCACGATATTTGCCTAATTACATTATACTTGTTCCGTAAGTAAGACAAAGGTATAAAAACCATGAAAAAGTAATACTAAGAAATGCGGAACAGGCAAAACGCCCTCCCTATTTGATTGTCTAAAATAAAACGTCTTTATTTTACTTGATTTTACTTGAAATGGCTCCCGGAATGTATTTGATATTTTGAACCAAAGAATAATCATGCTATATTACACGGCTGAAATCTCACCTGCTTTTTATTGAAATTGCAAATCGCATTTGATTGCAGATAAACATACACCGTGTTCAGATAAACATATAGGAGATAGGTGTTCACAAGATAGGTTCACTTTCCTCTTTGGATTACACACATATAGGCTTCTTTCATAATCTCTGCAATATTATCAGATCAAATAATGGCCATTCAGTGTACGCGTAAAATCACTGCATCCGTTATCCGCAACAGTACAACAGTATTACTTTCAACCATAAATGGAGTTGACGCATACCCAATTGGCCGCTGCCAATAAAATTAAGTGCGAAGTTGTCCGTAGAGTTTTTACGTTTACGATCTATCCGACTTGAGACCAAAGATTAGAGCACTTATGTCAGATGCAGGACTTTGCCAAATATAGCATCAATCACATCAAGAGCTATCCTTTATTCAAATCGATGAGAAAAGATCATACTTTCTAGATATAGAAATTGGATAATTATTAAAAATGTATGAGATATTAATTATGTCAGTAAAAAATTCAGAGTACAAAATCGGGTACAAAATAGCAATACCAGCATCTAATCCTTTTGTTCTCCTTGTTTCTACAGTACGTCTTCACTCTGTATCACTCGAAGAACCACAAGCAGTCCGTGTTTTAAACCGTGAAAACAAGATTTTAGCACGAAAAATCGATGTATGCAAATCACATCTTCAAATAGTCACTTGTTTTGACGTAAGAGCTACGAAGAAGCAACGTCGAATGTTCAAAGTCACTTCTGTGTAATGGGGATGGTTTCCCAAGTGGAAAGATTCATACCATAGTATTCTTACTCACATGCTAAGCCATATGATGCTGCCTGCCAAACTTTTCAAACCACCAAAGGAGGTCATGATACTAATCTAGATTCAGAAACCCGGATTACGATTCAGATTAAGATCTAAATTGATGTACATGACATGTACAACAACAAGGAGTCCAGATGTTTCAATTCAGCACCTATCGATAATCATTTATTTATTCAATGAGATTACATAAATACATCTGAAACTTTTCTCTGAATATTGAAACTATTCAAAACACCACATAGCACTATAACAGTGTATTATATATATCAGAGCTCTGTAAATATGACAAATTATATAAAGAAAATAATGCCAAAATATATTATAAAATGTATATTATCATTGAATCACAAACATTGCCGGTCAAATATTTCAATCACAATAAAAGAATATCGATATATGAAAAATCATATAACTCATTTTTGTGCTTTTCTCTTCTATCTTATAATCTCACACAATAGTCTACAATTACAGTAGTAATTATTTACTATCGTTCATTCAGATTCCCCTTCAAGTGTTTGTCATGGTGGACTAACATTTTTAAAAATCTTAAACTTTTTACAGATCCAATTAAATATTTTCCGATAAATTATAAACCTCTTGAAGTTGAATTAAATTCAATAACGGCTGCAAGTATTATTTTCCTATTTCATATTTAACTTAGTATGTTGGTAAAACCTAATACCTTATTAATTTCGTTCCAATTTCTGTTTGGTCTAATAGGTTTCGTACCCCTCTTCCCGACTGACCCCTCCCTAATTATAGTTCATCCAGTTTTACAATACATTTGATTAAGAACAACAAATAGGTCTATTAATCAGGGCCGCAAAACTTAAATTGATTTATTCTTCATATAAAATATAACTTGCAACTAATACTGGGAAATATATATATTCTCAAATATTTTGACTTACATATATAAGAAAAATCATAAATGTTAATTAAAGGAAAATTGATGATTATAAATTTAATTTAGGGAATATTTTAAAGTAAACTGAGATATGTGTCGATGAGAGATTTCTTAACTGTTGAGTGTTTTCGAGCTGACCACATGACCACGACAGACTCAAGTGAATTGTTTCATCAAGGTACACTCTCTGCTAAATAGATTATTTGTAAGGAACGTTGGGTAGAGATTAGAGTCTATGTGGATGAGGCATTGAATATTTATTTACCATTTACCAGTTAATGTATCAGTTATAGTATTAATGGAGTTATCGAGTCGTCCTCGTTTTCGACATTTTTGATTTAAAGGAGCAAAAATGACCGGCAGGCGCTACGCACTTAGGATCACGTGCACGCTTATTGTTATAACACAATGTTCATTGTTGACATGAATTTTATTACAAGTTAGGCCTGCGTATAACAATTGTTTCAAAGCGAGACGGTTGAATTACGCTAAGCATAAATTCAACTTGTGCTCGCAGCGGTCGCCGGTCAATTTTGCCCCTTTAAGTTTGACTGTCTAACTTTTTGGTTGGTCAAATTTTGTACTACACTCTAATACTCTAGCATATGACCAAATATAGCGAGATTGCCTGGCTTTGATTAAAAATAAGATATCAGGGACTGTTTTATTTGGTATGATGCGGTCAGATGCAGTAAACAGTGATGAGAATAGATTAAACTTTCTTGGTCAACTGAAAGTGATTTGAGGTGATATGCTGGTCATTCAAGTATAATTTTTCAGATGCCAGTACCAAATCTACCACGTTCGATCCTTTAGAGCTACAAAATGTCATTTCTCCATTTGCATATCCTTTTACTCTTACCATTTAAAATTCTCAACTGGCTACTTGTACATATAAATCGAAAAAATGTCTACAATTATTCATTCCGAGTGTGGTCTCACGATTTTCTAGGAACATTATTATAATCTAGCTCGTATGATGTGATGATAAATCGAAAATTATGTCTTCATCGTTCACGTCACAATCGCATGGGGATGTTTAAACATTCACAAGGGGGAATCTCGAAATGATGATGATAATGATAATACATATATCTTTAACTTTATTTCCATTCAAATCTTAAAATGATTTTTTCTGTACTCTTTCAATACTTTTGAATTTTGGTGTCTTTTCAATGACCCCAGGAAGAAGCTTAAATCGGCACAATGTATAACCTAAGTTTTGAGAACATTCTGCATTCGTAAGGAGAACAGCAATTCAAATTTCAAATTGTATAGATTTTGATTTTATCACTTGTTTATTGTGGCCACATAAATAACCTGTTTAGAAGGTCATCAATTTGAGTGAACAATTTGAGCAGTGCAAGATAATAATGCATCCCTTCTATGCTTTATCTCCAAAATGTTACGGCATCCATAAGTTTAGACATGAAAGTACAAATGGTGAAAATACATTAGACTGAAACTAAGGATACAAACTGAAGAAGACAAATTTTATAATTTGCAAAGGCGGAAAAGGCAAAAAATTTATCTCTTTAAGACGGAACAAACAATTTCATGTCATGAGATGTATTCGCAATTAACATTTTCCACAGAGACAGGAGGCAGCAGAAATGACAAAAAACAAGATTTTAATAAAGAACGTGTAGAAACAGTAGAATTGCCAATTAAATGGTACTTCGATAGTACTTTATGGTCTAAAATAATAAAACTACAAATGTGATTAATTAACTGTTATTCAGCTGATAACGGATTAAGTATTTATCAAAAAAATGTTACACTTCTCTCTTCTATAGTAGTAAAAATTTCTAAAAAAAAAGTATGTGTTCTTCATCACATATTAATTGTTTTGTATGTTAATATTGACAGAGTAATTAGAGCAAACAAAAACAAGAGGTAACTATTTTTAAAAAATAAACAAAAATAATAAATAGTAGCAATTCGTCTTGAATGCCATATCTGAGTGGATTTTTTAAAAAGTAAATTAGAAATATTTCATATAGTCTGCTATTGGGCTTCACGGATACTATATTTTCCATCGTAATGACTAATTCGATTGAAAAAGAAAGCTTAGGAGTTATTTTTTGTTGTGAGCTTCCATATTGTGAATCACAGATTTATATGATTGAGAGCCGCGACAAACGTGTTATCCTTGGGTAACAGCTGAAAGTTACGTCTGGCGCCTGACGTTGGCGCGATGATCTGGTTTACTACGTAACTCAATGGTTGAAGACGCGTTTAGAGGTTGGATCGCGTCGTTACGTTCGCCGTGTTACTATGCGACGAACGCGGAGGAAAACGACGTCTCAATATACGTTTGTAATAAAAACGTTTCCAAGTCAGTATCGTTTTACCTGACCAAATCCAAAATCCTGATGTGATTCCAACCATCAACAACATAAGATATTTGATCATATAAACAGCAAAGTCTGGTCGGTTAGACCCATATATTTCATCTGCGCAGTTATCTTGAAAGTTATCTTCACATAAACCATTCACGTACCAAGCTTGTAACCACGATAAGTCCCAAGTAGATCGATATGCTTGCTCATAAAATAAACAAGCAATGACAATAATAGCAGGCAATGTGTAAAGTACAGAGAATACACCAATACGAATCATAAGTTTTGTCAACTTGTCGGTACGAAGTGATCTGTCATGCTTTAACGCTGAGCGAATTCTTATGAGTGATATAAACCCAGCAAGAAGGAAAAACGTGCCGAGAACAAGATATACAAACAATGGAGCCAACACGAACCCTCGTAGAGCTTGCAGATTTGAGCCACCAACAAAACATACACCAGTTAATTCATCACCATCGACTTCATTTATAGCTAATATGGCAATTGTTTTGGCAGCAGGAAAGGCCCATGCTGCAGCGTGGAAATATTGTGAACTTGCTTCAATTGCTTCGTGACCCCATTTCATACCAGCTGCTAAAAACCAAGTCAAGGTTAAAATAACCCACCAAATTGCAGAAGCCATAGTAAAGAAATATAAAAACATAAATAAAACCGTGCAAACAGCATTTTCAGTGCCTTGATTCCGTATTAAATAGCCATTATCAATTTCATGACAAGCAATTTTTTCTCGTGCCACGTAGCCAATAATATAGACGATAGCAATAACCAAATAACAACCAGACAAAAATATTATTGGACGTTCAGGATACCGAAATCTTCTCATATCAATAAGAAATGTTGTCAATGTAAATGTTGTTGATACTACACAAACAATTGCCCAAAATAAAACCCAATCACGAGCGAAATCTCGTTCATTTGATTGAAAATAAATACTTTGACATGGTGCCGAACACTCGCTTTGACCCATAAAATTATAATGCAGTTCGTCTGTTTTTGATTGATTTCTAGGGCATATATAAGGGTTTTGATTCCCAAAAGGTGGTACAGGTGTTGAATATGAAGGAACAGTAAAAGAACCTTCGGGTCTTGTAACCAAAGATCCATCGGGGTTAGTTATCGGTCGAGGGGTTGAAACTGCAGCTTGGCGTGTTGTGTTCTCTCCTACGCACAAAGTTTCACCGCCAAATTCAGGGTAACGACTACATCGTAATGGTTCTGGCCAGTCAAATCCAAATGTCAGTATAATATTCATACACTTTCTTCTGGCTTCCTCGCAAAGTGAGCGACATGGTGGTAGGGGTGTTTCCAAAACGGTACAGACAGGAGCGTAGACAGCACATAAGAAAAACTGAATATATTCAGAACATTGAATCTGCATCAGCGGTTGAAACTGAAGTATTTCGAGTTCTGCTTCTTCTTGATTTCGATGCTGCAAGAGGTTAGGGAAGATTGTTTCGTTATATCCAAGATTTTCACATACATCAATCGTAATGGGCTCACATTTTGGATACCCCGCTGCCAACGTAGACGATAAATTCAACAACAAAATAGCGAAGACAATCATAAACTGTTGAACCATTTCAACCAAATTTTTCAAATCAAAACAAAACTATAACATATGATAGCATTACGTAAAGGCTGAACTGATAAGATGTTAATAATCAATCTTTAAATCAACAACGAGCTTTGAGTCAAAAATCAAGACAGATGTAACACAACACGACTTTCAAAGCATTCCCATTTGCCATCAGACGCAAAATAAAAATTTTCCCCGCACACTGAATGTCTTCAACCAATCAGATTCAAAGGAGACACTATCTAATTTACATAACAATCAAAACTGTCAGTCATTCAAAATCATTTGTACTTCTTAGCAGTTCGCTCATGCTTCAAGTTGTTCACACTTTGGTTCTAGTCACGATTCACTAAACAATCAAAATAGAGAAACATCATTAAACTCTGTCACAATACAACTAAATTACTTGTTAGTACTGCCAATTGTAGTTTGCTTTATTTGATAGTAATACATTTAATGATCATTTTAAAGATTCTCAAAATTGTATTTAAAGTTTCAGTTTTGGATTTAATCGGATACGTGTTCAATTATCGCATTAGTTCAGTCATGCTTTTTAATGTTACAAAGTTCTCTTTCTTCTGTAACTTTAAGAGGGAAATTCATTATACAAATGCAACGGGATAAATTTAAGACATATAAGAGAATAATGGGCTAAAATGAAGGGTTAAATTCTTTCTGACTGACACGTGTGATCTGAATTTAGATGTTTTGTTTTCAACTTGTCAAAGAACTGCACAGCAACGGACGCTGAGACAGGTAGGCACAAGTATAAAAGGTGTGCATTTTGCTTTGACATGAAGTTTCGTACCAGTGGGAATGTTTGTTAGATGTTTGTAAGGTCTATGAAATAAACCAGGGCTTCTGATGTTTTCTCTAGATTTTGAATGAAGTGTTTCCATTTTCCATCTGTTTCCAGATTTTACATATTTTATTGATAAGCAATTCAGTTTTTCTTTGAATTTCATTGAATGGGAATCAAATAAATGATGTCATAGTACATCGTATGAAGTAGTAATAAAGCATGAATAAAGGTGTTAGTGTCAACATAGCAATGATAGCGTAACAAGAGCGTAACAACTGTAACCGTTAATTGTACTTCGACCAACTTCGAACAGTTAATTACCGTTTATAGCCGTTTATTAGTCCCAGTCACTTTGTCCGCCCTGTGGTTTTAGCACACGCGATGGTTCGTCAACCTGTTTTGGTTTCGCTCTTTTGGTTTTTCTGTGTTTTTAATCTTTCGCCGAATTGCTGTGTTGTTTACTGTAGTTTGCTATCTTGCTGTCAATAATTTCAAATATATGTCTATTGTGCTTGGATGAAAACAAGGTAAGTCTTGTATACAGTATTACGTAGAAGTAATGTATACCCCTTATATTTACATCGTGACTGGCGTTCTCGTATTTCAGACGGCTTTGACAATTTTGAGGAAGTACAAACATCGTCCACGTTCCCTTGTTCGCCATGTAGGCTATATCCAAACTATTTAGCCGCTCAATTCTTATTTATTTGCAGTTTGTGTTTTTGTCTTGTGTGGCTTTTGTTTAGCATTTCATAGAGGTCTGCTTGTAACATAATGCACCTTTATTGCTGTTCTATACACCGCTTCGTTTTTGATTCAGTGAAATTTTGAATCGGATTGCCCTTTTGCCCAATGCTGTCCGCACGGGTGCACGTTGGCTTGCTGATTTTTTATTTGAAATATCTTCAATATTCCTTTGCAGAACTTTCAGCAGGACAGCTGAACTGTCACTGGAATAGGTCGTGTTTCAATGGACGAGCAAAGTTCAATGAGACATGGTAAGATGATAAATAAATGGAACTGTTTCTCTGTAAGTCAATGTTTTCCAACTTTAGGGCTCATTTTTGTGTCAGAAGTAAGTCCTAAATTTAATGATTTGACGAAACGACCGTTCGTCGAATGTTGGCTTTCGATACTGGATTATAAATATTGGAAATTAAACACAATTAATTGCAATTACCATGTAAATGTTTATACAGGAAAACGATAAATTGTTTATTTATATATGAATTGTGATTCTTGTAACGAATCAGGAAGTTCCTATCAAAACAGAAATGAGGATAAGCCGATCTAATTTTGATGTTCTGTTCAGATAGTAATGTTCATGCTATATGCAGGATTGTAGCCGTGGGCAAATGAATTCGTATTAATGCAAGTAACGGCCTAGACTAAAGTTCGTCGATTACTCGGAAATTGGTATTTTTGTAACGCAAATGTGCTTACAAAACATTGAAAATAGTAAAGATTTACCACATTTTTCAGTATTAAGATGATAATTCCTCAAATAGAAAACACAGGTATGACAATAAAATAGAGTTACAGTTGTGTTGTATTTTACGCCTTAATCAAAGTCAATGTTGTTGTTTACGATGAATATTTAATAATTTATATTATATATAGTTAAATTCCCACATACTAAATAACTTTCTAAGGTAAATTAAACTTCAAAGTAAGCCTGTGTCTATCAATAAGGAATTCTCTAAATGTTTAATTTGTTGACACGCGAGAACTGAACAGAAAACCTTTTGTCTTGACTACATTATTGTGTATTTGAATGATTCACTTGACGTTGTTTGTGGTTATTAAATCCTGATGTTATTAAAAAACAAGTCTGCGCCCTGTAATCTATAAAAAACCTGGCTAATTAATTGGTTTGAAAACCAACGTCAATACTTGAATACAAAATGTAAATGTTTTAGTCTGACAAACAGCTAGATCAATATGGTTTAGCATGCAGCAGTGAAATTCAATGTATACCTGATGGGATTTAACATACTGATGGCAATTGATTGCTTGTTGTTTGACTGACTGACTGTTCTGGGACTTACCATGTGTGCCAGTTAGCCTTTCCACATATTGAATTACTAAACCTCAAAAGTTAATTATATTCAGATTACAGGCGTAGATAAGATAATGTATAGATTGCATCTTGCCAGAAGTTTCAAGGATTGCATATACACATTCCATCTGCACACCCAACACAATTCGTGAGTCTGCACATCTGATAAAATTTTCTTTTGGTCAAATCTGTACAATCTTAAAATTGTATGTGTTTGGTTTCTTGGATAAAGCTGTGGGTAATTCTATATTCTATCTCCAACCTAACGTAAAAATATCAGAAAATAAACTGCTTCTAAATATTGAAAACTCTCCATTAAAATGTACGCTTAATAATCAATGTAAATAATTTATACACTCAAACCTGCTATAGCTGTCACCTCTTTACGGCGACCACCTGGCTATAATGGTCACTACTTTCATTTCTAAAATTATATTAAATTCTGTTGAATCAACCCTATATATATATAAAGACCACCTGCATATAGTGGTCACTTGATCTACGTCTATGACGACAATATAAACTGTATAACTGATAAATTTTTGAGATCGAACAATGGTTATCCCTACCCAATATTCTTGCTCTCGCACTGCCGCTAACAAACTTTGGTCTGTTGAAATTTTTGAAAATTTATTAAAAGTTAGCAGACTGTCAATCAACCTGCTGCAACAAAATTTACGGAAAATCGTAAAAGTTATGTCTTAAATAGATCATTTGTTAAGCTTACCCGTCTTCAGGTCTGTTTTGAGCATTGTGAAGGGATTTTGATTGTGGTTTTGCCCATAGGCGTAGGGGCACATTTCCAAGCGGGGGGCAAAAATGGTTTTGCCCGAAAAAATTTTTTCCGGGAAATGTTGTTATAAGAGGTAACTCACATGCAAAATTTCAGAAGATTTATCACAGGATACAAACACAGACATCACAGGCCTCCTTCAGCCCCACAAATTTCTTAATACCGTCATTAAATATCACATTCATTTTACATTAATCTTAAGCAATTATATGATAATATAATTTTTTACTGAATTCAAAAAGCCGTTATCAGCTCTTCCATTCCTCCTGCAACTTAGCTTTACGGTGTAAATAATAACGTTCATTTCTCCCTGTAGTGGATCGTTATAAAGAACGTTTTAGTCATACCTGGCTCGTCATATAGGCCATCCTATTTTAGGTATTTACTTTTCTTTCCTGAGAATGTTTAGACACCTTTGAGCAGAATATTTTGCTGCATATAGCAGTGTATTTTAGGCACCGTAAAATCCATTGTCATATGCAGCACTGGGTTATGTATTTAATTTGAAAGAGCGAGACAAGCCTATTTTATGGCAAATAGTGATCTGCTTCACTAATCCCTATATGATCTGATGCGAAGAATTGTTGCGAGCAGAGCGAGCAAGAAAATTTGGATTATTGTTTACTGATATTTTCAGGACAATGTTACGTATAACCTGCGAAATATTGAATGACTGAATAATTTCATTTGCAAAGAGATATAAGAAATAGCTTGATCTGCCCGAAAATTGACCTAAAAATTTCCACTTACACATTTGGGTCAATGTAACATTTCGCATGTCATCACGGTCTTAATCTTTTTAGACGTTAATATATAAAGCGTGTAGATGAGTTCTGGATTTTTTATATTGCAAAACGAGTGGGGGTGGAGTCTTCAAAATAATTATTGCCTAAAATTATGAATATTAGATTGGAACATGATAAGAAGAAAGCTTGCCAGTAGGCTTACAATGCACAGTATACTCCTGTTCATAAAACTGTTTTTGTGAAGTGTTGAATTTTATTAATACAAAATAAATTTCCTGAACACTTTCACTGTACCACAAAAACTTGTAATTTGTTGATTTGCCCGAAAAATTGCTCGAATTTTTTTCTCAAATGCCTTCCTGCCCCCCCAGCTCCTACGCCTATGGTTTTGCCAGTGCATAGAGCATATAAAAACCTTAACAAAATTATCATGGAGAATTAGCTATTGTTTCGATGGATTTATTTCGCATCTAAACCGGAAAGGAGGAAAAACTGTCAAGTTTAAAACCTATTGGAGTGAAAATAGCCACAACACGGTGTCAATAATCATGCTAGCTAAATACTTTCAACTGTTACTTTTTCCTAAACGCCTAACAGCGCAGGCTACCAAATCAATGTCATTTTGTTAACAGAATCTGAATGGGTGATTTGATCAAGTCAGCCAACAGTAAGCAGACTCCCTTCAAAACTTGCGGCAGCAAAGTTGTATTTAAATCCCTGTTAACATCCCTGGAACTATGTACCAGAAGAAATAGTAAAAGCTTTCAGTTTAAATATTTTTAAATTACAATTATCGCAAGTAGACCTGTCAAAATTCTGTAAATGTTTCTAATTTCTTTTGTAATTTAATCAGTGGTTGTAAGTTATATATTTAACCATGAATTTACCTTCCACAATGGCTTTGCATAGCATAATAAGTGCTACTAAATTGAAAAAATGGTAGCCAGCAATTGCCAAATTTTAAACTCATTTGTAAAATGTAAATAGTCCTAGTGACAATACATTTTATTGATCTTTAACAAGGAGTACAAAATTAAATGCACGCACAAACAAACAACAGGAAATCACAGATATCGAGACAAATATGTTGAATGGAGTAATCATCATTATATTTTGAGGTATAATAATAATGTTGAAATGTGATATTTCTCACATGTTCTGGAAATATATGTTGCAAGGTTTGCATGTTTTTTGGAAAATAAATGTTTTGTATAATGTATGTTTTTATTCTAATTCTCGTGTCAGATGTTTCCCTTTCCCTACATTATAGTCTATTTGTTTTCCTTTGCAGATCCGTTGTGTGAAAGTAATACACTAGATATTGAAATTGACAATCAACCGGTGAAAAGAAGAGGCTCAAAAGTAAAGCGTTTATCACAGAGGCTTTCATCTGGTTTTAAATTATGTAAGGTTATGCAACATCGCGCAATCTCGTTGAGAAACAAAATTTAAAGTCCATATTATTGCCTCTTCTGTTAGAATTTTAGATTTTAGATATGGTAGATGTACCATCTCACCGATGCTTCCACTAACATGAGGAAAATCTTTATACGTGTGAAATTTATAAATCTTATAACCTAGATGGAATGAATGAAATAAGCAGCATTGTGGTACTTTTGCACATACCTTAAAGCTTTCAGGCGTGAGACTGATGGCACACCTACTTGCTGATCAAAAAATAGTAATGTAGCTATCATATCGTGCCAGGAACCTCACATTGAACTTAGCCCACATGAAATGAGTATCTCCTGGACCCACTAAGCAAAAACGTGTTCATCATTTTTATTCCATTTACTTGGATGTCTTGCCAGGGTATGCTACTGGGTACTGACCATGATTCAATAAAATCAAAAACTAAGTAACTGTAAAGGGGTTGGATTTCGAAATGGCTACACTGGAGGCTCAATAATTTCAGTTAGTTTATGAACAACTTGTTCATCTAAGCCCTTTTGAAAGCCCTGAGTCGATCTGTAATTCCTAGTAAATTGATGCACACATACTTTTTCTTCAAACAATGGTCAATCTCCTTTTGTAACATTTGAAATCAGTTTCTTTTTGAAGTTAGACTGTTACATCTTTGATTGCTCATTTAACCCAAAAGCATCAAAGGGAAATTTTATTAATTCAAGAGACTACTGATCTAGTAAATTCTGTCTGACCCTGAAAACTGTTAAGGTTGCAGTAGAACGTTGATAGAAGACAAGTTCAAATCAATTTGCAACTATGAATATTGTTAACATTTTGCATTTGAACATATGGATTTCCAAATTTATCCATTGTTTATTATTTGGTTCAATCAATCTTAATTAAATATTATTTTCAGCTTTTTCAAAGTCAGATCTTGAGATTAAGGTGAGTAAAATCTATTATGATCGATAATGCAATTACAAGTATTCAGTCTATAAAATATTTTCTGTAATTATTCCAACAAACTCTCAAACTAATATTGGCTGCTACCGATATTAGCTAATATCTTCAACACCAACATTTCCTTAAAATGAAATATAAGCTGAACGAAAACACTATTTAATATGAATTAAGAAATATAGGTTATACAGTACTATGTCTGACTGAACGGTATAATTCTGGTAATAGACATTTCAAAAGTTCAAAATATCTGAATCAGGGAATGCTGTAGGCCTATATTCATTTTGTTATTCTGCAGTACTATGAAAAGACCCTTCGGCAAAGATGGTGAACGTTGTTTTTGATAAAACTATACAGATTGTTATGGAGCTATAGGCCTACATATAAATTTTGGGCTTTACAGGATAAATGGGCGATACAGATTAGCTTCCACGGCAACGTTGTGATTTGAAAAAAACACTTAGGGTTAAATAGGCTAATTAATATCACTAACAGGGGTGGATTTCTTATGATTCACTGCATACTGCTTATGTTAGCAGGGTCCAACAAAATAGGAAACCAGGAATCCTAGACTCCAGAAGGTTAGAGCAAATTCAGAAGAAAATTACTATTTTGATACTTTATTGGTCAAACATCAACAAAACATTTCAGAAGAAATTGTCGAAATGCCACTAGGATTCCAGAAGGCTGAACCATTTGTTGGATCCTGCTCACGCATTTATTGACTATCTTAGTATCAGTAGTTCACTGTTAGATGTCTGCAAGCACAGGATTGTGTCTTCGTAGCCTAATCCGAATGTTTGAAAAATTTCGCGATCCGAAATGAAAATAATCTGAAAAAAATCAGAAAAATTTTAATTCAGATTGGTTAATCCAATTTGATCCGACTTAATCTGAATCCGATTATTTAAGGTGGCAAAAATTTACCAGGAATAAATACACAAAGTTTTGAATCTAAAAGCTATAATTTCTTAATACTGTATAGCGCATGATCAAATAGTAGTACAGTGTAACCTTCTTAAGTGCAAAGCGACTTTGCATCAAATTTTAGTTGCACTTATCCGAAATTGCACTTATCCAAAATTCACTAAAACAATAGAAAATTGAGAACAAATGAAAAAAAAGTTGAAAAGCGTGACCAAGAGGCGTGTGGCCATCTTGAGTTACATCACATAAAGGTCATTAAAGAAGTCTGTTGTATTATAAACAAAGAATGTGCCAAACACAAACACAGACAAGTGAAATAATTTGAAACCATTACAATTTATTTCTCACAACTATTGAAATTAAACAAAATATTTGCACGTAAGCGGGTTTTGAACAAATAATTGAAAGAAATTGTTTGCAGATAAGCAGAAATTACACTTAACCGAATTGCAGTTATCTGGAATTTATTAGCAAAGTTTGTATGGAAATATTTCACTATTCAAGAGATTAATTGCACATAGCCGGGATTTGCGCTTTTCCGAATTTCACTTAAGCGGGTTACAATGTACTGTAAATCAAGGCAAAAAATAATTTTATTCAATCAATTTGCTAAAAAAAGAGCAGTTGTTAATAAGTTATTAATATATTCAAGGAAATCCGATCCGATGATAAAAAATCCAATCCGAATCCGACAAAGTATCGAACTCAGATCAGATTTGCAGACCTCTGTTCTGTATGATTCAATCTGAATTCATTGATGATTCTCGTTTTTTTCAGAGTGATAGCAACAACTTGTCCACATCACCTTCAGATGGAACACCTCCACAACAAGACACTGTCCTAACAAGACTGGGGAGGGTTTTCTCATTTGGGGAATACAGATCAAGAATACATTCAGATGATAGTGTATTCTGCAATGGAAGCCCAGTATCACAAACAAGTGGAGGTTTACCTGATGATACTAATCGCCACATTAGACGCATTGCATCGTTGCCACCGAACGTTATACCTGTGAGTTAACTGAAATTCACAACTTACTGTGCTCATTGCCATGCTTAAATCATTCATAATTGTTGCTTGTCCAATTGAAATGGTGTGCTATCTTGGAAACAAGATATTTTTGTTTTGGAATCGCTCCATATTTTATTCTGAGCATTGAACATTATGAACATCATCATGTTAGTTCTCTTTTTCTGCCAATGCTGATAATGTTCCAGGTTGATTTCTTATTAGGTCGACTAGAAACTAGAGGGGACACTTAAAAAGGACCGAGGCATATAAAGAGACCTCAAGCTGACTGTTGACCCGACGTTAGTCAAGCCAGAACTGAGTTATAGATGTAGAACACAATTACTGTATGGCCACTTTTACAAGATCCACGCCGTACATCGTACAATACTAAAAGTCTTTAATTACTGCAAGACAGGGATAAGTTCTACATGATACAGTGCAAATTAACCAATCACGATGAGAAAAATCGGTGCTATTGAAATACATGATGATACAATAAATTCAACCAATCACAGCAAAACATTTTGATTTGGATCGAATTTTGATCGGATTTTGGATTGACTTTGAGCTATTGAATTAGATAGGATCGGACTCACAGGATTCTGTCGGATTTATCCAACTCATAAATAACTTTTGGATCCATAAATTCTTAAACTCAACATTCGGAGGAGACCAGATTTGGATTACAGATTGTTTGTACATGTGGTCAACTTTCAGGAAATCCATTATAAAGCACACCTTTACTGTGCACTGTGCACTATAAAATATATCACTGCAGAATTTAGTATATTACAAATGAAACTACTACTTGGCCTAGTATACTTACTTGGCCTCAGTATCCCAACAAAGTATCTGTCACACTGATTATCACTGGAAATAGATAATACCTTATTTGGTGTTATCAAAAGGAGGGTGGGTAGGATTTTAAATTTTTCTGATCCCACCATCCTTGCATCTTGTGAGTCTCTTGAGTTGCGAGGCATATTGACTAAATATTTGCGAATTGCGGATGATAGTTGGCACTTGCTTAGCTTGCAGAGGTGACAATGCGAATGATCAGGAAACACCCCTTGACCACATTATACCTGAAATCTGCACATGCGCATATAAGCTTGTATGAAGTATTCAGTTTGATTTTTGCTAGCATAATCCAAATTATTCAGAAATCCCTGTTTCTTTGCTGACCTCAATTCTATTTTTATGTACAGTAGTCGTTTTCAAGTTGTCATGTTCATACAAGGTGTGTTGCTTGTTAGTAGCTAGGCTAATTTTCGATACAAATTGAAACGGTTTATGAACTAACATTTGCATAATGCTGTAATAATATTTTTGTTGAGTTGCATAAAGACCGTAGAACAAGGGTCTGACAAAATGTTTTTCCTTCCGAAAACCTGGATTTACTTCCAAAAATCTTCTGGAAAAAGTTAATTTTCTTCTGAATTTTGTCCAGCCTTTCAGAAACCTAGTTGCTGGGCTGCCGAGTTGTCTCGGACCCTACTTAGAACTATTGTTGTTATTTCCGTGTTATTTTTCAATATTTGTAGCCTTCAAATTCACCATCTTATGGGAGAATGGAGCTCTATGAAAAACTGGAAGCCCTGGGAGAAGGATCTTATGCTACAGTCTATAGGGGCAAAAGCAGGTGAAAGTTTTGAATATGAACTTATTCTCAGCCAGTGCACACTGCACAAAGCTTAACTATGTACTCAAAGCTGTCGGTTCAATCTTATCTACTTGAATATACCTTCTGGTATTGTATTGGCAGTTTTTCAACATCTCTCCTCGTGTTTGTCTGAATCAAGCTAATAATGTCGCTATTGTCATTGCTAGAGCTGCAATCAAGCTTAGTCTATTTCTACCTGTGATAGAGTCCATCTGTGTTAAGAAACTATTCATATTCCATAGGTATTTGAATTTGAGGATTATGCAATGTGATTTTAAATTTTAGGATAAATGACATGGTTGTAGCTTTAAAAGAAATCCGACTTCAAGAAGAAGAAGGGGCACCCTTCACAGCCATAAGAGAAGGTATATTTTCATGTTTTAATTCCTCAATATGTCAAAATATCCCTTTGGAGACTCTTGGATTAAATAGTTTTGTTTATCACCAACAATTTGATTGGGCAGTTATGAGCATGCCCACCTGTTGAATTTGCTTTCAGTATCCTTGTATCAAGCTATCACATCTGACAACTGGTAGCCTAGCTTAACATGTTGCTTTCATAGAGTAGTAATAAATCCTAATATTCTACTGGTTTAAGAAAATGTTTAAAATGTTTTATTCTCAATCCATTTTCTCGTTTGACTTGCTCTGAAAACAGGCTTTCCCACTGCCCCTCGAAATTAATACGTAAAGTTAATGAGGAAAACGCTAATACTTTTCAAACGAGAAGTAATTATTGTTACAACATTAAATAGAGGGCTATGAAGCTGACAACTTGAATTATTTCAATAGATTATTTCATTATTTGTAATGTTTGAATCAGATTAATAATCCAAAGAAAAATAAACAATGCATTGGAAAACCTGATTTCCGCTGCGAAAACCGCTTGCCGACAAGTGTGTGGCTTCAATTTGTCAACATATTCTCACTCTAAAGATTTATCAGCAGTGACTGATGTATAAATCCATTTATTAAAATCTCATGTGTTTATTTTCTGCGTCGGCATGGCATCAGCAATCAATTTCTACAAAAATTATTTACAATAGAGTATAATAGCTTTATTTTATGGTAATTCATTTGATCAATCATACAGAACATTGGTTTTGGAAATTTGTACAGTGATGTTTGAAAATTTCTTATATAATATAACAGGATTCTGCCCAAACGCCGGTTTCTCTGATCTCATTGTTTTCATCAATTTTTACGTCTTCGAAAGATGAAGTAATCAGGGGTTCAGATGACGTCAAGTTATGGATAAAAACATCTACCTTTAAAGAGTTTATACAATTTCTTTTTAATAATTGCTTGATTTTTGATCAAACTTACTAAAATACTGACTACAGGAATAAATCTATGGCTTTCCTTGCCACCACAACGATCATTTAAAACTGTGAAAGTTTGCAGCATTTTAGAGAGCAACAACTTGCCAGAATCAGTTTGTTGAAGCAAGAACAACAGTATATTTTCTAGTTATAATATTTTCGACAGCTCTAAAGATTTAACTGATGATCATGAAACCAAATTTAAATTGTTTAAATCATCTTTAAATTGCACACCATGTTTGTTAAAACGAATTTGGAATGAAGACGACCCCCTGGACAGCTTCAAAATATGTTATGTCATCTCGCATTGTTTGATGAGTTTCTTTTGTCTTGGTAAACAATAGAATGTGCAAAGGACACAAGTCTCACTTACAAATATATCAAAATTGTCATAAAAATAAGTGAGACTTGGAGCAAGTCAACCCTACTCACTATGTTTTTTTATATCTCCCATAGCATCACTACTCAAACAATTGAAACATACAAACGTTGTCAGATTACATGATATCATTCACACAAAGAAACAGCTTACGCTGGTTTTTGAATATGTTGTAAGTTACATATTATCTTTTTTAATTAACATTTTTAGTATAGCCTACTATAACTACAAGATGACAATGAGTAGGGTCCGGCAAACTGTTCAGCCTTCTGGAATCTTGAAGTATTTTAACATTTCTTCTGAATTTAATTTTGCCTTCCAGGAATCCCAGGACTCCTACTTTTACGGGTAAATGAGATGCTATTCTGAAAAATGTTTTCAAGACAATAGTTTGAATTGGAGAACTCAGTTTCCATACCTTGATATACTTTCTATTAGGAACATCTTCATCTTTGTACCTTTAATTTTATCAAATGAGACTATTATCGAGTATGATAATTTAACACTTCCCTTGAAATAACCCACTACATTTTAATTCTAAATACAACAATTGAAATCAGCTTCAAAAGACTTTTAATGGTCCATAGCTTTTCTGTCCCGGCATATGTGTTACTATTCTTTCACAATCTCTGACCATATTATCACTGGCTCACTCTTAAATTGTAGTTCTTTATCCACAGCGAACAGATCTTTGTCAATATCTTGAATGTAACCCACGTGGTATAAATACTCACAATGCTAAGGTAAGTTTAAGATTAGAATCCATACATCATCCACCCTAAAAAGTGTGTCTTCTTTTCTGAAAACTTTAGTATTTCCACTGTACGTATTCATAAATCTATGGTTCTGGGGGTGAAGTAAAAAAATTCATCCCTAAAACTGAATGAGATAATGTGCTTTTTGTTCCATTTTTCTCCAATGTCGAATGCATCCATAGACCTCCTTTCAGAGCTAGTTCAGGCGTGCCAAAAATAACGAGTCTCAACTCAAGTTGAGGCTCAATAATACATATCTATTCTACTCTTAATATTATTGCTCTGATCATTCACATTTTGTAGTTGTTCCTGTTTCAACTTTTACGGGGTTTATCCCATATACACGATCGCAAAATTCTTCACAGGTGAATATATATTTTTTTGTGATAACGGTTTATACAGATAAATATACTGTATCTGTATATATTTCTTTGATTCTGATAACAACATAGCTTAGCCTACTATTTGATATTTTAATTAGACATTTTTGATTTTTGTAAATCCTATTACTATTAATTATTTATTTCAACCACATTCTTAAAATTTATATACATTTTATACGCTATAGCATGATCAGTGATATGTAGTTTGATACAAATGTTATAGTATGATCAGTAGTATGATATAGTATGATTGATATGATCACTGATTGATGTCATCCCAATATCCAAGCAACTTATTTGTACTTTCACAAAATTGGACTTAACATGAAGGTGACACAAAAGGTCTCAAGGTAGTCGTTTGGGAAACAGCTAAACTTTGGTTTTCAAAACTATTGAAAATTCTTATAGTATAGCTCAAGTTTGAGTTCTTGATTTGAAGCATGAAATCAAATACCGGTAAGCAAATCCAGATAGGGAATTTCTGAAATGAAAACAGGACTATTGTAATTATCACAGGGTCCGAAATAAGGTTTTACCTTCCGCAATCCTACATTTTTTCTAAACTTTTCTGCAGGAATTTTGCCCCACAAAGTACCAAAAAAGCAATAAATATCTTCATTAAAGCAATATCCAAAACATTAACTTGGACAACAACTTTAACTTCCACTGCATAAACCACCTTCGGAATGGACATAAATCAAAATAACATTGTTGATTAGAGTTATTAGTAAATTTGTTTTACAAAAGTTACAAACTTCAGATTTTTAGTCAATTTATTAGGTCCTAGATCCCGGGATCCCAACTTTTCTCTCACACTAATTGGAAACCTTGTGATTTTGTGCTGACCTTTCGGGAACCAAATTCACAGTATTCCAACGCTTTGTGACAGCCTGGCAACACGTGCAATATGATTATCATAGGATCGCAATATTTGGGATATGCCCTAAGAGGGATTTCATTGTAAATGTGCTGGATATGTTTATGCTGTAATTTCATGTGCTTCTATTTTCTTCTTGAATTCATCTCAGAATAAAATTGAGACATATAATCCCTTAGAACACATCTCAATAATAGATATCTGATACTTTTCAGGGATATGAAACCTCAGAATATTTTGCTTAGCGAACGTGGTGATTTGAAACTAGCTGACTTTGGTGAGTGTTTTTAGAGAATGCCTACATCTTCGTGTTTGCCTAAATCAAAATATAATCACATTTTTCCCATATGTTCATATTCTTGATGCTTCCCAGTTGCAAGGCGTCAATCTCTCAAGCTCATTTCTAATCAAATTTAATTAACTCAGCCTCAATTGTATCTAATCAACGTTATGATAAATGGTGTTGTTTAGAGAATTCTTCATGATTAACTTAAGCGAATATTGTGTATTAGCAATTCGCTAGTCTCACTGTCTCAGTCACACAATCACTGTCCACTGCACACAGCTGTAATTCTTTGTGAAGCACCAAATACTTTCACTACAAACCTAAGTTTCTATTTAAATGTCGCACATTCTGAGTCTATATTTGATGGAAGTCCTTTCTTTTCATTAAGAATATAGTCATAATACTGTAATATATAGAAATTAAGCCCTGGGCAAACGACTGCAACATTTGCGTGACAAATCTGTTTTTTGTCTGACGTGTGTTTTTCGTGTTTTGAAGCAGTCTTTTCAGGAGCGGCTAAACGACAAGGATTTTCTCAAGACTTTTCTAGAAAAAATCAGATTGAGCTTAAAAAGAAGCCATGAAGAAGCAACAACATCGAAAAGTTCGATACATTTCGAACAAAATGGTTCGAAAAGAATAACGAAGATGTTCGGTAACAAAAATCCTTTCAAAGACTTTGATGGCCATCAAACACAATGTGACAAATAAAGTACACGATGCAACACATCAGACAAAATCGAAAGAGTGGCTAAACGACAAGGACTTTTGAAGGATTTAAATGTCGCGCAAATGTTGGTGTTGTTTACCCAGGGCTTTAGATGTTGTGTAGAGCAGATTAGTAAAATGAAATTGCTTTTGAATCAATCGTTGTTGCAATTGAATCAAGTCGTTTGTTGTCTGCTGAAAATATGTATCAGGTACAAATATTAAAAAAAAACGCATTTATACGTATTTAAATTAAGAAGGGTTTGACGGTGAATTACTGTCCTTGTTAAAGCCTTCCTGGTATGATTGCATTATTTATAAATGCATTGGTTTAACAACGTCAAGAACACCTTGATTGTGCCTTTGTAGTTGATACCACTTCACAATTTAGTCTTTGGACAGTGAGAACAAAAAGAGCATTATCAATCTGCAATAGTAATCCAGCCTATGCAAATTGATTTATTAATTTCAAACCAACAGGTCTAGCGAGAGCTAAATCAATTCCCAGCAACACTTATTCCCACGAAGTTGTAACATTATGGTGAGTACTCTATTAATACCAGAGATGTTGATTTGTGTGGTCTGGTCTAGGGTTTAGTATCTCATTACCATCACTAATCATGTTGCCTAGTATGCCTACACATAAAGAGTTTCCTGCACAGATATTTTTTAGTCATAGTTACCTATTGATCTTGGATCTACTATAATGCAGGAAAAACATGGATTTGTTTTTATAACCATACTGTTTGCTTGTTAATAGCATCATTGCACAAGATTGACACTAACCTGGTTGGATTTGTGTTGAACCCGGGCATTACAAAGACCGTCCAGCATACTATGTAAAACTGGCCCTGCTTGTGTTTCTTTTTGAAGACTCATTTCTTGTTATTGTAAAATGGTAATAATTATGTGAAATCATGAAATATTAAATGTACAGTGTTACAACCCTGTTAATATCGCTAGCCTACTGTTAATATCACAACCAGTTTCATATCAAATGTTTCAGAACCGGTAACGACTAATTGCGCGTACCAGTAAACAATACCGAACAGAACGTGCGATAAATTCAAATCGAAGTAACGGCGTCAAGCATTGGAAGTAGTTCCTAGTTTGACAACAACACTGAATAAAAAGTTGGAGGATAATTAGCACAAGCTTAAAGTTTAATAGCCATGAGTCAATAAACACAGGCAAATAAAACCTTTCTCGACATTGATAGCTCCATTTCATAAAATAAAAATACAAGGTATGTTATTAATATGGCAAGTAAATGCAGGAGAATATTTTGAATTGGTTTCCAGTAATAATTAAAAAGCGGAGAAAAGTCATTTCGAAGTATTTATTATCCAATATCAGCGATAAACATGAAAGCAACACAATATTAATTCCACATCAAAAATGCTGTAATGTTCCTAAATGAATTGTAGTAGCTATAGACCTACATTTAATTATTCTTAATAGTGGCTGTATCACATAGTGTTTTTGATGAAGGTAGAGCAGTTCCAGTTCTTTCGAATTTAAAACCTTCCAAACTTCGCAAATATTGTGATTTTATTGAAAATCAAAGTCTGATTAGTGATTTATTGAGAGGAGATAATGATGCACAAGCGCGGAAGGTAATTTGCTAACAAATGGCACAGTATGAGAGACAAAAGTGTTTAATTTAAAATCAACTGCAAAGAAAATAGTGACAAGATGTTGTTGATAATCTTCATTGTTAACTCTGTACATGATTTATTTTATTTTATTATCAACATCAAAGATGCCTTTACGTAAACCCCAGCCCAATGACTTTTCTGATTTCGCCAACAACTTCAAAAAGAGAGTTGAGAACAATAGATTGTTGCCTTCTGTCAGCCAAATTTTGCAAACACACACCAACTCAATTTTGGGGTGGCTAAGTGACTTTTATTTTTACTAATATTCATACAAATCTGAATTGGCGCGTGTTGGCCAACTAAAAAAGTCATTTGGCCGGGGCTTAAGTGAAGGCAGCTTTGATATTGATATTGTTTCTATGATAAGTGGCTATAAATTGCTATTTCATTACCATACAACCAGAAATTTACACTTATGACACGGTTTGATGGGCTTCAGATCCTTTTGATTCTTACTGTAGGCCTACAGTCAAACTCAGTTAATATCCTCTCTCTTAATGTCCCACCTTACTTAATATCCCCCCATAAGGCTGATTTCTACTTTCCATTTTCCATACAAACTCTCATAATCGAACATACAAATTCTGAAGTGGAACTTGAGGCTCACCAAGTAATGACAAAATGAAAATTATAAATGAATAAGTCAGAGTGAGAGTTCTTCAGTAGTTGGAGCCTATCTCTACTGGCGGAAGTATGAGTAGATAGAGCAACTCGATACTATGATTCTAGTAATTGCCTAATTATAAACTGCAAAGCTAAATAATATGTAAATATTTCTACATTCTGGCTTGATTTGATATGCATTATGTTTGTAGGCTATATGTATTTCAAATTAAGGGCTTCTTACAGTAAACTTTATTCTGTACGCTCCATTTAAATTACATTTACAATTCATGGCCCGTTAGCTTGTGAGACTTTGTGTCGGTGAGAGAGAGACAGAAAACGGAGCGCTTCTTACAGCAAACTTTATTCTGTACGCTCCGTATAGCAGACCTCAAGCGACTCACTCAACAACATATAACTCTTACGTTTATAATACATTTACAATTCCTTTACGTCATCAACACTAAGTTACAATACAAAATTAAAACTGTTTTTCTCTTCTAACATTCACATAAAAACGATAACCCCCCTTCACGTACCATATCCCATCACGTAAAAACTCTTCATTCATTAAAAAAACCATCAAATATAAACACTTACACACCACCCAGATTTATACTCTCATAAATCTCACAACAAATAATATCTATACATTCATTAAAACACATAAAACTATATAACATTACAATACTATTCCTCGCCACCCAGTAAAAAATGTTGTAAGTTATAAAACAATTTTAAACATATTAATCATAACCAATAATTAAATGTCCAAACTAATATAACAGATTTTAACAGTTTTCTTCGGTATATACCTAACCTAAGTTCCAGTGTTGTAAATACTCGTTACTAAAGTAACGCGTTACTCGTTACTCGTTACTTTTGGAGTAATTTTAGGAGTAATTAGTTACTTTTTTGAGAAAAGTAATAAGTAATCTAATTGATTACTTTTTGAAGTAACGAGTATTATTTGAGAGAAAGTAATTGACGTTACTTTTCAAATTACTTTTATGATTACAAAATATTTGCTTTGTTGTCTTGTGATAATTTTCAAAGGCGCTGCTGTCACTTAGTTCCGCTTTTTATTGTTCTGTCTGCGATGCAATCTCACATTATTTGCAGCTTTCACGAGAGCTATTCAAACCAGGTGAATTGTTTGATATATGACCAATAAACCCTATCCCATAACCTATTCTTCTCTCTTCTGACATTGTTCTGTTGATCAATAGTTTCCATAGTTTTTCACTTTTTATTTGAGTGAGTTTCGAATATTGAAAAGATGATGTAAAATTTATGGCTATATGAATAGATTGATAAGATTAAAATAAACCATTTTGATAAATCAAATGAAACCATTTATTTGTCAACTTTATTAAAAAGTTTTCAACGTCAATTTATCTTCTGATGCAGTCATCAGTATTAAATTAATATTATTAATTAATCGACCGTTCCCCTTCGTAAAAATACAAGATGGCCGTCATGATTGTCAAAACGAGACATGTCATTATCGAAAGGGAGGCAATATCTTTTGTTTCACAAGTTAAAGTAATCATGAAGTAATTAGTAATTAATTACTTTTTTTGGGAAAGTAATTAGTAATTGTAATCAATTACTTTTTAGGCTGAAGTAATTAGTAATGTAATTAGTTACTTTTGAGGAAAAGTAATTTGTAATGTAATTTATTACTTTTCAAAAGTAATTCTCACATCACTGCTAAGTTCATTGATCAAGACTTTTTTTGGATTCAAATTCTGAAAATTCTGACCCGTACACTCTAGAAGAAATGAAAATATTTGATATTTTTTTCAATCCACTAGAAATGGTGGAATATGGCTATCAAAGCATGCCTTATGCAAATATGCAATAACATCGCCCGGTAGTCAAAGCATATATTTCTATAATGGTCACAATACTACCGATGTCCCTCTCATCATCATCATCATCATCATCATCATCATTTATTCAGAACCTTTAAGTTATACAAACTTTTTTTCAAAGGACTGATTCTCTTCACATTATACTGAATTCAATCTCTGTAGAATGGTCCAGTGGTCGCAATAGTGGTTCATTATTTTGTTGCTAGTGTTGTTTAGTATAGAAATTAACAATTCTTGCAGATAAACTACAGGTCAGAAACTAGGCACACAATATTGATTTACTTTTTATGCAACCAGAAGTTATTAAATGCTATTTTATCATCAATCACCATTATAGGTATCGACCACCTGATGTCTTACTGGGATCGAAGAAGTACACTACATCGCTAGACGTGTGGTAAGATTGATTGATGATGTTTTAGTTTGCCTACAACCCGTCCTACAATATGGTCGACTCATAAAAATCGTAAATCAAAATATATACCTTAAGTTGTTGTGCTAAGTGACTTGATTACTTTGCCAAATTTTCTCGATAAACGGATACCGTAAGTATTTTTTTGAGAAATAAGCATTTGAAAAAGTGAAAATTTCAAACATTGAAAAACGGGGAGTTTGTTCTTATGAACTGAGGATTGATAGTTGTGGTGATCTTCTCGCGCTCACTCGTCGAGACGTCATTTAACTTTTATACTCAATTTTTCAAGATTTTGAAATTCTCAAAAACTTCTCAAAAAATATTGATCCGTTTATCGAAAAAACTTGGCTAAGAAATCAAGTCACTAAGTACAACAAGTTAAGGTAAAACTTTTGATTTTCAATTTTTTATGATTTAACCCTGTTGTCCTTCATGTACTTATTATTTACGTTTTTTGCTGGACAAACAGATGCATTGTGATTTTCTGCTCACATTTGAGGAACATCATACACAACACCCGATTGGGCTTATCGTCTTCTTTTTATGCGTCGAACTTAAGAAGTTATACACGTCACTGATTGCTTAGATGAAATCTTAAACACAAAATAGTGTGGCAAGTAAACAATGGAGAATCTTGCTGTGTATAACACTGATGATTATATAATAAAGTTTTGAATGTGTTTTTCTGAAGGGGTGTTGGATGTATTTTTGTTGAGTTGTTATCTGGTGGTCCTTTATTTCCCGGTACAAGAGATCAATACGACCAACTGAAGAAAATATTCAGGGTAAGCTTTGTTTGTTCATATATGTCATATTCAGGAGTGGGTGTGGTACCGACTAGCAGCTAACAACCAGCATACAAATAGTTTCTTCGTAAAAAATAGGATTTCATAAGCAATTTCTACAGAAATAGGCCTACTCAAGATTCATAAATACTAGTTTTTCATATACAATATAATTACAGGCTCTTTGCAAATAATTATTGCATTACATTTTACAATTCAGTGATCTATAAACTTTGACAAAAGCATTGCAAATAATATTAAAAACTTACACCTCTATTCTCATTGCTACCATATAGCTTCATTGTACTAAATGAAAAGCTAATACAATCAAAGATAGCCTGTCGATTTAACAGTTGTGTGTCAAACTTTTCATTAACTTTCTCGTTAACATGAGTTTAGAACATACCAAATGCCAGACCGTGATGATTTTTTGAAATCAAGCGATGGCCTCTTCTTCATGTACAATAACATGGAGACAGCCATTCCTTTTCTCGGAACCTGTCACTGTCCATAATAGAGAACTCTCTGTTGCGATTGTCACAGGTTGTCACAAGTTTTATTTATATATATACAATATATATAAATAAATATAGTCAATGACTACACATTTTTTTCTGTTACTACAGAGTGTGTATAGTCATGTAGTCAAAAATTTGTAGTCATTGACTCTATTTATTTATCTACAGTTCTGTCATTTACTGACATTGAGCACTATAACACTGTGATTGGATCAACAATCAAGCAATCACTACAGTATATAATTTTTTTTTTACCATAGAAATGTGTTAATGAGAATAAAATGGCAGTTAATTAATAACTAATTTTATTCTAATTTTATTGTTTGTACATTTTAGATATGTGGAACCCCTACAGAAGAGACATGGCCTGGTGTTTCAAACTTTGCAGATTTCCAAGCTGGTAAACTTTATTATTACATGTCTCACTACCATATGTGTGGATTTATAATTGTGTGCTACCCAAGTTGATTTGTTGATTGGTCAAAAATACATCCACCTCGTTTTTTTAAAAAATACGACTTGATGTCTGACGAAAGGAAACAATGTGAAATCAACTCGCCTTGTTGTAAGATTGCAGATTAAAATTCGCAAAATAAAGATACTTGACATTAACTTTTTTGTAAATAAAGATGGAGTGTGTGCCAAATGCAAGATCATGATTGCTGTTCAAAATCAAACGATGACCTCTTCTTTATGGACAGTAACATGGAGACACTAGTGACTTTTTTCAAAACCTGTCGCAGCTCATGAGACAATGAAACAAAAATTAGCCAAGCTCTACCATGACTCTAAGTTTCACGCTTTTGCTATCTTCAGACGGAATTGATTCTAATAAAAATCAAATCAGTATCTCTCATTAGCTAATTAACATTTTAATAAGTGCCTGTATTTATATCTGTGAAGCCGGTTTTAAGTTTAAACTAATTAATCAACAGTGAATAAAAACTAATCAATACTGTATATCAAATAACTCTCATATCTCCTATCAGGTGTCTTCAAATGCTATCCAACACAAAGACTCAGCACAATAATTCCAAGGTAGGATATAATACACGGCTAAGGTCATTTTTTCTTTCTCTAGACGATATTTCAAAAAGAGTTTGGCCATGTATAGTCATAAACTAATGTGTCCAATCACAACTCACCTGCGTATCACATGACATATATTCAGGTGTTGGTTAACCAACCCATTAAAGAAGAATTCAACAAGGTGTGAACAAAAATAGAAAGTGGCTAAATTCAGCAATTTTGAATTCTAATATTTTTTAAACAAACTAACTTTTGAAGCAGTCTTGATTCATCAAGTTTACGGGATTATTTTGGATCTAATTGGAATAACAAAATTAAAAATAATAGCTTGTACTATCTAGAAGGTTGTATAAACATTATGAAGGCATTTTGCCGCCGTAGTATACAAAATAAAAAGATATTTAACTTACTAGTATCCAGTTAAACACCGAATGAGCATATAATGCAAAGCGCGTTACGATAGTTTCAATGCCAAACTCTGCCAAACTCATGCAAATGAAATATTCAATAAATCAATGATTAGTTACATACCTTTCAATGATTTGAACTCCGTGACCCGTGCATTAGAGTGTTGAATTTGAAATGAGCTTTATTATCTCGATTACGAAACTTCTTATTTCGGTTGCATAATGTCTATAGTGAGCAGTGAGCACACTGAGTTATATCCTATTTTGTGTGACACATTCCAAGATAACAAATCTAAGGCGAATCTTGGGCAATTATGAGACAAAAGTAGTAAAAATTATGCAATTTTGAAGGTATTACAGTGCGAAAACTCCCAAATATACCAAATGCCTATCGTAGGGCAAAATTGACAAATACTACCCCGGTCAGAAACTATCCGCAATTCTTTCGCGATTTAGTAGTTTTCTAATTAAAGATGAATTTCATGTTCCTGAATTCCGAAGGCATAAAAGGCGATATCAAATTTGCTAAGAATGAGGCAGTAAATTGTATCTGTGAGTTCAAGTTAACAGCACCGACAGCAATGTGCAACCCATGTTCTTTAAACACCCACACCCCTTGTCAACTTTCATGCATTGCAAAATTTATATAATGATTTCGTTGTTTGCAGATTAAATCAAAACAGAACTTAAAGTGGGAATAAACCCCCAGACTATCTTTACATATGTAGTAGAACCCGACGTGAAAAAAACAATGGCGTAATTTTTTTTTCGATCTGGAAATTATTTCTTGGTGAAAACGCCTTCAAAGTAGTGTTTTGACCCAAATGTCGCTGAGGAAAAAAAAGGGACTGGATCTAGCTTTATGACGACAAAGTCACAAGTCGTGCGGTTTTTCTAATAGACTTTAGATCGGATTAATCACGCGATGTTACGTTTGAGATGGCGTAGCTCTGTTACGGCAATCTATTTTTCTCTCACAAAACTGAGGTAAGGAATAACATATAAACTCAAGAGTAGCAAAATTCCAGATGATTTAATGATTTTTAAGTTCAGGAATTTGAAGGAAATAAAAATCAGAAAATGTTTCATTCGTAGCGCGTGTTATACAGATTATATTTTGACATATCATTTCTCACACATATCTAACACATATCAAAAGATTCTCTGGTGACCACAATAGCTAGCTAAGTAGAATTTATTGCTGTAAGCATATGTCTGAACTGAAAATGGAGTATTCTTTTGAGGGTAAAAATCATAATGGGGAACGCTATAAGAACACTATAACCATTGATTTTATAGTCCTTCTGATCTCAGTGTTGTAAATACTCGTTACTAAAGTAACGCGTTACTCGTTACTCGTTACTTTTGGAGTAATTTTAGGAGTAATTAGTTACTTTTTTGAGAAAAGTAATAAGTAATCTAATTGATTACTTTTTGAAGTAACGAGTATTATTTGAAAGAAAGTAATCGACGTTACTTTTCAAATTACTTTTATGATTACAAAATATTTGCTTAGTTTTCTTGTGATAATTTTCAAAGGCGTTGCTGTCACTAAGTTCCCGCTTTTTATTGTTCTTTGGGCAGGTCTAAAACCCGGACACAGGTAAAATGTCTATCCCATAACCTATTGTTCTCTGTTCTGACATTGTTCTATTGATCAATAGATTCAATAGTTTTTCACTTTTTATTAGAGTGAGTTTCGAATATTGAAAAGATGATGTAAATTTATGGCTATATGAATAGATTGATCCGACAAATATAAACCATTTGATAAATCAAATGAAACCATTTATTTGGCAACTTTATTAAAAAATTTCAACGTCAATTTATCTTCTGCTGCAGTCACCAGTATTAAATTAATATTATTAAATCGATCGTTCCCCTTCGTAAAAAAACAAGATGGCCGCCATGATTGTCAAAACGAGACATGTCATTATCGAAAGGGATGCAATATCTTTTGTTTCACAAGTTAAAGTAATCTTGAAGTAATTAGTAATTAATTACTTTTTTCGGGAAAGTAATTAGTAATTGTAATCAATTACTTTTTAGGCTGAAGTAATTAGTAATGTAATTAGTTACTTTTGAGGAAAAGTAATTTGTAATGTAATTTATTACTTTTTAAAAGTAATTCTCACATCACTGTCTGATCTATCGTCTCTGTAGAAAGATATTTCGTGCATGTAGCTTCTGCACTGTATTACCGCATCCTATAAACTACAGATTGTGACATGATGCTGACATGTTCAGCTACTTTTTAGCCAAAGGAATGAATACTAGATTGGTAAAAAATTTGGTGGCGTATGTATAATCAGGAACAAGACTTCACATTGCAAAATCCTAATTTTGATAACGTTGATAGAGAGGATAATAATTCATGCAATGAAGAAATACCACAAAACCGAAAAATGGTAGAATCTGCATTACTATAGTTCTAGTATACGGCTGTAAACTTGAATAAGAATTACGTCCGAGCCCTCTATCAGGTTTGTACTATTTTCCGATATTTTATAGAATTTTACAATGGTTTTATAATAATTGAATGCTTGGTGAATGAATGATGAACACTTTGTTAGACTATTGAATATAATATATGAATATATCTATCTACAGTCTTATAAACTATACGATTACATGGTTTAAGTTTTACTAGACAAACATCAATTTCAAACTTAACCTTTGAAATGGTAATTGAAAATGTCTATTTAATAATTTAGTAATACTTAAGTAAATCCGAAAAGTACAATTAATATTTTGCAGTACCAACTATCTCGAGGAAAAGTCGTCTGTGCATGCCTGTGCAAATCGAGTTAGTTTACATTCACATTTAGATCATGGAAAGGATATCTTGTAGAAATATTTACTCAAGAACAACAGGCAGATAGAGTTAAAAACAGGTATTATAACTGGATAGGATAAAGCCTTTTTTAAGGGCACGTGTCTACTAATTAATATTTGAGAAGTACTGCGGTCACACAGAATACTTAACTAATATGTGTCACTAGACTAGTCACAAAGGAACACTCGCACCGCCTGACATTTGTGTTAATCCGCAATCTATGTCAGATTCATCGCGCTTAATGACGCTACGAGAAATTATTTCGACTGAGTGTTTCAATAGATTTTATTCTGCTCCTGAAATCACAAATTGCATCTATTTTACGTAATTCGCAAGTTTATATGTTTGTTCATGGCTCAGCCTTGTCTGAAATTTTTTTTGTGTGACTTCTCGGAGCTACGTGACCTCAAAGATAACGTCGCTTGATCAGGCCACTCTTAAATCTGTTAGACAAACCGCACGACTTGTGACTTTGTCGTCATAAAGCTAGATCCAATCCCTTTTTTATCTCAGCGACATTTGGGTCAAAACACCACTTCGAAGGCGTTTTTCACCAAGAAATAATTCCAGATCGAAAAAAAAAATACACCATTGTTTTTTTCACATCGGGTTCTACCACATATGTAAAGATAGTCTGGGGGTTTATTCCCACTTTAAAGTTAAAGTTATATCAATTTAAGAGCTAAAACAAACATTTGAGTTATTACATTTTTATATAGTTAAATCAACGAAGTAATTAAAATTATTCCCTTATTGGGATTCAGTCAATCCATACAATACTTGAAATCTGATTAATTTTTTATGAAGTCACAAATTCCCGGTTATAAATCCCGTACTAACTAACTAACTTTAAAAGTGACATCCCTCTGATTGATTGAGAGGTATATAATGTCAACACAAAAAATCTCAAAACAATATGATAGATCAAGTTTTAGTGGTAATTGATTTTAGCATGATTTAAGTATGATTAATTGTTTGACTGGCTTAATTGTATAAAGTAGCTTCTATTTCTTTATCAAGTAAACTTATATAGTTTTTAATCTTAACTTTTAACTGAATTTTATGCCGTAACAGCGGTAACGCGAATAACAAAGGTGTTTTAATCTACTGTTTGCCTAAAGAAAATTGACAGGCGATTACTTAATTAATAGGAGTCTTTTGTCATGCCAAGTGTGAGGAATGTCTGCTGACGAATACAATGCAACAGAGTTTGTTCGGGAATTTTTATTGGATACTTGTATTGGCAGCAGAAGATACATTTTTATAATTTGAATAGCCTAAAACCATGCACAAAATCTGGCCTTTCTAGTGATATATCATGCATCATCTTCAGTGCAGTAAAGATTGTGTGATGATGCGTCATTGAACACACAGACAGATTAAGGGAAATTTAAAAGTAGATTGTGTATATCTATATATCATATATCAAATGTTAATTTGGATTTGGTACTTGCTTGGGAGAGGTTGATAGATAAATCAAAGCAATACAAACATTTATATATTTTATGTCCATAATCAAATAAATCATCCTTGTCACCATCAAACCAAGTTCCAGTTACGTTGCTAAATCAGTGAGATACCTACCAAACGTACTTTTTGTTTCCTCCATTTTTAAAAAGTGGATGAGGACGGCAGGTCTTAAATGCGGAATACGGAAGACGCAGAGAGATGTACGGAAGAGTAACTGATTGAAAATTGAAGAAATGAATATTGTCACCTCTTGATCGGATTTACTTCCACGTTTATGTTCTGTTTATTCACTACACTTGTGTTTTTCCACTGCTAGCGGCAGATAAATGGCAGGACACGCGGCAGATCACCAACCCGTAGTCTCGTTTTGACACTTGAAAGCACAATAAAAACCTCTATTTCAACTCTTCCATAAATCTCTCCGCGTGTTCCGTGTTCCGCGTTCAAGACCTGCCCTGGATGAGGAGCAAATTGCTAGGCCTGCCTACCTAGATGAGATTATTCCCATCAAGCGTCTGACAACCGAAAACCTCATAAGCACACATATGTTCAATTACAGATGTGCAACTAAAATCTAAAATCAACAATAAACCATTAGATACAACTTTTCACTTTTATAAATCACATTAAAAGCAACTAATATAAACTACGCAATACAAGTAATTAAATCTTCGCTGACCAACTTCTATGTAATCCCTTAAACACCATGCAAAACCCGTCATTGCACTTTGTCTGTTGACCAAAGATTCCATGTAACAAATTATCTTAGCATCATCACCTTGGCAGGGTAGCATCAACTATAATATAAGCGCTAGTTTAAAAGCTATTGAGTAATAGTATGATTTATTATATTGTGTATGCTTTATAGGTTTCTGGAGTTAAAGAGTGCAGAATGTATTGCTGATAAAATGCTTCGGGTTAGTCTTTTTTTTATCAAATGTAATTGATGTGTTTTCAGTGAATTAAGGGGTATTAGTAGAGGCAAGATATTATAAAGGAACCAATATAATCTAACTCAGATTTGTGTTTGAAAGAGTTTTAAACAGGCCATAATATTATCTTACCCTTATGAAAATCTACCAAATAAAATGTATTTAACATCCTCAAGTATTGAATAATTCAAAATTAAAAACATCATCTTCGTCCGACATCAATAACATCCTCAAAAGTCCATCTTTGTTGACCCAATATCGATCATTTCCAAACATTTTGATCGCTTCTGACACGGCGAAATCGCTGAGAATTGGGCTTCAAAGCAATTTAAGATCATCTCGTTTTGATGCAAAAAAAATTCCTACAAGGGTCAGATTATCAAACAAACAAACTTTAAAAATTATAAATGTTAAATGGACTGTTTATAAATGTTAAGTGGCCTGTTTATCATGGAGCTTGTCATGAAAATTGAATCATTTAATATCAATGAACTGTTTTCACAGGGGTATCATTGAGCGAGAACATAGTGCCTTTCATTGAATAATCCAGTGCAAATTGTTATGTTTTAATATCCAGAGGATTTAAGTTATTGTCTCTTTTTGGACTTATAGTATTTATTTCTAACCTTGAATATAGTCGTTGAACACTCTCTATTCACATGTGGGCCAATTTACATTGACAAGCTTATTTATAATTATGTTATTTAGTGTAACCCAAGAAAACGAATCAATTGTCGAGATGCTATGAAACATATATACTTCTCTAATCTTCCTCCAGAGATACACAATCTAGCAGACGGTAAGCTACTTTATGTGACTATATATATTATATTCGTCTCAAACTAGCACCTGTCTTCCTTGCCTTGTCTGCAGTGTCAAATGATGTTTGTTCACTTCTTGAAAGTAGACTCTGTAAGACATTCAGTTTCTTTTTTTGGCAAGTAACGGAACTTCTTAATAGATTAATTCGATTTTGAAATTATCAAATGTCATTTTTGCAAACACGTGAGATTTTGGAATTCTTTGAATGTAAGGTAGATTTGAAATTGAATTTGAAAGAACTAGTCTCTTTAATTTAAAAATCCATCTTGACTTTTTGAATCACTGAGAAAAAATATTAATTCTTAATATTGTAATGTATAATTTGTTTTTCAATTTTCAATTGATTTCTTACAGTTGTATCGATATTCTCATTGCCATCAATTTCACTCCAACCAGAAGAGAAAGGGTAAGCTTCCTTCTGATCAAATTGTAATTAAATGAAATTTTACTGAGGTTAAACACTATCTTTGAATCTCGCTGCTTAGCTCTTTTGTTAAATGGCACAAAGTCTACTTGTAGACAGCAATATGCTTTGCTGCTGAATTGAGCCAAGATTGAGCACATGTAGCAGCATGACCCTGTCAGTTCCTACTTCCCAGGACCCTAGATTAAGCCACTTATCAGTGCAGTTCAGAACTTTATCGTTCTTTCTTTGCTTCAACGCGCCACTGAATGGTTTAGGAAAGTTAATGAGGAGTTTATGCTTATCGAGTGGTTTGTTTGATCTGTGACTGTTATGTCAAAGCCATTCATCCCAACAAGTGATGGCTAGTTTGTATATTAACACAATTTTAATGATGTTCCTATTGTTATTTGTTGATGTGGTTAATTTATTTGCTGCTGATATTTTACGCTGTTTATTATTTGCTTTTCCCCTTCCCTTCCCATCCCTTGTTGGTTGACAAAGGTATGTATAACTAGGAATTCCACTGACTTAGCAGTGTGACTGGAGCTTGGTTGGTGGTGTCAGGTCTGCTATTGGTCAACTAGCTATTGTGTTTACTGCCAACCTCCCACCAACCAAGCACCTAGGCTAAATTATTGTGATCTTGAAGATTGGAGATAAAGGGTTTAATGTTTTTATTCCCTTTTTAACAATTCCATGAGCCTCGTGAGTCGTGAACCATTCATGAACCTAGTAGACACTTTTTGTGAACGTTTTATATAAATTTCAAGAATGTTAAATGGCATCAATTAAATGGCCGCTCTCAGCTCCATTTCCAAGGACAGATGCCAGTCACATGATTTTGTGGACGCCATTTCCGTCAAACCAAGGCTATCAAAATTTAAACAAAGCTTGCGAAAACAATATCATGAATTCGAAATACTTTTTGTTCAAAAGCAAAACCTCGTTTTCAATACAAAGAAAATGGTGATTTTCAAGCCCAAAAGTTGCGTGTCCCCAACTCTTATAATAGATGGCTCTGCTTGCTTCCTCTCATTTGACGATATTTTAAGTACTTTCTATTCTTAATTGTTAGGTGCCCATGGGAAAATAACAATGCAGAGATCAAACACATGGCATATGTATGACATATTGGACACAATGTGAGTTATTTGGATAAATTATGAACAATTTCGTACACCTGAAGATTGCTAAGAGCTGCATTCTCAAGTTGCTGCTACAGTAATAGTGGTAAGATAATTTAAGCAAATGCTCATTTGTGGGAGAAACAGTAACCATGCTCTTATTGATGACATGAACTAGTGGCGTAGGCTGGAAGACGGGTGTGTTGATAAGCACTATGTATATATCTGTATCTATTAGAATTTTAGGTCTATAATTTATACTATTTGTTGTATATTAGCTGTTAATAATTATGATACATTAATAAATTCTGCAATATATAGATTAGATCAGAGTAGAAATCTATTTATGAAATGATTGATACAAATATGTAAATAAATATGAATGATACATTTAAAAAATAGATAGTTTATTTGGGTAATATAATAATTAATGGAAGAGGCTTTAATTTTGAAAATTAAATTATTTGAACTAAGTTTCAATGATTTGGATTTAATTATATTTATTGTGGATAAACGCAAGATCATATCTCATGAAATGTAGAAAAGTTTTTTATTTTAGACATCGTAATCCGCAATTAACAATCACCGTTCAAAGCGGTCTCGGTTGAACTGCTAAGGTAAAGGGTATTTGTGACAGAGTAATCCCGAATTTTCTGTCAAATTTTAGTTGCTAATAAAGGTTGGTATAAGTCGGGAAGGATTTGGGTAATCAAACCAAGCACCAACACATTGATATTCCCAATAGAAAACTACTACTCTACTGATGTACCCAGCAATCTATTAAAGTGTTTGGCACTGGCAACCCCTGCAAAAAATAGTTCAGGAGTTCACGAACAGTTCATGAACGTTAAATAGAGCCAATTTCCCTGAACTATTCACGAACAGTTCATGAACAGTTCATGAAAATTTGGGGCCACTTAACATTCATGAACTGTCACTGAACTGTTCATGAACTATTGGGTAATCAAACCAAGCACCAACACATTGATATTCCCAATAGAAAACTACTACTCTACTGATGTACCCAGCAATCTATTAAAGTGTTTGGCACTGGCAACCCCTGCAAAAAATAGTTCAGGAGTTCACGAACAGTTCATGAACGTTAAATAGCTCCAATTCTCCTGAACTGTTTTCGATTGCGGATATGTCCAGCTCAGTAAATGGTCACATCAAGAGCAGCTTTAAGAAACTATTCACAAATTTATCTCTGTGAAGGACTGAAGCAACAGTATTTATATATATCAACAAGTTGCACCCTTGTGTCCTACTGTAGAGAGTCATATCATAAATAATCAATATTCATTACCTATTTTTGCATCTATCCAATACTAGCATATGGATTACCTGTGTTGCTGGATTGGTGCTGCCAGAAATGTATTTACAAAAAAAACATTTTCCTGAAAATATGGTGAAAATTTAATCTATGCATCCCTGTGCATCTTACATTTGGAAAATGGGGCTACAGTCAAACTCAGCTAATATCCCCTCTTTTAATGTCCCACCGTGCTTAATATCCCCACATGAAATTGATCTCCAGGTTCAATTCTCCATACAAACTCAGATATTCTGACCTTGCTTAATATCCCACCTCGCCCAATGTCCCACTTTTCATCCGTACCAGAGGGGATATTAAGCAAGATCCATTGTAGTAGCAAGTTGCGATTACAAAGGAATTATTGTTCAATAAAAATGAAAAGACGGTTTTAACAGATTTGACTGTATCTAGACACATAATCCATCATTTTCCGACCACATAGGCTACAAACTTCCATCAAAGATAATTGGAAAATGTATTTAAGAGTTCATAAGAAAATATGTAACTGGCATTGTGAATCAAATCGCCTTTTTGATTAATGTCAACAGCCAGAACCACTTATAAAAACCATATTGCATTTTGGCGTTCGGTGCTTGGATGGTGGGAGTGATAAAATTAAGATTTACATTAGACCAACTAACAAACATGTTACCACACTAATAACCAATGGAAAATTACAAAATGTTACTCTAAAAGTAAAACAACTACATTACATTAGAGATATAAATAGAAAATAGGGATGCACCGAAACGTCGTTTCTGCCGTCACCGAAATAATACAGTTTCGTTTTTTTTAGCCGAAATTCCGAACAGGCCGAACAGGCCGAAAAACCAGAAATATTTCGGCCGAACCGAATTTCGGTGCATCCCTAATAGAAAATAGATTGGCATGGGTGGAAGGGGAGTTAAGGCTAAAATAACATCTTACGATTTTCAGTTAATCGAGGTATATCATCTAAGTTACTTTTAATTTTGGACTAAATCAAATGTAATCTCTAGTTAAAATCTCATCATATTGATGCGTTTTGCCAATCGTTTGGTGATCGGATGGTTTGAGTGATATAATTATTATTATTTGCTTGCATTAGACCAGCAAAACCATTTATAAGAAATTTATACTGCTTATCTTATATTAGAAATGTGATGTAATCAAATCAATAGTGTTTGACTCATAGTAATGTTTAGTCATTTTCTGATAAATATTTCAATAACTTACAAAAGCCAATAGGTTTTATAGTATAAAATACAAAAGCAGTTATTTTTTTATAAGTTAGGCCTTTACAAACTTCTTTCTATACAATACCACATACTAGACACTGATTTACACATGTACCATTTTACAGTACCTGTCTAATGATTTCATTATACAGTAGTCAATTACTTTTCTTTACTAGACCTTAATTTCTCATGTTTTCCATTTTCCAAAAACTTTTTGATTCCTTCATATTGATTAATAATACACGGTGCTTTGTCATAATAGGAATATGTAAATGCACGTCTTAATTTTTGTTCGATTCCAAGGCACATATTATTTGTTTTCATTTCTTTTACCTTTTTATTTCTTTCCATTATTTGTCTTTGTAAATCATGAAGTTCTTTCATTAACCTTTCATGATCTTCTTCAGCTTGTATTTTTCGTATCTCTTCTTCTTTTCTTAATTGCTCTGCTAATAGTTTTCTTATTTCTTCTTCTTCTTTTAATTGTTTTTCATATTCTATTCTTTCTTTTTCCTCTAGTTGCAATAGTAGTGCTTGTTCCCTTGCTCGCATTTCTTTTTCTATTCTTTGTTCCATCACCTCTTTTTCATTTCGCAGTTCCTCTTCTAACTTCCTCTCTGCTGCAATTGCCAACAGCTTCATTCTTTTCTCTTCTCTAGCCTTTCTTTCTAACTCCTTTTTTCTCAATATCTGCAATTGTCTGTTTTCTTCTTCCTCTTTTTGTTTCCTTATCTCACTTTCTTCTTGTTCTTTTTTCCTTTGCCTTTCTTCCATCCACCGTTTTTTGTCGTTATCTGCTTCTAATTTTAATTGTTCCTCTCTGTCAATTCTGTCTTGTGCTAATTTCTTTTCCAAGTCCTTTTCTAACCGTCTTCTTTCTACATCTTGGCGCCGTTTTTCTGCTGCAACAGCCCTTTTACGTGCTCTGGCATCAGCAATATGAGAAAACTTGGCATTGAGATCTTCATCTTCGGAAATTATAGAAATGGTATGTTCTGTACTCTGCCGTATATTTTCTAAAGCCTTCCTTTTCCTGTACTGCTCATCTGTAGGTATGAGGTCACTTAAACTAATATCAGATGAACTGTCATCATTTGTATCTTCTATGACGTTAGTATTATCATCTTTTATATCACTATTTTCATCTCTAAATGTGTTGTCTTCTTGGATTTTTAATGTTTGCAGTTCCTCTTGTTTTGTCCCTTGGCCACTCTGTTTGTCCTTAATCACCCCAGGTACAGTTTCATCTAACCTGTTTGGTTGACGTATTTGAACTTTCTTTGTCTTTTTCTTTATCTTCTTCCTTGTTGGATTTTCTTTTGATGATAACTTGCTATCCAAACTTGTAGGTCCTTTTTCCTCTTGCACTAATCCAGTATGGAATGGCGGAGAACTGTTTTTTATACTAGTTTGTGACATTGTTTTACTTGACAACCTTTTAGATTTTGTTCGTTTGCGTTTTGTTTCTATAACTGGTATTTCTTGAGATTCTGTAGAAGATTTTTCAAGAAGAACTACTTCATTTTTTGCATCCTTATTTTCCATCATCAACGTTTCAGGGTTTTCCAACGTGTTATATGTTTCGTTATTTTGATTGAATGATTTATTTTCAATTCTTGAAGCAACGTAACTGATATTGCTTCCATCAATGTTTTCATCTAGAGATATCTTGCCTATATTGGTGGAAGTTTTGCAAATAGCATAGGGTGGTACAGAATTATGATTTAGTACATCATTTTGTAACTCCTTGGTCGATATCGGCTGTGTTGGATGAAAATCATCATAATCATTTGATTGCATAGGTGAATCTTTCTTGGAATTATGAAGGTTATCCTCAATTGTGGGTCCTTCTTCAACATCTGAAGATATAATTAGAATAAAATTAACTATCAAGAAATATGAGTAAATCCATTATCAGAATACATAGAGTACTTAAGAACGATGAAGTATTCTGTAGAAAAATTAAATTCTAGCCAAATCCATTTTGACCCAAAAGGTGACATGTACCTTTTATCAAGATATAATTGAAGGTACTGTACTTGTGTTGTCTTAGCTTCTTTAATAGTTCTCATTACCATAAATGCAGAAATATGTAGATGATAAATCAACTCAAAAATTCAGTCATTCATGTTTGCTTTTAATAGTTCCACACCTTTGGTGATCATCAGGCTATTTAATAATGGATTAATCAGAAACTATTATTGCCTAATTTTCACCTTGATTTATCATTAAATCAAGTCTTCATATTGATATGTAATATACAATATTGAGATCAACAAAGTATATAGGAATACAATTAATCGTGTATAGCATATTTATCCTCTGTGAAAAAAAAGCATGAGTTCATGAACTTGAAATTGCAAACAAATTCATGAATTGTTCATGAACTTTTAAGCAATTTCACGTGGGTGAACTGTACGTTACTGTTCGTCAACTGTTCATAAACCTACAAAAAATGTCCATAAACTGTTCATGACGTTCATGAGCTGTTCAATGAGAGTTCATGAACTGTTCATGAACTGATGGATTTTTTCCCATACAGTGAAATGCGTAGATATTAATATTAGTTGAGATCAGAAAAGTGTGTAGCATATGATTGCCTGATGATTGAATTGTGTCTTTTACGTAGCTTACTTAATGTTGCTACACATTTACAATGTGAAAAGTTCATATTAAATTATTAAAATAGAATACATAAAATGTAAATGGATCATGCAAAGAAATGCCATTGAGTTCATAAACCTGTAATTACCTGTTTTCATCAAATTACCAAAGAATTAAATGTTCTGGAAGTCATTTGCTTATCTTATGGACCATGGTGGTCATTCTACTACATATTTGGTTTCCTGATAATACCTTTAAAATTAATTTGATCTGATGGAAATAAATATAACTAAGTCTTACATTGTTCTTCTGTTTGACTGCTATTTGTATCATTCATGTTCATATCATTCATCATGTCATCAGCTGTCCCCTCTGTTTTATCTAGCGTGTGTAGTGATGTTGTGTGCTCTGCAATGAAATAGGATAACATTAGTATATAATGAAACCCTGCAAAGAGTACTCACTTCACAAACAGAATACAAACATTAAAGGGCCATTTACACTGCAGCAAAAAGGGCACGGTACTCGTCAATTAACACTCGAGGTGTTAACAAGAATGCGGCCCGTGCTGTTTTTTTTCAGGGTTTACACAGCTTATTAAAAACTGTTTTCAAGATCGCCCGTGCCTATTTTTACGCGGGCCGAGATTGAAAACTTACAAACTGAATTATAGGTTTCTCATTATTTAATGGTTTTACAGGTGAAATTCGATAAATTGAGATTCAATTATGTTAAATAACTTGTAAGGATTCCGTTGAACTGAAAATCACTATGTTTTTCATCAATTATAATATTTAAATTTTTGTTACATTCCTATCTCCATTGAGCAAAATTCAAATACATTTGGGTTAGTCTTTCACCTCCTGAACATGCTGCCACGCCAGGTCAGTATTTCTGTGACAAAAGACACATCTAAATTTACGCTCCGCACTCGTAGTTACAATTTGCATAATTAAACCTTATACTACAGAAACTTCATTAATTTTCAAAAGAAATACGTAACAAAATATTCTCAATGTGCTTATCTAGCTTTGGTAATCTTTAGTCTGTTACTGATTTTATTAGAAAACCTCAGAATTCCACTGTAAAGAGACGCAACTTCTACGATGACGTCATAATTACTGCAAAACGGCACGGTGCCCACTTTTTGAGCGGGCCGAGACTACCTCGAGAAATGATCTCGGCCCGATCAAAATAGTAGGCACGGTGCCGCTTTTCAATGTCTGAAAAAGCCGTTTAGACAGTGTTTTTGCTTGGCCCGTGCTCAAAAACACTTGACACCTTCACACCTTTAATGTGTTAATTGACGCGTACCGTGCCTATTTTGCTGCAGTGTAAATGGCCCTTAAGGTGCACATGACACCAATAAATGTTTTTCCGGAATCGAGTAGCCCATGCAAATATATAGGAATGGCGACAATAATTTTTCGATTTTGACTCTGATAAGCTGAGTTATTAAATTTTGAAAGTACCAGATTTGGGTATATCTGTTCTGGGAAGTGGACAATTTCTTTTCCGCGATAAAAAAAGTCACAATTTTTGAAGTCTAAACTTTGTTATTTTGCCATAGTAGGCTCTCTTGTCATTTCGACGTGAGTTCCGACTTTCGAAGGAGCACTATTTCTGAAATCTGGTACTTTCAACATTAAATTACTCAGCTTATAAGAGTCTAAATTGAAAAATTATTGTTGCCATTTTTATTCATTTTGCATGGGCTACTCAATTCCGGAAAAACACTTTTAGATGTTATGTGCACTTCAATAAATTCTTACTTATTAAATTTGAGATAAATGATAATAGAGGCATGATTGGCAATATTTCGTTATCTTCATAATAACATCGTTATGCAAGAGAGTGATATGAGAGATTATGAAGATAACGAAATATTGCCTATCATTGTCTCTTTTATTGCTGTCATTTATCTCAAAAAGAATACAAACAGTTCATGAAATTTCTGTAAATAATTAATTAACAGTTTATGAAACCTTGACAAACGGTAAATTGGATTTTATGAACATCCTTATTATGGGTTTTAATGAACAGCTCATGATTTTTATGAAGATTCACAAACACTTAAAAACATGAACGAATAACTCATCAAAAGTTTATAATGATTGCATGATTATAAAAGGTCTTATTGTAATCAGTGCTTACACCTCTGATTTTAAGCTGGCTGAGTTGAACAAAAACACTGTTTGTTACCATTGCAATGAACCCTTTCCCCTTCTATTGGGTTAAGCTATTAATTTTGGCCAGAAGTTCACATATGTCCTTAGAATTTGGACGTAGCTAACATAATGTAGAACACAGTGGCAAAAAGTTATTTTATGTAAAATAATGAAATCCGTACAGTTTGAAGGTCTTAAGCATGGGGGATGATAAGCATGGGGGATGAGTCCGTATGCTACTTTGGCACACCTAGCTTCTGTTAGTCATTCCTTTGTATGGCAGCGCTGTCAACTATAATGAAATTTTTGCTTCCGTGCTAATGTTTACAAGTGCTGTTTAAAGCTTATTGGGTGTAAGTGTTGGCTGAGCACTGTGAGCAGGTTTCATTTTTATTAATTAGTTGAAGCACTTTATCTGATTTGTTATTCATATTAGTTTGTTTCTCCCACCCTCTATATTGTTTTACAGGAATTTAGGTTGATATGTACGACATCCACCTGTTGGTAAGTTGGTTAGCTGATTCATGATAGCTATTTTCATTGGTTATCAGTGTGACAGGTGCTTGGTTGGACTGGGACAGATGGATGGAGTGATGGAGTGTAACAGGTTTGTTTGGAGCCATATCAGCATAAAAGCATAACAAAAGCGTAAAAGCATAAAGTATAGAATAGATACCCCTAACAACCAAGCACCTAGGCAAGTGCTCAACGGTAGATGAGTTCAATCATCATTATTGATTCAACGGATATGGAAAGAATTATACCGTCAACCCTCAACGCTCATGTCAGAATAACAATGTTTCAAAGCTCAGAAAAATTCACCAGTCCTGAGATAGCTCTCTTGAATTAAATTTCATATACATTTAAGAAGATTCTGTACCTTCATTTGCATCTTCTATCTGCAGATCAGCATGATTTTTATTCATTTCATTGTAGATCGGACTAGTGTGTGTCTTTTCAAGATATTTTTGATTATTCATAAGTTCTTCTGGTACGATTTCATCAATTATTAATTTGGATGTACTGGTTCCCAAACGATCAATGTTATCAGACAATGATGTCTTATTTACATTCAAATGTTCATTGACATTGTATGTTGTTCTTTCTTTTGATTTCGATAAAATAACGGCTGTTCGAGCTGCCTCTTCCCATTCATCAGAACTTTCAGAAGATATTGACATTGTTTCAACTGTAAATAAAAGGAACACAGAACACTCACTCAAAGTGCTGAATGATATTGAAGCACATGTTGCTATGACAATAAATGTTTTGAACATGAAATATTGGTCACATTAGAAAGGTGGTACCTGTGTCGATGGTCATGTGGAACTCATTCACAGTGCAGAAATGAATGACATTATTACAATTCACATGCTGCGCTTCATTTCAAAGAGTGATTAAAGATCGAATATATATGCATTCATTGTGAACGATCAATGCATTAACGGAACCATTATATATCTTAAATATTAATTTTTCTGCAATCGGAAAAACCTTTTGTCGGAGTGCCAGGACCTTATTTTTTGTCTCATCGGATCAACACTTCATGAAAAATCAATTAAATTCAATGTACATCTGTGGACAGTTCATGTAAGGTTGGATTACATAATCAAAGATGGTACGTGGCTTTCATTCCTTTTAAAATGTTATGGACTGTTCATGAAAAACTCATTGCATTTCATCAGCAATTCATTGTAGGATTTATTCGCAAGTTAACATTCTTATTGCAAAATGCAGATACACAAATAAAACATGAATTATGTTTAAAGGGGCAAAAAGGATCAGTAGAATCAACTCGCTTAGAGTCACATGCGTGTTTGTCGTTTCTGTACCTTGTACGGTCAATGTTGCTCCTTTAAGAGGGGACTCATTAAGGAAGAATAATCAATAAATGAGCCAGAAGCCAGTTTTTTTAGCTTCTGGATATCAAGTAGTCCAAGTCCTGGATATAATTAAGGATCAGTTCAAGTTGATAAGATTTCAATCCTTGGAGTTCTGAAACACAATATAATTAACATACCAATGGTTGAAAATCCAGTGACAGAGCGTTCCTCGTCTATCTGTGATATTGTTTCTTGTATCGTTTCACTTGCATCTAATCCCAATCCTTTCACATGAAGATCATCTTCTGTTACGGATGATACACCTTTTGATGAAACAGTATCTGGAACTGAAGGATATCCAATGAGGCGTTTCTGTAGGTATGGGAATTTAACAGAAGATGTATTGCTTAGTGATATTGTTGTAGAATGATCTGAATTTATAGGTTGCAATTGAGTAAATGGATCAAACTTTTGGGTTGATAAGATAACATTTGATGATTCAATTGATTTCAGATTGATTTCACCAGATAGTGATACTTTATTACTTTTTGTCGATTCTGTTTCACACATCTGTGTGTCGTTTTGCTGATAGTTAGGTATGAAACTATTCATTACATCTTGCACCACTGAGAATTCCGTAGATTTGCTAACATTATCAATAGTTTTGTTAATGTATTCTTGAAATTCGTCAATATCTGACATTGATTCATTTGCAGTAGAGATTTGTCTCGTCTTTTTTGAAGAAGTTGTTGCATTCCGAAGTGGTGATATTTTCACATCTCTTTTCCTATTGTGTGATTGTGGTAGTGTTAATGAGCTTGCTTCACTTTTTATCGACCAACTTTGATTGGTGTAAGGTATTCTATCCGCATCATGTATTGGCAAATCACCTGGACTATTACGTATATCATCTGTAAGTGATGGCATCTTGTCCGTGTTGTTGTTGCATGTTTTATTTAGAGTCTGTTCAGATTTATTTCCAATTTGAGGAAGTGAGATTGATTGAAAAGGTGGTGGTTTCAGTTTTAGAATGTCCTTTAGAGGGTCTTTGGGTTTATTTGTCTTGATTTGAGGAAGTTTTAATGATTTATAATGTTCAACATGTTTTTCAATGAGACTATCATGGTGCTGAATTATCTTTGTATCTGCTGAAGACCATAACCGTGACCAACTTGCTAAGTACCTAACAGGTGAATATCCAGGTCGGAAATTAACAAATTCCTCATATGTTGGTTGTCTCTTTACTTTACCATGTGGAATATTCTGCCAAAGAAATTCAAACTTATTATAATATCATTATAAGTTAATGATAATTCAAACTACCTTTAATCATTTTAAGGGCAATATTTGATGATATCCCACTCCGCAAGGCGCAGCCGATGTGTTAAACCAATAAAACAATTCAACCACAAAAGGAAATTGCGTAGACAGACTTTTCTATGTATAGTCTGTCTGCGCATAAGCACGAGTTTAGCGTACTGATTGTTCTTTCCACTACGATGTTTGGTAGTGTGTTGTGATAGGCTAATGAGATATGTGAACAACTTGCAAGTATTTTAAAATATTGATTAATGACAGAATTATCATACTATGTAAATACTTATTTAATATGAACTCAGTACAAACATTTAGTAATTGATACTCGGTGCCACAGGCAGACTATATGAAGAAAAAGTCTGTCTGCATTCAGGCCAATTTTCACAGGTATGGAAACATTTAAAAATGAGGATACGGGGCTTTCTACACAGAATATGCTGCCATACTAGGGTCATACTCTATTTCAGATTTAGGGATTTCATGACTGTTGCACCTAATACTGGCAAATTATTTCACCTGCATTAAACTAAAAATAAAGTACCGCAGTCAGTTACTGTGTAAGACTTCAGATTACATCAAAGGAGGGAACAACTATGCTTACAATATCGCATATCTTGATACAGGTTGTTGAAAATAGCGTTATTACGGCCTCGTTTGATTCAAGCCTCGTTTAATTGCCAACCAATATTAATGTTAATATTGGTCGTGCAATTTTTATATATATTTTGTAATAAATTTTTATATTGTTATTCTCATGGTGTTGGCATCGTTTAAAGGCCACACCAAATCGTTCAAAATAAGTTTAGAGAATCATCGTTATTATTATCGTCGTTTTGAAGACATTATCATCATATTACAGCTCAAAGATACCGAAGAGCCAGGTTGTATGAACGTTTATTCCTTTTATATTATATGTAATTATCTTATATTGTTAAATTTTAAATTATTTATCTTGTAAATAAAATACAACCTAAAATTATAATTGACTATTTATTGCATTCTAATCAACTTTGAGAACAAACAATCGCCTCTGAAAAAATCAGTTAAATCGTTTCAAACACAGGTATTTCCCATGATCTACTATGCTTACTTAGTATTACAAAAGTCATCTCATCAAATGTAGATAATCAGTGAGGAAAAAGAATGTGACATGCTTAAATAATCCATTCAATCATTTTTAAATGTCCTTGTATTTGCCTTGACTGCATTAATAGGCTGTTTTAACGTTTGGCCAACATTCAAGTCATAATAATACCACAAATGTTTAATGTAAAAGCTATATTTTGTGTAACCCTGCAAATGATTTTTCAAAGTTAATGAACTGTTCATGACTTTACAAACTAGCATGAACTGATTATGAACACCTTATAAACAGTTCATGAACCTTTTGTGGAAACTAGGCCATTCAACGTTCATGAACTGTTCATGGAAATTAGGACATTCAACGTTCATGGACTGTTAATGTTTATGAACTGTTTGTGGAAATTAGGCCATTCAATGTTCATGGACTGTTCGTGGAAATTAGGACATTCAACATTCATGAACTGTTTCTGGAAATTAGGCCATTCAATGTTTATGAACTGTTTGTGGAAATTAGGCCGTTCAACGTTCATGAACTGTCCCTGAAAATTAGGACATTTGACGTTCATGAACTTGTTGTGGAAATTAAGCCATTCAACGTTTATGAACACTTTGTGTGGGAATTTGGCCATTCAGCGTTGATTAACTGTCCATGGAATTTAGGCCATTCAACGTTCATGAACTGTTTGTGGAAGAAAATAGGCCATTCAGCGTTCATGGACTGTTTTCACCTATGAACACAGTTTATGTAAGTGAAAACAGTTTATGAACTTGAATTGTTTCCATTATTATGATTTGCTGTTCTTGAATGTTTCTGTGAAGTGTTTATGAACTGATGAAAGTTTTTTAGAAGGGATGCTTTTCACAATTGAAATGGCAAACATTTTTCCATGAACCCTTCCATGAATTGTGCACGAAGTGCTTGTGAGTTCATAAACTCTTCTAAAGTTCATGAACTGTTTTAAAGTATTTCGTGAGGTGTAAGAAAATTGCAATGTTTTGAGGCTTACGGCAATGTACAATGTTTATTTATTTCATCATAGATAATTTAGCCCCTCAACCGCTGCATGACATCCTTCATTGGCAACCGAAGGAGATGCTTCAACGGGGCTATGGTAGAGTAGTATCTTTTCATAATGTTTTGTATCGTGAATTGTGTTATTTAAAAGTTTCTTTGTCAGCTATGTCTGACCGTGTTTTGTGGCGTTCTTTGTGTACCAAATATGTAAGGCGCAAGAGGGACGGCGCATTCCTATAATGTGACTGTCTATACTACTACTATCATAGATAATTCAAAAACCTTACATAGTTGTGTCTGAATATCACAACAGTCATTCATATACTTACAGGTAGAGATGATGTCAATTGATGTTTGAAATCTTTGACGGTCATCCATTTACCTTGAGTTTCATCTTTATTCTGCTTATTCAAGGAACAACAATGTAATGATTGATGAACGAATAACATCATTTCACCTCTTCTTGTCAGGTATGTTTTTGGTAAATCCATTTCCAACCAATTTGGATTGATAAAATCGCTATAAAAGGATCTTTGATCATAATCATTAATATTGTGGCAATGTGTAGTAAATGGAATATCATCTATTAAGGGTTTCCATTCTGCAGTGGTTTTATCAAAATCTGCCTGAAAGACAAAGAATTAAGTGAAATCTTCAGTGATCAATGGAACTGTCATGCTTCTTATTAGCATGCATGTATCCCTTCAATGTAAATCTATGCATGTGATATAACCTCTTATACAGTGTAACCCGCTTAAGTGCAATTTGGATAAGTGAAATTCCCGCTTAACTTCAACCTAAACTATTTTCTGGTCAAATCCTTGATAAACAATTTCGGATAAGTGCAAATTCAGATAAATGCAAAGGAAATTGTTGGCAATTTTGACTCGCACTTAAGTGGGTTACGCTGCATACGTTATCTGCTTATCCGCAGTAGATTAGTTCACATGGCAGAGCAACCGAACTTAATAGATCTGATCATTTCTGATCAACTGTAGTTACCGTCTCAATTAACTTTAAGCAATATACCGGTGTAAAGATAAAGATAACAACAACAATAATATAACCTCCTTTCGTTTTTCTGTGGTGTCATCATCTAGTTAGCAAAACGGGTCCACCTTCAATGAGGCTTAATGGGGGGTTTAGGAATCAACAGCTATACATTTTTCCATCCTCTTCCTGTTGATGGCCAGCTAACATATTACTAGTAAGTTGGTATAGACATTGTAAGTATATTTTTGTCAATTATGACAAATATATCTATCCAATAAATATCCATTAACTGCTTTGGTTGTTTGAGCAGTCTGGTAACATTTCTTTGAAATGCCACACTTTAGTATGAGTGCTACCAAATGGCAGCAAAATGTATTTCATCATTTTTGGAACAGACTCCGACTGTCATTCTGGGGGTATTACCTTCAATAAGAGTAATTCTTTTTTAGAATGAAGGATAACTACTTGTAGTTTCTTGCCGCTATCCTTCATTCTAAAATTGATAGATTTTTTTATTGACATATTGAAAAGAATTTATGAAAAAATAATGCGGCCTAAATTTTTTTTTAGTTGATTGATAATGTTTTACAAGAAACTTTTAATCAAAGGACAATTCTCTTAATATAAAAAATGCTCTTCTTCCAATTGATTACACTAACTGGACATAAAAATGGTATGTTTACCACCTATTTAAATTATCAAGCATAACTTCGCGGTTTGTTTATGTATGTATCCTACTTCAAAATTATCAAATTTTGGTTCAAACATTGAGAGCTGTAAGAACTAATCGTTCAATGTAAATTACGCAAAAAGAATGCTGCAACAAGTTGAAATTTATCAATAATTGAGTCTAATGATTGTTAAAGTTTTTGTTTGGGTATTATGTAATAACAACTGAAGATATATGAAATCTAGGCCTATCTAACTATCTTGAGGACATATATAGCAGCTTACATTTCTCATTCCTGAATAACTGTTTCCATTTTCATCACTTGTTGTATCCAAAATAATATTGCCACGTGGACCACCATATCCCCGACATAAGACAGAAAAACTTTGTTTTTCCAATGAATTCAGTTTTTTCTGATAATTTGCTTGCTGCTTTGTGACTGCCATTATTATTGTGGATTTTGTTGTGAAGATAAGCAAATAAAGCAGTTTTTATCCATTTAATGCTGTCATTATTTACAAATATATATGTAAAATGTATGTACGTTGGTTGGACTACTTTCAGATATCAAAGATGGATGCAATAGTGAAATCCATAAAATGAATCATTTACTCTTTTTGATCCATTTTCCTGTGTTGTCCGGCGCCATCTTGTTGTCACAAACAAAATGAACATCCGTGTGTATATCATGTCACGTGGTCAATGGCAATTTCAAGGAATTTCTGGTTGATCTTGATACTACTTTATCTTTCGCTGCTATTAATAAATGTTACTGTAGTGAACTTCATCGCCATGACAACACCAGGATACCGTAAAGTATGTAAAATCTTCACGAATACAATCATGTCGACATTGGCAGAGAGAATTAGTTTAGTAGCACAGCAATGGTTAAGGTAGTTTCAAATCCACCTCTTCAACCATATTACTGTGTCTTGATGGGCTTCATATATATGTCCCCTCGTACTATGTACATGGCGCGTCAGGGAGTGATAGCTGTCTTCATTACCTAAAGGTATTTACATATATGTTGAATTGTAGGAGCTCAATATATTAATACATGTCTTTTTATAAAGCTTATTACACCATTCACCAAAAGTTAACAAAAAACGCAAATAAATTGATTTTCTTAGACTTACAAATCCTAATATTGATATTTCTTAATTGCATAATATTAATATAAGTATACTACTTTCTTATTGAAAAATGTATAGGTAAACAGACTGATACTAACATTAGAGGTTCCTGACTCCTGTGACATGCAGTCATAGTGATAGAGGCTCATTATGCACGAGTTGGAGAGAAATGTCAGACGAACGAGCAAGGCTCCGCGAGATTATCCGGTAGGCGGGATTTTTTAATCATCCGAATGCTTTAAATTGAGCATATTGTTAACTTTTGGACATGTAAAATTGTTTTTCCACTAAAATCAAGTAAATCAAGTACGGCGATTATTTTTTGGGTCGACCTAAAATCGAAAGTACGGCTGATCCAGGCGTACCAAACTGAAAACAGCCGTACCGATACGCCTAAAAAAGCAGTTGGAATATACGCCGCACTTTCGTGAGGCGTACCATTTCTCAAAAGGCCTAACTCGGAATGTTTTCGTCATTTCCAGGGGGTTTCTGCCAAATGGTTTGAATTTCTTATCGTTTAAACCACGTTGTGATCGCATTCTTTGCTATTTATTTATTTTATCGAAAGGAAAGGAAATAATCTATCTATTTGGCTATAATATATATTGTTTTTGATTACTGTTAATTTGAAAAATATATTAAATATGAGGATAATATAATCCTGAACATCGTGTTACGACGCATAACCTATTGGTTACCCAACCCCAGTGGTTTTTTAAACACTATTTCTGTCATATTAATCCCGACAGTATCGTTGCGTAGCGACACGATAATCCTGGTGGTGTGATAAGTAAGTGCTCAAAAGTGTTAAAACGAAGATTTACAACTTCTGAGTTATATAGCTCTTCTAGGAATACCATAGAAAAAGTAGCTAGCAGGATCAGGATGAACAGTGATTTTTTTAATGAAATAAAGTAAAGCGATTCCGAAATTTATTTTGCGCGTAGCAACATAGGCTTAGGGGTGCGTTTCCAGTTACGGGGGCACAAACAGTTTTGCCCGAAAATGTTTTTTTGGAAATCTGTTTATAAGAGGTGATTCTCACTCACATGAATATTGTAGAAGATGTATCACAGGACAGGATTATAGCGGGGATTATAGGCTACAACTTTCGTAATATCGTCATCAAATTGAAACATATTCATTTTAAATATATGATTATATGCTTATATATTATTATATTTCCACTCCTTCAGCAACTTTTACGATGCCAATAATAATGTACATATCTCCATATAGTGGATCTTCGTAGAATAGTAGACAGTTGTAGTCAAACCCAAACCTGGCTCATAGTAGGGGTAGGCCATCCTATTTTAGGCCTATACTTTTATTTCCTGAGACTGGTTAGACGCCTTTTGTGCAGCATGTTTTGCTGCATATAACAATGTATTTTCAGCACCGCAAACAGTCGGCAGCACTGGGTAATGTATTTCATGACACGCCTATTTTATGGCTGATAATGAGCCAATAGTAACCGCTCTGAAATTGTCGTCTTTGTAGCTGATGGAAATTTTCTGGGAGGATGAAATCAAGTTCTGCAAGTTAATAGTGAAAGTGTTAACGTTCCGCTGAATAAGTAACGAATTTCAAATTATTTGCAACAATCAATAATGAAACAATTATGAACTCAATTACGAAGAGAAATTAAGCGCCCGAAAATATTTTGATGCTAGATGAACTGTTCTGTTACTTTGGCCATGCTTTGGCACTTCATTGATTTGTTTCACTAATTACTATGATCAGATGTGGAATTTATTAGGAGAGCAAGATAATTTGGATTATTGTTTACTGATTACTCAACATCACATAACCCGAAATACCGATCTGACTGAATAATTTCATTGCAAAGAGATATAAGAAATAACTTGATGTGCCCGAAAATTGACCTAAAATAATTCCTCGTATACATTTAATTTGGTCGATCTTACGGTGCTCATGTCACAACAGCTTTGATCTGTTTAGACGTTAATATATAACGCGTGTAGCTGTGTTCTGGGTTTTATATATCGCAAAACGGGAGGGGATGGAATCTTCAAAATAATTATGCATGATTAATAATTAATAACAATGAATACTTCTGTCTGTAAGCTGTTTTTGCGAAGTGTTGAATTTTATTAATATGGAGTAAATCATTCCTGAACACTTTCACTTTACAATTTGTTGAGTGATCTCTAAGTCCCGCTCTGATAGGCCGCAATCTGACGAGTCAGTGGTAAGCGGCGTATCACTGTCATCACTTACCAACATATCAAAATCGTCAAAGTAAAAAGTGAGACTTAGGCAAGTCAATACAATTTGTTGATTTGCCCGAAAAAGTGCCCGATTTTTTTCTCAAATGCCCTCCCTGCCCCCAGCTCCTACGCCTATGTGTAGCAATTAACGTAGAATGTTGACAAAAATCACTGTCAAACTCTCTTGTAGAAAATAAAATCGTTCCTTTTTTGGTTTCAAAAGTAAGACGCGAGAATCTCCAAAATGCCATCATTGAGGTCAGTTTTGACGGGGAAAGAGTCGTGCTGTGTAAACTCGACGACAACATGTGCAAATAGAAAGAAAAAAGTTCTATCCAAATCCATTAAAAAAGACGAAGTATATCTTGCCCCTCTAAATGTCCCCTTTTTACCTATTTGAATTTTACTCTGACTATCACTGACCGCATATTTTCGCGGGCGTTCTTTCCACTTTTGGTTTGAAAATGAAACACCGGACGAGCATTTAGGCAACTATGGTGACAACAGCTAGCAGAATGCTATCAAAAGTATAGGAATTATTACATCCATGGTTATGTTATAAACGCAGATATGATACCAAAGAAATTATCGATACTTTTATTTCTTGTTACTCTTGGTTTAATTATTAGTTTAGCTGATTTTACATTTTTAAGAAACTTTACAAAGCGTCTATCCAATTCGAAATCGATTGAGGTTATAGGACTTCGTGTTCAACAAACAAGGATTGAAGTACTTGACAATGAAGATGATAAAAACAAAGTTGACTCGAACAAATTAAATCTGGCTATTACTGCTTCTACAGTAGTCAAAGGAAATACTTCAAATAGTAATGATAAAACTGTTTTGGCGGATAAAAGTGACAGTCCCGCGATCAGTCATGCTTTTACGAAATCTGACGTTGATGCTACGTTAGAAAAAGGAGATGTAAAAGACGAAAAAAATAAAACTGAGGATCTTCCTGAATGTCCAGTAAAAGGGACTGATCTTGGTATGTTTTCTTCTACCTGGTTTTTGCATCTAGGCCTATATTGTTGCGTGTCGGATGATCAAGAATTCAATCGCTCTGCCAACTCTCTTTTCTTCATATTAGAAGCCTAATGAATAAGATACTATGAATAATACATAATATTATTACTATATGCTGGCTATATAATATTATTAACTACCTTCCTCAATGTTGTGAACTTGTAACCTAGGAGCAGATCTTTTTTCCTGGATAGAGTCCCGGTAACCGGGTCTTTGTTTGAAGAAAGCGATAGTCCCGGTTGTCCAATACGCATGCGCAGAGCGCTTTCCTGTCTTCAAAATATGTATATCAAACTTTCAATTTTCTTAAATTTTAAAATTACATCCTTTTATAAGTTTTAAAATATATCGAATTCATTTGATAATGACATTGTGGCAAATAGGATATCTTATGAAAACGATTCAACATATTTGGAAGTATAGTAAATGCTTGATTTAGCAGAAATGGGAAATTATGTAAACCGACGTCGCGTTTATAACGAACAATGGCCGATGGAAACAGTTTAGACATCTTTTACTATATATTGCTTAAACACCATTGATCAACCATTTGTAATTGTTTTCTGTCAATAACATCAACAACAACATAGTTTCACGACCATGATAGCGGCAAGACTAGCTCTATACCAAAGCAGCGCTGTTTTCATGTCGTTCCTCAAATAATAATGTAGAGGACTTTGAAGAAAACAACTAAAGTAATGCTTCTTCATATTTATCGAATACATATATATGTATATCAGTATATCATTATTATAAATTGATCAATGTCATTTAATTTTCACGAAAGAATTTTCAATCCCATTACATCGAGAAGCCGTGATAGAAATGAAAATACGATACTGATGTTTCACGCTTTGACGATTGGCGTTGTGCTCGTGTGCATCCGACTGCCTGTTTTTTTTTTCAACCAAAGACCCGGTTACCGGGACTATATCCACTTCAATCAAAAGATTCCTGTGCCCTGCTGGAAGAAATGGATCTTCTAGATCTATTATTGCAGGCTACCTACGTTAAATATATCATTCATCATCATCAATGTCACATGTTTCTCAGTTATAAATTAGTTAACTTCGTAATATTCCCCTAAAATGTTGGTTTTCACTACAAGGGAATACATTAAAGCAAATTTGACTATAGTTATGTACATGATTGAGGTTATAGCATAGACATATAGATATAGACTGTTAATTGGGTCGTGTCACTCATTGGCAATCAAAATGGCTGACACATGCGCCCTAGACCTGTGTCACATGCCCCTGTACTTCACTTTACCAACATTCGTTTCATTTAGGGGACATGTAATTTTTTAGCGAGTGAAGTGATGCGCTCATTTCAAAAAATCAGAATGACCAATCACAGCTTAGCATGTGCGACCTTAGGTGGTGATTGGTCTATTTTCTAACTCATGAAATGATTTGTGACGTCTTAATAAACTGAGAAGGCGTTAAAAAGTATTTGCATGCCGCGGGGCACATCGTTTCACATGTAGATTACACCCGTTTTTCTTAAGTGGTCTATTGTATTCTGTTTATAAAATAGATGACACAAAGCTGCTAGCGCATCTTTTCATTCGCTAAAATGTTACAAGGCCCGAATGTAGAGTAGCGGAAGAATGGGCCTTATGGAGCTAGGCTATGCGCATTCACATCCATTATGGATCCTCATAGGTGCTACGTTTCAAGCCCCCTTTCAAACGCCACCAACAGTCTATATTAAAATGTGTTGATTATTGAACGAAAACTCAAGAGCTAATATCCTAATTTAAGGAAAATGTTATGCGTACGTATGATCCATCCTGTCTATTGTAGTCTTGCAGAACAGCTGTCATTTCCGATTGAAGCATGTTTTCGTTTTACTGGTTGCATGTTTTTCCGTCTGATTGTGACTTAAATTGTTTTGAAAACAAAATTATACTAAAATTTCTACCGGTTTACTAATTGACTAATTCTGTTCTATTTCATCTATTTCATGTATAAAAAAAATTGATTAACTTAAGTGAAGTATAAATGCAAGCAACAAACTTATCGTAGTAGGCGAAAAGACTTAAAAATTAAAATCAAAACGAATAATTAACTTGTGGAATCTGCACAGTTTTAAACATTGATTTTTTTCAATAACAATACAGTATATTAAAAAACAATGTGGGAGGAGTGATCTTCACCTGGTAACCAACATTTCCCCTAATAATTGTTCAAGTCAGACTTTTGAGATTTTTTTCTTTTGCATTTTCATTCAATTCCATAATGATATATATAATCATACAACAATGATGTAATGATATAACCAATGTTTTCATATTTGCTGTGGAGATTGGAAGTTTTTTGTTGTTGACTTTCAGAACTTCAGAACTCTAAACAAAGTTTTGTTTTTATTGATATAATGAGAATAATATGGATTTAGCAAAGATAACCCAGTGGTTTGATGCAAAATTGTATTATCTTTCCCTCAAGCTATACATTAGGTGTTGAATTTGCGCCGGTTTTGTGAACATTTTGGGATGCCTACAATAGTTTTGCTGTGCCAAAAATAATGAGTGTCAACTAAAGTTATAAAATTAATAATCGAATAATGGTTGTAGCACTATTTATTATAGGATGAACAATATCATTGATCATTGCGTACCCAAGAGGACCAGGCTAGGTGATGGCAACTGAATATTATTAAGATACTAACAATGTGGCACCTGCATTACTGAGTTAATTTATATAACAGATGTGTTCTTCAAACAGAGCTATTTTTAGTCCGTCTGCACAATGGAGCCGAGTATCACATGATAAATGTTTACACTGAATTCTTATTAATTAAATATATATTCATTATTTCAAAACACAGTACTTGTCAATTGTCTTGTTCTACTCACATATTTTATTAGCCAATCACAAGAGACTACCAAATTAATTGGATACTGAATAAGAAACAGCGGAAGGCTGGACCACATACACACGCACACAAGGTCCGATAAAATATTTTTCTAACCGGGATTCTAATTTTTCCTTCCAAAATTTCTTGGATGATTTTGTCGTGTAAATGTGTTCACAGATTTTTATTTTAGGGATTGTTGTCATTAAAATAATACTAAAAACTGCACTTTTTACTTATCTCCCAACTTAGAAAAGCAATCATTTAATTTTTCGGATGATTATAAAAACTTGAGTACGACTATTTCTTCCAGTTTCTTCTAAATTTTTGCTAGCCTTCTAGGGCTCTCAGTCCCAGAATCCCCCATTTTATCAAACCCTGCACGTAAAGACAAAGTATAGATTTAAGATTTGTATATATTCATTTGTGTCTGATTATGATCAATTTACGTTGTGTTCTTTACTTTAGTTGGGTTGATGTACGTAGACCAATCTATTCCAGATGAAAAAGATTTAGTCAATCAATTATCAATAAAAAATGGAGGGACTGTTGAAGTGGGTGGATGGTGGAGACCAGAAGATTGTGTTTCAAATAAAAAGGTGAACTGAGCTGAACTTATGTGCATTTTGTTATCATTTAACTTTTATAAGAAATTCAATTTTGTTACATTTATGGTACAATAGGGATTCTCACCAAAAATATTGCCAAAAACATCAGAAATATTGTTTTGCTGAGAATCCCCTCTTGCTATGAACACAATGTAGAACTGTGTCACAACATTATTCAAATTCTAATGACATCTGAAATTCTTTTACTGGAATGTTGATGTTATTATTTTTAATTTGATTGTTACTAGGTTGCATTGATTATTCCATTCCGAAACCGCTACAAGCAACTCGCGTTATTTCTCCGGCATATGCATCCAATATTACAAAGACAATTGCTTGATTACAGAATATTTGTTATAGATCAGGTGAGTTACTGTATAAACATTTTCACAAGTTTTAAAGGTTCTTTATTTTTTTTAAAACATGTTTTAAAAGGCGAAATACGGCTTAACATTAAAGTGTATATCCCGGATATTGGGAGATTGCTTCTTTAGATAGAGAAAAATTTTCTATCAGTACATGTTCTTCTTGTATTTTTACTTTGCGCAAGCATTTCCCCCTCAAAAATGCAATCAAAGTTACGTTTTTGTGTCTCACTCTTTTTCCTCAAACAGGAACCCACTTATTTTCCACAAGAGAGTTTACACCGGAAAAAACAATAAACTTTTTACTTATTTGTCTCTAAATCAAAAACCGCTAAACCAAATGACAATCTGCTTTCGGAATGAAATTTTCAACGTTCAGCTGAAGATTTAGAGCTATACTTGATCAATATTCAAGATCCAGGTAAAGAGATATAGGCCAAGTCAAAAGTTTTTAGTTTTGGATTTTTCTAACTCAAGTGCTCACACGATTAACACCTCTTTGCGACTTCGTCTAAGCATAGTCGGCATAGTTGATGCGTATTAAAAATAGTCACACACCTTCAATATCCAGCAGCGATAACCTACTTAGACGAAGTCGTAAAAAGGTGCTAATCGCGTGAGCACCTGAGTGAGAAAAATCCAAAACTAAAAACTTTTGACTTTAGAGGCTTATATCTCTCTACCTGGATCTTGAATATTGATCAAATATAGCTTTAAATCTTCAGCTGAACGTTGAAAATTTCATTCCGAAAGCAGATTATCATTTGGTTTAGCGGTTTTTTATTTAGAGACAAATAAGTAAAAAGTGTAGTGTTTTTTCCGTTGTAAACTCTCTTGTTGAAAATAAACGGGTTCCTGTTCGAGGAAAAAGAGTGAGACACAAATTAACCCAAAATCGTCACTGTGACTGCATTTTTGAAGGAGAAATGATCGCGCAAAGTAAAAACAGAAGAAAATCATGTACGAATAGAAAAGTTTTCTCTATCTAAAGAAGCAATCTCCCAATATCCGGGATATACACTTTTAAACCATTCATCTTAATAATACAACAATATTTTGGCCCAGGTGCTTGGTTGGTGAGAGGTGGCAGGCGGCAATAATTAAAAAGGCCGGCAGAACAAAGGCAGACCTGACACCACCAACCAAGCTCCAGTCACACTGCTAAGTCAGTGGAATTCCTAGTCATACTTACCAACCATAACTTTGAATGGGAGGAGGGTGGGAGAAAAATTGTTCCACATTTAACCAGCAATAAACAAAAGCAGCCCAAACTCCGTCGTCAATAGCATAGCCTAGCATAGCAACAACAACACCTCAATGGCAGCAGCACGGCCCAAGCATTAGCATAGCATAGCAACAACAACAACACCAACGACAGCAGCATGGCCCAAAGCATTATCATAGCATAGCATAGCAACAACAATAACATCAATGATAGCAGCAAGACCCAAAGCATTAATATAGCATAGCTCAGCAACAACAACAACACCAACGATAGCGGCATGGCCCAAAGCATTATCATAGCATAGCATAGCAACAACAATAACATCAATGATAGCAGCATGACCCAAAGCATTAATATAGCATAGCTCAGAAACAACAACAACACCAACAATAGCGGCATGGCCCAAAGCATTATCATAGCATAGCATAGCAACAACAATAACATCAATGATAGCGGCAAGACCCAAAGCATTAATATAGCATAGTTCAGTAACAACAACAACACCAACGATAGCGGCATGGCCCAAAGCATTATCATAGCATAGCATAGCAACAACAATAACATTAATGATAGCGGCATGACCCAAAGCATTAATATAGCATAGCTCAGCCACAACAACAACACCAACGATAGCGGCATGGCCCAAAGCATTAATATAGCATAGCAACAACAACAACAACACGAACGATAGTGGAACGCCCCAGGCATTAGCATGTCATAGCAGCAACACAAATCCTAATTCACAGCAACCAACAAGCATATTTGACCAGCATCAAAAACAGCAGCCCACACCTCAATCATCATTGGCATAGCATTATAACCGTAAATATGACCTCAATTAAAGCAGCATCAAAATAAATTTACAACTTGCGGAAGTTGGCTGAAATGAACTAAGCAGCAAGCTGTCAAGGCAAGGAATGAATAAAAACGCCCAAGAAAACTGTAAAGTAGATTAGATGACCCACTGCGTAATACCTACCCCCTCCTGTGAACCCGAGCCTCAATACCAGGCCCCTTCCTCTAACCTACAAAGTAATAGCTCACAATGTACGCAACTTAAAGAGGATGGTTTAACCTCGGTAAAATTCCATTTAACCCCAATAAAATCTTCTGAATTTGACAATTTGTGCTTACCTTCCGGGAACCAGGTTCCCAAGATTCCGCACTTTGTGACATATTGATTGACTGGCAACAACAAAGGTTTATGTTTGCTCTACCCTTTTAAGATGTAGGGCCCCATGATCTGGATTTCACAACTTGGGTTTAAATCTTCTGGGATCCAGATTGACAGATTGAAATCCTTAGACTGGCATTACTTCAAATAGTCAATAATTTTCCTTAAGCTAGGGCCAAACGGAAGAACATTTTTCACAGAACATTTCGACAAATGTTCTGTGTTCTGTTGCCAAACATCGACAGGGTGCCAAACGATAGAACATAGGAAATTAATTCAACAAACATTGTTTTCATATTACTCAGATCGCTCCTATATTTGAGAACATGATCCTTTTTTCCTATGATTGCTGTCCATGCCATCAGAAATTCGACAGTCATAAAATTTAGGATTGTGATATAAAAAGTGATATGTAATTGAAATATTGTCCTCGGCAATGGATCTAAATACAGCTTTAGCAGTTCAATTGTAAAAGTTGAAAGTTCAAAAAAGCTACGATTGCCAATCATTGTGGACAAGAAAGGCTGTAAATAATATTTGTGTCAGAATTAGCTCGGAAAGTCTTCAGTGTATGCATTTGACATTATGACTTTCTTATTAAAATTTACTAAAATTTAAATACTATATAGAGATAAACAGAAAGCATAACTAATTAATTATGGTTTAATCCATGTGGTTAACATAGATGTTTGCCGTCACAAGCTTTAATCCGCTACTAGGCAACGACCAATCACAGAGCAGAGACGAGAATATTGTGAGATGCAGATTCTTCAATATTCCACTACTTCCGCAGAACATCAAAATGTTTTCGACTCCTAATCGAAAACAAATTTGTCCGACGAACATTGGACAGAGCAGAATGTTCTGTTTGGTAAACCTGCCAAGTGCCAATGAACGAACATGACAACGGACATTCATGTTCGTTGGATGTTCTATGAAAATGTTTGTCCGTTTGGCCCTAGCTTTAAGAAATGCTACCAAACTTCAGAAATTTGACTATTTTAGAGCATGTTTAGTGCTTATATGAATTTTACAACGTATGAATTTCGAAAATCACAATTTCGAATAAGAAATAATATTGATAATTGAAAAAATGGTCTCGCCCTTTGTGACAGCCTGCACAAGATGGATTTTTTTCGGCCACTGAACAAATGTTATCTACAGTAAAAACCAGCAATAACGGTTCCGGATTTAACGGTATTCTTTGAATAACAGTAAGCCAAAAAAGTCCAAAAATGAATAATTTACGGTCAAATTTTGCTAAATCTTTACCACTAAAAACAGATTCTGCCAAAACCTGTAAAATGGTTTGTCTCCCTAGCGTACCGTTATTGCCGGATTCAACTGTATTAAGTTGTTAACTTACTTTCTCTGTTTCACCTAAGTTCCCGGAAAGTGGTTGGGTGTGCTTCTACTAAACCATGAGTATAAACAGAACTGAAGCACTTTGTAATCTTTCTTTTCTGGTATGTGATTTTAGGATGGCACAACTCCATTTAATAGAGCCTCACTCTTTAATGTTGGGTTTAAAGAAGCATTGAAAGCTTATGATTATAATTGTTTTATATTCTCCGATGTTGATTTACTACCAGAAGATGATCGAAATAATTATGGTTGTGTTACATCACCAAGGCATATGTCTGTTGCTGTTGACAAATTCAACTATAAGTAAGTACAAATATTATCTGTATTTAGCCTTCATGCTGTCCCTGGTCATCAGGGGGTTGTTTTTTATGTAAGCATAACAAGAACAGACTTCAGGTACAATCTAACATCTTTGACTCATCAAACAAACATACAAATCGTGATTTGACAGAAAAGATGTGTAGCAACGTAGCAACCAAGATAGGAACATTTTTTTGGGCCATTTACAGAATACAGATTAATGCATTAGGTCCTTTAGATCTCAAAAAGTAGATCTAGTCTTCTACTGGTATTATATAATTCACAGAATTTGTAAGGGTCTAAAGCAAAATACAGTAAGTTAATTAAGTAAAATATAGGCTTAAAATTTGACCGAAAATACACACATAGAAGGACTACTAGCCTTTATAGTTTAGAGGTACACTTACTGGGAAAACATTTGGTTTACAAAATAATTAACAATCATACAGTATTTTAGGTGATGATTTAGACCCTACAAATCTACAATGTCTTGCGAAAGTGTATTCCAATGGTGAATATTAATAATGCGATTGAAACAAAAATGATACCTTACATCTGATTTTACAATGTCAATGTTATGGGCTGAATGATTGTTCCTACTTGTATTTGTTTTGGCGCTTGAGAATCATGATTTCTGGTATTGACATCTCATAATTTATAGACCATTAAATTTGAGTTTGCACTTTTTCAGTTTACCTTATGCTACAATCTTTGGTGGTGTTGGTGCATTCAATAAGAAAGATTTTGAAGATATCAATGGATTCTCAAATATGTTTTGGGGATGGGGCGGTGAAGATGATGATTTATATAAAAGGTATATGGATACTTATTAGACCACTATATACAGGTGGTCACTGTATAAAGGTGACCTGTATAATAGATTTGACTTCAGTTTTTCTCACCTGAGTATTTCCTTGTATTGATTGGCTGTATATAGGGCATCTAGGCTATATACTAGGATATGATATACCACTGATCTCCTAAATATTTATTCATCTTAAAATTCTGGCATTTGTTAAGTACTGTAGTAGATAACTAGAAAGATGATCCGTTTGGACTGTATCAAACTGCTTTATCACAATAATCTATAGTCCTTACGTAACAAGATTACAGAACAAACTAGGCTTCCAAATAACCATTCTGTTTGTTTTTGTACTCTGATATAAATCAAAACATTTTCATTCTTCGATACCTTCACTAAAAAAATAGTTCATGAATTTCATGTCATAAACAGTTTTTCGCGATTCATAAACAGGTCATGGAGGGTTCATGGCCAGTTGATAAAAAGTTAATTAACGGATATTCCTTTTATTTCTGAAACACTTCAAGAACTATTTCATGAAAAGTTCATAATAAGTTGGAAACTTCACATTTATCAACTCGTACACTCATAAATTGTATGTTATAAACTCAGTGTTGGATTAACCCATGGGCAGACCAGACGGCAGCCACATGTCACATAAAATTATAGGCCCCGTAAAATTGGGAAAAACGTTTTATTTTCGTAAAATCCTAGCATGACAACACCAAAAATTCTGAATCGTATAATAGTAAGACAAATTAATCTTTTCTTCATAAAGATCCATGTATTATTCTATATTTATCAAGTTTCATTAAAATGAATCAAGGCAAAACGACCGCTTTATTCCTATCAGTGTCTTTTTTGAAAAAAAATATATATGGCTGCAAAGCTGGTAATTTCCTGGCTTCAAAAGGCCCTAAAAGAAAGGTCTCCTTGAAGTTGAGCGCCCTTAGGCCCCCAGAAATTCAATCTGGCACTGTATAAATTACATTAAAAGTTTTGAATAAACGTATATTTCAGCCAACTATGAGATGTAGAAAAATTGACCGTTATATATAAGATGGTCATTATATATACAGGGTTGACTCAATGGAATATACTTTGTTAGACCATGCAGGGGTGACCACTATAGACAGGTGGTCCCTGTATAGATGTGACTATTAGAACAGGTTTAGCTGTATGAGGTGACTCTTTACTTGAACAATAGGCTAATTGCTATTAATCGTCAGAGTATTAGTTTTTAATCCAGCTCAGCTCATGCCGTGGTTAATAATTTAAAACAAAACATTTGATTTAGGATTACTGCACGTGGTAAAAGCCTTACAAGGCCACCAATAAAAATTGGTCGTTATACAATGGTCAAACTTAATCATTTCCAAAGCCATGGTGGAAATCCAGAAAGGTATTATAACTTATACTATTCAATTCCATCAATACTGATATAACTGTAGCATATACTTTTATTACTTTTATAAAATAATTACTTTTATAAAATAGCAAGGGAAATCACTGAGAGCCCCTTGATCCTAATTGGTCAGTCAGCTTCCATTCTAGTGCTCTATTTTGCAACAAAGAAAGGCTAACGTTGTGCTTTGTTATTGTAATTGAAAACTGTTTTCATTTTGATGGAATGCATCTTGAATCGGATTTGAGTCTTTCAAGCTGACTGAAAGCTTTTTCAAACACCTTCAATAAGTGACGCTTTTCAATGTTTAGGTAGTGGTAAGTAGTTTAAAATTTTAAAATTTACCAAAGGACCTAGGGCTCATCAGATGCCCCCATAGCAAACTATGTATATACTGTATGAAACCTCAGTACAAATCTGCCAATGGTTCATGGCAATGCTCTTCCCACAAAACATTGTGGAAAAATGTGTATCTTAAAACTCAGCTCAGGTGTCACAAGAGTCTTAGTCTACAAGGCACCACATTGTTAAATCAAACATTTTTTAGGATTAAATTTGAAATGCTTTAAAATGATTTTGAAGAAAGATTGCAAAATTCCTGAAATTTGACGTTTTACATGATTTACCGTACATGATTACATGAATTTCATAATATTGATGAAATTCAACAATACTCATAGTAAACAATCTTTTTGATGTACTACCTTCCCAGGTTCAGGTTCAAGAGTCCATGTTAACCTAGCGTAAACCCATATAAGCCTATTTCAATTACTTTAAACTTTTCCATTACAAATTAATTTTTTGAAATTACTGCTTATAATAGCCCAATGCTGAAATCTTGTAATCAATATTTATCAATCTGATAGCAAACATGAAAACGTGTCATCCAATATTGGCATGGCTAATTTCAAAATAATTGAATCAGTCTTACTTAGTACCTGCACAAGCTACTTCAGATCATGAAGGATGGGAGTCTGTTTTACCAGTTAACTTGTAAGCTGTTGGGTGACTTTTTTAGGCAGTGCCAATGGCCAATTGGCCATAGATGATCAGAGCGACAAAGAGGGTGTGGCCTGGTCAATTTATAGGACCCAAAATGTATTACTGCTACATTTTGATTGTGAACTTAAGGCTGGTTGAGGATATATTTGTAAAAAATACACAAGCTATGAGGGATAAAGTTTTCAAGGCCATATTTGTAAAAATTCACACAAGTGCCAAATTGTATCTCGTTGTCCCTGGCATTGGTGCTACATCGCTGGTGTGTATTGACTTCTTTTGAGGTTATTATTCAGACAAAGTACTTATTTCGAATAGTGTAATTGTCAACTTTGGGTAGTTCATAACAAATTTGCATAACGTCTTATTTATTTTCGATAATAGGTCCAGACTTTTAGATGGTGCAGCCCAAAGAATGACACGCGATGGGCTTAATTCCTTGATTTACAAAGTTGTGAAAATTGAACAACAGCCATTGGTAACAATTATTACTGCTGACATACAAAAATCAGATCACATGTAAAACATGTAAATTGAGTTAAGCCATGACAATCCATCCATACTCAATCTAGTTGATATGATTGGCTAGATGTGACCATAATATATATGAGTTTATGCACTGCACTCACTCACACACCATGCTTATCACAATATTTCATGCACAATTCATTGACATGTAGGCCTACAATGATAGTTGATTTAATCAATACTGACACTATAATGGAAAAGTCAGTTTTATTTCCGAATAGTCTCATTTTTATGTTACTGATTCTGAGGCTAGCTTCAATAATTTAAATAGCAACATGGAACTGTACAGTTAGGATTAAAATTCGAAATTTTGTTAATTAATTAATATAAAACTTCTTAATGTATAAAAAAAATATATTCTGGTAGAAAGTATAAAAATTGATAAAATAGCTCACAATATCTTTTAAAGATCTAGAAAATAGGCCAAGTGTTCTAATCAGGAATATATTTGATCAAAGCTACGTTACATTTAACACCACATTAATAACATTCTTTAAATTATTTTGAGTGTGGATGATGCTATTTTAATTGTGATTAATGTATTATGGTTATATATATATATAATGTAAAGATATACATAGATGTATTGCAGAATTTCCGTTTATTAAAATATTACTTTTTAGAATTCCATCTGTAATAATATAAAAATGGTTAAAACATCAAGTATGTTTTTATTCTTTTGTTCTGCCTTGCTTTATTGTGAAATTTTGAAATATTCAAAGGTTTTATTAAGCTACCAATCGCAATCTGATCTCCGTATACAATGTATTCTTCTGAAATATGTGATCATTTTATAAAGTTTTGGAGTGAAGGATAGCGACAAAAAACTATAAGTAGTTGTTGGTGAAAACGTTTCGATGTATTCAATTTTAATCGCCATCGTTCATTTGTCATCGTCGGTCGTATGAATGATTTCGAAACGTTTTCACCATCAAGTACTTGTAGTTTCTTGTCGCTATTCTCCATTCTAAAATGTTTTACAAGTAAACTTTTAATCAATCAATTTTTAAAGTATCCAAATAATTGTTTATCAGCTCATGTTTCTTATTGTATATTTAAAGATGTTAGTCCAATAAATACTCATTGAATCAATCCCTTCTTATTAAGAAATTACCTTTATGCTTGGGGCAGTTTTGTTTTGATCTGAAATATCGGATATAAGAAACTTCATTTAAGGTCAAACGTTTACATAAATAATTGAGTTCTTTTGATGATTGCTTTAGTAGAACATATTTTTTTATCTTTACTGGATTGGAATCTGCGTTTGTTGTTGTAACTTTATTTCCTGTACAAGTTGAAACAATTTGTTTATTAATCTTACGAAAGTATTTTAGATCCCTTTTGAAATTATTCCCATAACTTCGAATTTTCTGTTTAAGTACATCTAAGAAATAATTATATAATTCCATATCAAGACGATTTGCATTCATGATTAAATCCTTTGTTTTTGAAGTTAAATGTTGTATCTTTTTAGTTCGTTCTAGAAATTTTAGATAAACCAAATCTTGAAATTTCCAACCAAATTCTTTACGCAGAAGTATCAAACTTTCATCAAAATATTCTGAAATAAGTACAACATTTAATTCAATTTCTAAGCGATTTAGAATGATTTTAAAATCTTGCTTTTGATCTATTTCGTTAACACCAAGATCAAATGTTTGTGAATTGAACAAGAAAAGTTTTGTCTTTTGATCTTGAAGTTTACCAATGTAGTAGTTTAGCGATTGAAAAAAATCACCAATAGGGTTTGATGAATTATAAAGCCCGTTTGTTTCTTCTATCCTTTCATAGTAAAATGCAGAAACAAATTGTTGAATTGGATGCCGTACTATTGTAATATATTTCACATTTTTATCTCCAAAAACTTTTGTCATTTCATTACGATCATATCGTGCATGATTTGTTAGAAATCTTTGTGTAAATTGCATTTTTGTCAAAGCATCACATTGATAATCGATAAACCTTTCACGAAATAAAGCAGGCCAACCAAATCTCAATGAGCCATAATTTGGTAAAGCAACAGTTAAATCATTAAAATCCGCATATCGATTTAATATATTCGTGATAGTGCTACTAGCTGTCTTATGTGTCTTGATAAATACAACAGAGGTGGCAGGTTGGTTTAATTCAGTATCTTCTGAAGGATTGTAATAATCTTCATTATATTCATCATCAAATTCTTCTACGCCATTTCTATGATAGAAAAAAGCAAACTATAAATTTCAATCATTTCATCATTCATGAGCAATTGAGCATTGATTAGAACAGCTATTCGTAAACAAAAGTTATAAACCTGCTATAACGACCAAATCCCTTAGAACAGTGGTCAGATCGATGAAGTGGAGTGGTTGATTGCTTGTTCCGAGTGGGAATGATGCTATTGAGTTTATAGATGTGCGGGATTTACTTTTCGCATAAGCAGTTTCTGTATCATTTCCTTGTGATTTTTAAGCAGCCGTTTGACTGCGATCTCCAGTGTTGTCGTTAGTCGAAATCCTACCCATTATTTCGATTCAAAAATGGGACGGGACATCGGGATCCTCAAATTCGCTTACTTTGAAGCTCAACTTTAACGATTAATCTAGATAATGGCTCAGTATGAAAGTCGGTTGTGGTCTGTGGCTACTGCGTCTGACAAGAGTGCAGTTCACGCCAGTTCAAGTTCAAGGTGATGTCGGTCACGATAGTTATACGTCATGAATGAAATACTTACGGATCATAGTTTTCTAATGAGTTTTTATAATAAATTGCTTCATTTAGACTGCTATAAGTTGACCTGAGAACACCATTGGTTATAATCCAAACAGTAGATATCAAATAGCCAAGTAGAAATACTGGAAGTATAAGAATTCACAAATCATTGAAATCATCGATCGAACATACGTTTCAATTTACACGAACTTCGTATTTGGCATACTTACCGAATACAACAGAGACAAAACATTTCAGGAAATTCCTCTTTCTGTTAACCAGGCAAGACATGTTAAATTCCAAGCATTTTCAAACCTAGAAATACTCGTATGCTACTGGTGACTAAAACCATGCTATAACCTTATTTAAAACTCTATAAAAGCATCATATCATTCAGGTTAAAACACCATACCATAAGCGAAAAGTCAGTAAATATTTGTTAGTGGATTGATTTTAGATGTTGTGGTATTCTATTGAACGTATTAATGCAAAACAAACAGGTATATATATTCCTCAGGTTTAAAAAAGTTGCAGGTACAACGCTCCTTGACCTCCGTCTCAATTCCATTCAAACGAGTCCAGGGCAAGACAATGTGAAATACGAATATATAATTATGTTGGTCATATCATTGTGACCCTCAGACATATAGTGACAGTAGATCAGAAGGCTTTTTAATACGTTGTGCAACTGGTATGTAATCAAGATAAATGCACACAGATGATTTACTTACATACATGCACCGTATCTGTTGTCCCTTGCACCGTATATACTACTTAATTTCTCAAAAAGAGGCTATACTGAAAATGAGGCTTTTGCAACCTAATATTTACATGAAAATGAGGCTCAGTACACATATACTGTACCCATTTTTCCGCTTCACGAAGGCGGTGTGAGAGCTAGGTAGTCACTACAATGCACACGCTGTTCTTTCGTTGCGTTTGTTAGTGGCAAAGCCTGCTGCTTCTGCAATTAGCTCTCCAATCTGGACCGCTTTGGCGCTTTTCCGTCCAGTTCAATGAGATGCTATCAACATGTAGTAATACTTCATAAACGCGAAAGTCAACGAAACGCTATGGAGCCATTCTATTGTTAGGGTACAGTGTAACAAGTGTACCCAACTTTGACGACAAATATGATATCATTATGACTTAAGTAATGATATTGCGCGCCGAACCATATACTAAGGATCAAAGAGATTAGATTGATATATAGAATAAGTACTTCTTCTAACCGTACTGAAACAATTACTTGTACCTTCGTACGAAGCGAATGCACATGATTATCACCGAATACTAATTAAATTGAGAATTCTTTAACTGAAACTCACTTGGAACCCCGCGTGGAACAGAGGGAAAAGGCGCCAACTAATTTCCTCGACAGAGATGAATGGCATGAACAATAAAAAGAGTGTTATACAAAATATATACATACTGAATTTAATACAAAAACACAGTGGAATTTAATAATCATATATATATATATATATACAATTGAATTTATTTAATCCTACTTTCACTTGGATTCACATTAACCTATTTTTGAAACATTGTGTAGCCACGCTTTCGCTTCTGTGACCAATAAATATTTTATTATCTGACATCTCCATCGCTTCTTCATTTCTTTCCTTTACGATAAATATGATCTTCTGGTAGAATATCAATTAATATCCTCGTAGCTAATTCTGTTTCATTACGATATAAAACTGTATAAATTAAAGTTGAAAGTCCCTCTTTTTTGTACCGTTCAGCAGCGCGTTCTAAAATAGCAAAACTGCAATAAAGAAAAGACGTATGGGGGTAAAAAATAGACTCAAACCCTCATCTAACCTATAAATCCTTCAGATAATTATTAAAAACATCCACTGATGAGTTCGGGCCTATAAGTGCTTGCGGTTGGTGGGATATCTATATTATCTATATATCTATACTTTACGATTTTATACTATACATCCTATGTATGTTATATACGCTTCATGCTGCTATTGCTATTTGAAGCGTGCAAGTCTAAATGTCCTTTATGTCCGGACGCCCTTCCAACCCAATAGTGTGCTCCTGCCAAACCCTGCCAGGGGTTGAAACTCAAGACCCTGCGGGCCAGGGTCCAACGCACTAACCACTACACACTAAGGACAGACTAAGGCCTCAGCTAATTATGTATGTTGTGTAGGTTGAATGCAACACGATATATCATAGTGATTTGAATTACCTTTTAGGATTTTGGCTGTCTTTTCTCTCGTGATTCCTCATAATCATTGTATATCTAGCAACTTGAATAGGAGGACGATGAAGTTTCATTTTAGACTCAATAACTCTACAAAACCAAAACATTTGTATCATGTTAGCTGCATGTGAATGGATATAGAAACGATGAATATATTCACATCATTTTACATCATAGGATTTTTTATGTAAAAGTTAAAACAACAGTGACTGTGAATTGCTCACAGAGAATATTGTTATTGAAAAATGAATTATGTTTAAGATATGGCTAGACAGAGGCATGCGTAAGTAAGCGCCTGTGCATTGAATTTTTAAACTAAAGATGCATTTCTAGCAAGTTCTTAATTGTTTTAAAGTGAAGGATCAAATCCGTATGTAAACGTCTTTTCCCTAAACATCAAGATAATAATAATAACAATAATAATAATAATAATAATAATAATAATAATAATAATAATAATAATAATAATAATAATAATAATAATAATAATAATAATAATAATAATAATAATAATAATAATAATAATAATAATAATAATAATAATAATAATAATAATAATAATAACAATAATAATAATAATAATAATAATAATAATAATAATAATAATAATAATAATAATAATAATAATAATAATAATAATAATAATAATAATAATAATAATAATAATAATAATAATAATAATAATAATAATAATAATAATAATAATAATAATAACAATAACAAGAATAATAATAATAATAATAATAATAATAATAATAATAATAATAATAATAATAATAATAATAATAATAATAATAATAATAATAATAATAATAATAATAATAATAATAATAATAATAATAATAATAACAATAATAATAATAATAATAATAATAATAATAATAATAATAATAATAATAATAATAATAATAATAATAATAATAATAATAATAATAATAATAATAATAATAATAATAATAATAATAATAATAATAATAATAATAATAATAATAATAATAATAATAATAATAATAATAACAATAACAAGAATAATAATAATAATAATAATAATAATAATAATAATAATAATAATAATAATAATAATAATAATATTAATAATAATAATAATAATAATAATAATAATAATAATAATAATAATAATAATAATAATAATAATAATAATAATAATAATAATAATAATAATAATAATAATAATAATAATAATAATAATAATAATAATAATAATAATAATAATAATAATAATAATAATAATAATAATAATAATAATAATAATAATAATAATAATAATAATAATAATAATATGGTATATAGCTAATTAGATAATGCAAAGTACGGAGCTAAGTACTATAGGTAGCTAAGGAGTAGCTTTAACTACGATTTCAACCAAGGATTTCAACTATAGACATAACTTGGAAAATAAAATACAATTCGATGGTGGAAACGAAGCATAATAAAATTTATCAATGATAGATACAGCCTGTAAGACTATCTATATACGTGTATTATCTACATACATGATCTAGCATTAATAATTAATTCAGATATCACCTTGTGTATAGGTCATCGTCTTCACATCCCCATCCCCAGTAAATATTTGAATAGCCATTGACTTTGATGAAGTCTTCCGGTTTCCAAGCCCCAACACCGCCAAAAATTCGAGGATATGGTAGACTACAGGGAGAATAATGTTAGAGATGATAAAGGTTACACTTAATTCAACCAATCCCTTTCCGTAAACAAAAGTTCATGTCCGGGGTTCATGTCCTAGAACTATTCATGCTCAAAATGATATCAGTAATCCTATTAATAGTTGATCGGATGAAAGATGGTCGAATACATGATAACGATTATAAGTAGCAATGAAATCAGGAAAAGTACTGTTTCATACGAGCTATGCTATGATCAAGATAATATAATGAGAACTCATTCTATTAATTAAAATCAGACTAAAATTTTCAGACTTTTGGAGAATTTCAGACTATTTTCGGCCTAGAGTTATTGCTTTTTGCCGTTGAAATCGATTGAAATTTATCAAAACATCCTAGATTTCAGATTAATTTTCTTGAATTTGAATTTGAATAAAAGAAACTTGAATTATCATGTCTGTATAATCTTGCTATGATCCATAGAAAGTTTATGTGGCGTGAAAGAGGCACATACGTACGACCGTAACTAAATGCTTCTAGCCGGGACGGTTTTTGCCAGTTTTGCCTGACGAAATGGGATTTACGGACGTATACATAAGGAGAAAACAAGACAGCAATCAAAACTATCCTGCGTCCAGACTAAAATGAGTGTATTGGGTATGCATTCTTTAGCATAAAGATGTTTTTAAGCTATCTACTTTTTAATTTTTTGACAGTTTTTAACTTCTTTTCTCAACTTTTTGTTGTTGCTCAACGTTTTTTAGGATGCAGTTAAATCTTACAGTACAACAGTGTAGTATGTCTTTTTGAAATATATTGGGGGTATCTCTGTCATAATTTTAAAATGTTATCGTCATTCTGTCAATGTGTACGACCCCAATGGAAAGCGTAATGGGCAAAGTTATCCGTCCGTGGTTTACTCCTCTAACTTGCACTCTCTGGATAAATAGGTTCTGGCATATTACTTACTGGTAATTGAATTTGTCGATCGCAACTGATAGATGACTTGGTGAAGTTTTGCAATCGTACATGTTATAATCATTTTCTGGTATTAAATCAACGTCAGTTATAACAATGCAATCAAAATCTTCTGCCTTCATAGCTTCTTTAAAACCAATGTTACTCAATGCACCACGATTGAAAAGAGATGTACCACCCTAAATGTAAATTCAAATAGACGTTTTTCAGAAATGACGCACAAAAAGTTTATTTTTATTTGATCTCCCTAATTATTATTTGAATTTCATCGGATACTAAACGGAAAGTTATGAAACGTAAGTGATTATATATCTGGTGCAGGAAAAGATGGCCTGCTTTGTAAATAATGACTTCTTCTATAATTAATAATACATAGATCAAGCTGTATATGCTTCTGTAAATCTAGTACCGAATTATGAAGACGGAAATTATATGCACTTGATCCGAGTTCAGATTTAGACTAACATCCAGATTTAATTAAACCCCCAGAAACCAGCGCGTCTGATGATTGCAAAGTAAACGCTGGAAACCCAACCCAGAGCTACGGATGGCCTCTAATTGCTTGCTCATATTTGTTTTGTTTTACTATCTAATGATATGCTCTATAGTCTAGATATAATATACCTGCTCGATAACAAAGATTTGGTAATCTAGGTTTTGTCTTTGTAAAAATGGATGCATGTAAGCTTTGAATATTTTCAGTTGAAGCTTTCTACCTCTCAATGGAACAACTATTGCAACCTTCAATCAAAAAATAATCATAGTTATTGACAGTTACTTTTCCGTAAGCTAACTAACAAGAGCATCTTTCTGTATTACTTCTTTACGATTTCAAAGTAATTCTACTATTTTCTTCATTTTTATTTCTTCAAATCAAGAGAATGCAAATTCTAAATAATACGACTGTTCTATGATCGATGACTGCGAAAATTTGATAGATTCTAAAGTAATTTAACCTGCAATGCCAAAGGTGACTTGATCGTCGTACTGTCATGGGATGGTAGGATCGTAGCACGTGATTAAAGGCATGAAATTGACCAGCGTCATTTGTGCTCGGTCTTTGAATATGTTGCGTGATGCACACGCACTATTTGTGGCTTGAAAAATGGTACAAATTTTTCAACTTCATGCATGCAAGGCGCGATGGTCAATTTTTTGAATTTAACCCTATAATTTGTGCATCCTCAAAGAGTCCACAATTTCAACACGAGGCAGCGAGGACGACCTCTGTGATGCACAACAAAATGATGCCCTAGAAATGGCTTTGGGAACAATAATCTGCGATGGTAGTATAGACAACTATTTTCTGCAAAACTTTTCATTTTACCTTCGTTTTTGGTGTACATGAAGTTGGTTTCCATTTCCCTCCTCTTTTTACAACACCACCGTGAGATTCTGATAACATTTTCAGTGCATCATCATCTGGAGCTTTGGTCTTATCGATGTAGCTAAAACCAACTAATAGAAAAAGAGAGAGAGAGTTGGACAAACTAAGCGCCCTCATAGTTAGATTCTGGGTAACACGACATTGCAATGTATCTTAACGCAGATGCGGGCACGACAGTATATAAGCATACTCTAACTACAGTATTTACATTAGGGGAGATACTGAATATTCGACGAACAAAATAGGCGTGGCAAATCTACTTTTGGAATGCTCCATTCTTCAATAAGCTCTCGATCGTAGCCAGTATTGAGCGTAGAAGAGAATATATAATTGTCACTTATTCGATAACACCGAACATTTATTGAGTGTTTTAAGAATGGACCAAATGACCTTCAATTAATGGATAGAATAGAAAATATTATGTTTGTATCCATTAAGGCACGTAATTCTCCCCCAACAAGATGCCAGGGATTAGAAAATTCAAATCCCCCATCTTCCAATTGATTAACATAATTGGTTAATAGCGCATCATAAATTTTGAACAATAATATATTGTGTAGATATAAGATTATAATTATAATTTGTCAATTCATGGGACTATAATGACAATACCAAAATAAAATTAATTATGCATGGCATGGTAATTAACGACAGAAAATATAATAGAGTCGAATTTCAAGCAAACATCCTATGGGCATTTATTTCAATTGCCATTGTTGTATAAAATTGCATAGTTTTCGACAAACTTTCGAGAAAGCGAAAGGTAAAATTCTAGCAATTTCTCCTGAATTGATTTAAACATCTAATTAATTAATTCGATATGCTTCATCATCATATTGCTTTATATTAATAAGAAATTTATTATCAATGTCGAAAATGGAACAATTCTGACTTCATCTAAAAATTTATAAGTATAGTATGGCATTAAAAGATATGCGAATTGCGCCTCAAACAAATATATGGTAGCCTGGTATAGTTTTATAACTTTTATTGATTCAGCTGTTGTACTTTGCGGGAAAACTGCGAGGGTATATATTAGATGATGATGATGATGATGATGATGATGATGATGGTAATGACTTCTAGAATATGCCGAAATTTAACAGGTTCTATTTTAATTGACATACCTAAATTTGTCAAGTTGCATGATAGCACAGGCTCTTCTAAGAAGATTTTCTTTCTTGTTCTATGTTTATAGATTGAAGAATCTTTAACTTGCTTCGATTCGAATTGTAGATTCAACGCTGCTTTCAATAATCTCTCATTATTAAGTCTATTAATTGAATGCTCTTCCTCTTTGAAAATATCATCGTTGCCGCCAAGATAACTACACTTTCTAATAAGATCACCATGGTATAGATTTTCCTGAATACGTGATGTGAATAGTTGCTTCTCTCCTTCAAAATTTACTGTTAAAACAAGAAAAACGCTGAAAATAATTGCAAATACAACGGCAAATTTAAATCTCTTCATCTCCGAGATCCAAGTTGAAGATCGCTGAAGCAGAGATAACCAAAATGATAATGTCATTTTCTTCATGTTTTCAATAAATATATTATTGTTAATGTACTATCGCGGCATGTGTCCAGAAAGTACACAACCAAAATACAGCTCTATTCAATGGATAGTACGCTTGGGATGGCAAATATGCACAATACATATCACAAATTATAGTCAAACATACGATTAAACTGATTGGTGGGTTGATACCACGTGATAGACAGCTCTGTCGTGACAACCAACACAAACAATAAGACTTTGTTGACGTCTGATATATTATATACCTTCACAAAACGGTCTAGATTCTATACTATAGATGTATATTGAGACACATATCATTAGTAGTAAATATAATAATAGTATCTGTGATATAACGTGAGACCGATAACTACTGTGGCTCAACTGGATCTGACCTGTTAATCAAGATTTACGTAATTACATATTAAAGGCCTGGGTACTAATGTATACTAAATTATGCTAAATCAATCACGCGATAACGTGTGACGATATACGACAGTATCCAGTTCATAAAATAATCCTTAGCAGAAGCAGGATATATGTAGAGTATTGATTTTGCTTCAAAACTATGAGGTTTTCAACTTTTCATATCTGTTATTAGGATAATTCCAGGATCTCGAATTTGGCACTTCACTTGCCTGCCACATTAACTTCACTTGCCTTCCACATTAATTATCAGTCCTTTGAAAAAAGTTTGTACAACTTAAAGGTTCTGAATAAATGATGATGATGATGATGATGATGATGATGATGAACTTTACTTGCCTGCCACAATAATATTGGTATTTCCAAACGAAATTGGAGTTGCCAATCTTTTGACAGAAGCTGTCAAGAGTGGTGGTATCCAATGATTACTTAGAATCAGATGCACGGGATAGAGGACCGAGAACAGAGCCCTGAAGATTGCCACTTATGACAGGTAAGGCTTCTGGCATACCAGTACCCACTGACACCTACTGGGAGCGTCCAATCAGAAAGAAAGATAATCAAGATAAAAGTTTAAAGCTGATCCCATATTCATTAAGTTTGGCAAGCAATTTTGATATTATGTGAACTGTGCCAGCCATGATTACGCTTGATAGTTTCGCAATATTCTTTTTTAATTTCAAAACTTTTTATTTATTAATTATCATGTTACGCATATACAAGTTCAATTTAATTTTAAAAATAAATTCCTTATGTTCAACTTGACTGTAGCATATAATGTATAATGGTCCGGGATAATGATAATTATGTAATAGGAACAATTCCCTAAATATACTCTGATAGTCTGTTGTTATATTCCACGCACACTGATGACGCTATAGAAGAGATAATGGTTGCTTGTAAACATGAGCAGAGTGGTGAAATAATAATAGATTGACACTCATAGTTGATTTAGACGCGATGTGGAGTGAATATATTATAACTTATAAAATGTGACAATTATCTAAGTGTAACATGTATAAGTGTAGATTGGAAAGTAATAACAGTTGTAATACTATATCGATGTACAGTATTTATAGAAGTTGACTATGTATTATATATATGACTAGAAAAAAAGGATGCTTCCGGCAGCTTTTTTCTAGCACCTGCGGAGGGCCTTGTGGGTCTTCGGCCCAACGTTGTTACTTATTGAGAAGCTGTATTTCATTATAGTATACAGTACTGGAATACAGGGGGATTGTGACATTTTAGTTTTAAGCCTATACTGTATACATATATGCTGCATACATTTATGTCTTCAATTCTTCTTTGACTTTAATAAACATTACTCATTTTGGTAACTGCATGGATTTGAAACATGATGGCTAAACTTTTAAGGTTATGTTCAATGCTGTTACTACTCATGTATTGAAATGGACAAATAGTGTAACTGAAATCCGTACCATGTCATGTTTAGTTTAAAATTTTCCAAAACGCTTCAGTAATCATCGTAACATTGCCCGGGGGGTAACTCCAGCTCTTTAGGGACGGGGAGGTGCCACTTTGAAAAAAGGTTAAGTACCCAAAAAGTTCCAAAAATTCTGTTGATGCTACCCAAAACGTTCCAACAGGTTGATTGATTTAGGTGAATACACAAAAATGATGCAAATTTTTTCAAAAATTCCTGAAAAAGTCAAAAATAGGATACCCAAAAGCTCCAAAATTTGAAATCTCATACCCAAAAAGTTTTTTCTCAGCTGGAATATGGACCCAAAAAAGTGGCACGTCCCCGTATAGCCGTCCTAGTGGAGTTACCCCCCCCCGGGTAACATTGTAGTCATTTTAACTTTGAGTATTTTTCAACATGACATTAACTAATTGAAATCGAATAACGCTTAAATTGTAAGAGTCAATCTTTATTATATACCGCTCAATCATGTTGCCAATAGATTTTTGATTCTGAAATCCATACTATGTATAGAGCGAAATCACCTCCTTAGTGAAGAAAATAGCATTTTACAGTTTAAAAGAAATCCGCCCATACCAGTAGGTAGTTCATGATTTGAAAATAAAAGTACGAATTAAAGTAAGATTTTATCAAATACAGTATTCTCAAGACTTTCAGTTGCAGTTTGATATTAATAATCTACTACAGATATCTAGCTCAATATATATGAACCATGTAGAAAATACGTCATACATAAAATGCCATAAGAAAATTGAAACGTAACTATTAAAAGCTTGTGTTAATCAAAATGTCATAATCCTTCCATACCAGTCCTACATATACTAATAATGTTTCATGATTTAGAAGTATTATTAAAGCAAAATTCTGACAAGTATCATCAAGACTTTCAGTTGCAGTTTGATATTAGGCCATATGTTGAAATTATCCTTGGGACCAGGATCCTGTAGAGATTTGAGAATTATTTATGTTTACATTTCATTATGATTTTCCTTGTCGCTGTTACAAAATACATTTGATAGAATTTGATACGGCGGATGTTTGGGGATGTTTTACAATTCAAACAATTGAAACTAAATATTGTTTAAAATTCATAGATTTTTTTGAATTAAGTAAACACAGCACTCTCGCTGTAGTAAAATTTCTAAATGATTTTCAGCTGAGAGCTACGTCTGGAATAGTAGAATTTAACTGACAGTTAATTAAACATAAATAATCACAAAAGCAGAAAGTAGTTTTCGTCATCATCCCAATTTATATAAATATAAATATAACATGTGTTTTTGGTTTCGTTCGAGATTTCAAAACACTTGATCATATTCGCGGTTCAGATCATTGCATGCACGGCTTTGCTTTGAATGGCGGTGGCTTTGATCTTTTACGGAAAACTTGATTTTTCAATTTTACGCCGAATTCAGTTGAATTTTCAAAATTACATATAGCCTATGTTTATACCACGAAAGTGAGCTTTCGAATGATGTATGATGTTCAGGATTTCTTCGCATGGTTTTTCAGATTAGCGCGTACAAAGTTTTGAAGGTCATTTTTATATAGTAGTAGAGATAAAATAGAAAGTACAAAACTTTCATTAAAACCCTAATATCGAAACGCTGTCAATATGTTTAAGGCAGATACCATACCCATCATGCAGAGGTAAGCGTATTAAATCATATGTGAACATAATATAAATAACCAATTATATACATACGGGTATACGGGTATTATTATACATATCCCGGTACATATGACGCATAATTTTCATACTGTAATGTTTGAAATCATTATTTTTGTTAAACCTCCAACCGAAAGCATAGTAAAGCCAATGATTGACATCTACAATTTTCTAAACCAATCGATTTTGATCACATTTTGCTCTCCATGGAACAGCGGCAACCTGATGTTTCCTTCCATCCTTGAAATTTCTTTTGATACAAAAACAAATGATTATAATAGCAAATAATCATAGACTTTACTTAAAACATATAAGTCTATGATAACAACAGAGATATTATCGCTACGCTCCAACAATACGACTCATTGTTCAGATTTTGTGGAACAAAAGGCCAACAAGAGCACACTCGATTTCGGAACATTAAAAAGACCAGTCATTACTCAAAGCCATCAAAGGCAGTCATCATTAACGTGAATTGATGCGGTTATAGCAGGGAATATAACATTTTTACTCCGAATTTTCAAAAGACTTTGAATGCTATTTTGTCTGGAATTATAGTGTTTTTGCAGAGTATTAATCTGTTTGTATCTTACGTTTGGACATTAGTTTCTTGGTGGTGCTAGCTGGCTTAATTCTACCATGTCAAAGCTACTTCAGGCTTGCAAGTCCAAGTTTATCAGTTTCGAGAGAAGCGGAACTTTCACACCTTGGATACAACAAGTCAAACGTCCATTTCATCAAACGAAAAAAGATTTGCAAAATAATGTGAAGACGGTAGGAAGACGGCATGTATTTACAAATTGCATCTGCTAATATAATATGCGTTTGTCTTTGATTCATTATTGAGTTAAATTGATATCATACTATTATTTTAAAACTTCTGTTTGGCCCTGTTTGATGGGCCTACGGCCCGAAATTTCCTCGCTTTTGTATACTATTACAATAAGAAACAAACAACAAAATAGCCAGACCTATAATAATACGAAAAGGAACTAAATTGCCATCGGCCCATCCATATTTATTAAAGTTATATTTTATTTCCTTGCTGACAGTATTTTCAATATTCAGGATTGATACAGTGATATTTTGGTGTCACGATGAATGTGTGTGCGGTACAGATTCAAAGTAAATACACAACCATGCTCAAATAATTGTTATATTTACCTTGACCTAAGATCACGGTTATTAGTGATTTAATGTTGAGATATAGCTCAGTGTAAGTTTCTGATCTTGAAAAGTGTTGTTCTAAAAATTGATACGGTTGCACGAAAAACACTATTCGTCCAGTAGGGAAAAAAATAATTGTGCATTTTATGAAAGAAGTATGGAAATTGGCATATAGTCTTCTTTTGGCATCTAGAAACAAAATAGATACTGGGCCACGCGAAAATTGAATCAGAAATGGGTGTGGCCAAAATTTGCTGACGGTCAGCAAAAATTTATTTAGACTTTGCTAAAAGGCTCAAATAAACTTAACATGCTAACAGACTACATTCCCTATTATTAGCTAATGTGAATGGACCTTATTATTGCAATTTATAATACAAAATTAAGCTTTGCGAGTGTTCTGAAATAAAGAAATTTACGCAGTAGACAGTAGGCGTACAGAGCCGACCTTGAGTAATCTAATATTGAGTAATCTGATCTAAGAAACGTATATGATTGTCATTGTCTACCATTTCTCAAAGGGCGGTGTCTGTAACTTGCGTGCGTGCGTGCTGCGTGCGTTTACATGAAATACGCCATAATTTATCACCTTTTTGACTACAACCAGGCGCGGATCCAGGAATTATTTCATGGGGGTCAAAATCAATTACTTCACCTGCCACACCCATTTTTGACCACACATATTTTGTATACCAAAGAAAGATTGAGCAAGAGAAGATTTGAGTCAGTCAAAGAATCACATAATGATAAACGTAAAATTACAATAAATGTTAAAATGGAATGGCTATTTTGAGTATAAATTATATATTAATTACATGTAATTATATCGAATTTCACTTCACCAAGAACTAGTCTTCAATCTCCACTGTACTATTCAGGTACAATCTGCAATATTGAAAAATGGCAATCCATAATTAAGGAATATTTATGTAAACTTAGGCTTACTATGAATATGTAGCCTACACTTATTAAAAGGGATTCAGTATCATAGCACTCAGATTGGTGACAAGGCTAGATTCATAGTCTATTACAGACACAACTTTTGCAAGGCATATAAGAACCATAATATTTTTCTAAGCGTAAATCTAAACCAATTATACAATGTAACCCGCTTAAGTGCAATTCGGATAAGTGAAATTCCGGCTTCAACCTAGCTTTGAAACCCTATAAATTATTTTCTGTTCAAGTCCTTGGTAAACAATTTCGGATAACCGCAAATTCGGATAAATGCAATGAAAATCTTGTTACACCAGGTTACACTGAAGTATTATATTAGATTCAAAGTTATAGCATCGCGTTTCCCGCACTTCTCCCGTTTTTTATGTCAACAGTTGGGCCGACTTGCTTTGCTTTCTACTTTAGGTGAACTCATTTTGATGTTGGGTTATAGTTAAATCAATTTGCTAGAGATATAAACAGGGACATGCTCTGTGAACACTTAGACACTTAATTACGACAAATTACACTTTCGAGACACGCATTTCAAATTTCATTCTTGAAAAATTAACTCAAATCAAATCAAAACTACAATCACATTTATTTCATATATAAATGAGGGTTTGTAATGGTTCATCTGACTTAGCCCCCTGTACTGTGGTTGCTTTTGTCCAGGTTCAGATTTATTTATCGAGTCTGTTGACCTTAGAAAACGTGACACAATTGAGTTCAGGTTGAAAAACAACGTATACGAACGATGATATAAATAATATTAACATAACAGACGTACTTACACATTGCATCCTCCAAATTATCTACCAGTTTTTACAATTTCCAATATAATTCTTGCACATATTTCTGCAAGTGAATCTATCGGCTTTCCAAATACATCTTTCAAAAATATCTCGTTGATGATTAATGGCAATCAATTCGTAATATTTCGAGGAAAGCTTTGATAAAATAAATAAAATCTTTCTTCATGGCTATTGCAATAAACATGGTTTGTAGAGTTGCTATAGTTTGTTACTGATGCTTCCACGCTGATATTCATACGAGACAAAGACTGTTAAATAAAACTGCAGAACTATTTAGAAGCGCCATGTGAAGCTACTTTGAATTTATCCAATCAGATACCAAGGCGTGCAACTTCTGCGAACAGCTTTGCAAACATATTTTGGAAATTACAACCTTGACTTACAGGCAAAATTTTCCTCAAATTGAGTATGTCAAAATTATCACGTGGGGGACTGGGGTGTCAATTGTTATTTTTTCTACCAATTCGCCAATCGGTGACTCGAACGAACAAAAGAAGTGGGATGGGCGGTCAAAATAGCTCCCGGATGAGTATGGCAGTCCTGTTCTTTCCTTGGCAACACGCTGGCAACGAGTATGTCAATTATTAAAAAGATGAGAAACAGAAACAATAGACTGAGTGATAAACAATAGATTATCTACGACCGCAAAACTGTAGTCGTGACGCTGTTGTGGATCTTTTCTACTGCCGCAGCATACCGCAGCACCACTTGACTTCACTATATTACGTAATCTAGTACAACTGCTGAGGGAATCAAAACGCTAAACGCTGAACATTGAATTCAATACGATTACGATCATTTATTACAAAATAAATACGAAAATTAAATATTGAGAATCTATAGTTAAAAATAATCGAATAGAAGGTAAAAAGGAAAGATAATTTTGATAAAAATATAAAAATAGATTTATTATTAACAGAAGAACGATGACGTTATTATTTATAATGGTGACGTCATCTTAAAATTTCACTGACAAATTTAGGTGTGTCATTTGCCATACTTGCACCCCTGTGGATCCGCGCCTGACTACAACCTTCGCTTACAAATTTTAGCGTCTCGATGTTATGAAAAAATTTCTGACCTGGCTAAATTTGGTAGTGGCTGTCATGTCGAAATTGACGGGGACTTTATTCCAGATCGAGTTCTAGACTTAATTAATTTATTGAGAGATTAAAAAGTAAAGCCGTATAGCTAAGAATTTTCCATGAATTATTGAACTTGATTTGGCAGGAAATCCATCACACAAAAACGCAATTATTTGTAGGGGTTAGAAAGTTCTGAAATGTTTATCGAAATCTGTATCAATATCATCAATGTGATACATGCATTGCCTTGAAATTACGAAAAATAAGTTTTTAATTTTTAATTTGAAATTGGTATATATGGTTAATACTGTATATAAAACGGTAATATTATAAAACGTTATAGCTGTCATTAATATCATTATTTAGCGGTAGAACAATAGTTTAATGAATCGTTTAATAAATCAGAATATTCATAAGTTAATCAAATCTGGAGTAAAGTCCCTGACAAAATTTAGCCAAGCCAAAACTGTTTTCGTAACATCGAGACGCTAAAAATTGTAATAAAAAAGATTACGTATTTCCTGTAAACGCACGCAGCACGCACGCAAGTTACAGACACCGCTCGAAGGGGGAAGGAATGAGTTTTTAGAAAATTTGTTCATAGGTCTGCGGGAAACCGGATTTCCAAGTCAATAAGACGGCATTTCGGAGGGGGGGTTTCCTATTAAACACGAACCGAGAATCACCCTTTCTTGATATTGTGAAATGGATGGAAAGCTGTCAAAAATAGTCTTATTAATCTGTGAAATGAAAATCAACATCATTTTTCATTCATTCATTCACTCCGTTCCATTCATTCATTCATTTTGTTCATTTCATTCATTTCATTCATTCATTGGTTAATGAACGTATCTATGCCCAAATGTCAAGTATTCTCGTTTGGTAATTACAGTAAAATCAACACGGTTGAATACAATTTATCTGGTAATCCTTTATATCAAATGTCTGGAATACGAGATCTTGGCATTTCATTTTGTCAAACCTTGAGTCGTCAATCCGTTATGCTAGGATAGCAAAAAGGCATCATCGATAGCTCATTTATTCAAAAAGTATTTATTTCTGAAGACTTTGAATCGGTCCAAGCATTGAATCGGTCACTCTGGTATGGAGCCCATATTTACAGAAACATATTTCAACATTATTATTTCCTGATATTTTAACAAATCTGTCAACCATATAGTATTTCTTTACCCTAGTTAGGCCCCTGTAAATCGTGACTATAAAGGAGGCTTCTTTGTAATGAAGGTCTGAACCATAAAAATAATTCATGAACATTAAATTATCAAATTTTTATAAACTGTTTATGAACAGTTTATGAAAAATTCTATCAAAAACAGGCCATTTCATGAACTTGAACCTTTATGAGATTTTCATGAGCTTTTCAAGAACTGTTTGCTGTTTATTTTTTAAAGTTCATGAATTTTTAACAGTTCATAAACTTAACAATATTTTGTCATGGCTACCGGTTAATATCCTGTCCTGTACATGTATTGAAGACAAATAGAATCAAATGGATTCCATTGTTTTCAATCATACGTATGTGAAATTGATAATTTAAAATAACAAGGAGTTCTTGCAGTTCGATTGCTCATCTGAGTGTGCAAAATCTTGTTGAAATAGCCAATTAATAAAATATAACAATCTGTTCGAGCTGTTGTAATACAGAAATGTAACTTTCATATTCATAAACCAACACGTTGGTTTTTTTATCTAAGAAAAGGGTCTATGTGTAGGTTTTGTCATTTTGATTGTAAACTCTGGCTATCTGGGTAATGGAAAACTTTTAGGGCGCTAAAATAAACCAATATATGGCTTCCTTATCATGCTTGATTCGGTTGTGTCTCCCAGCATAATAATAAGTTACTTGTTTGATAGCCTGTTGATTGTACAATAGGGCTTCAAGGAATCATACTGGGCATAAGCCTCAATCAATGTTGAGTTGATCCCTTAATGAATAGCATCACCAATGTTTACTGAAACATGAAAACATGTATTTCTTATTTGTTTCAGACTGGTAGGCTAACCCTAAACAATGGTTTGACTCTCAATGGAACATCTTTTGGTGCAGAGGTCTCCTCTGCCGGGGAAGCAGTATTCAATACCGGATTAGTAGGGTGAGAGCTGATTCCATGATGTGAACATACCTTCCTTTAACATTAAAAAGTATTTTTATTGACCAAGACTGAGCCTATCAGTTTCTTTTAATTTCGAGGTTCAAATTATTAACAGCTGTTCTTCAATTTCAAATGAACTTCTGACAATATTTATTGTTGTTTTTCAAGTTTCAAGTTTGCCGTATTGCAGCCAAAATATTGATCTATAAATTGAAGAACTGTAGGCCTGTTGATGTAGTTCATTCCACCAGCATGAGCACTTTCAAGATTCAACTGAAAAACTTTATATATTATTATTATTATTTGTAGTAGTATAGTAGTAGAATGTGAGGATAATTAACGGTGAGACGATAATGAAATTCACACATGTTCGATGCCGACTAGCTACCTGCCGATTATTCATAACAATCAGTCGATTAATTGATTTTTGCCGATTGTTTCCCATGCAAGTCAATACAAAAGAGCAGGAGACAACACATAGTCGTAGATCATGAGTTTATAATACGAAATTAGTCTGCAATTAGCTGAATAAAAGAGATGAAAATATGATTAAGTTTTTCAAAGTTGAGGATAGCAGAAGTTTGCCTGTCCGCACAAAGAAGCGGTCATCGAAGCGACTTTTCCCGTAAATAGTTTTCCCGAGTGCTCCATCCAAAATAATAAAAATAAAATCACTGTACAAACATTTTTTATAAACATCAAACTACTTTAACTATTTTTAAAACTGTTTCCTACAAATTAAAACCCAACGCCCGCTTTTTAATTCTTAGTAAAGTTATTCATTCAGCCATGCCCGCGTGTTTTATTCATCAACGCTAATGTGTTGACCCTTTTTTATTTTCTGACAATAGAAGATGTCAAGTTCAGAGCCATCTATTTACAAGAGTTGGGACACGCTTTCATGTGCCGCTATCGTCTCCTATTGGACAGATGCCAGTCACGTGGTTTTTCGGACACCATTAGTGTTCTTTCGGAACCAGGTTTCTTGTTTTAAGCGAAGGGCTTGAAAAATACAACTTTTATCAGTGAAAACAAACATAGGCTATTAAATTATTAATTTTTGTGTTGATAGACTTAATAGTAATCGAAATAAAAGTATTGTTTACTATTCCAACTGGGGACAAAAACTAGAAAAAAGGAGTCTTTGACTGCAAAGAATAAGCGTAAGAGCGTAAGAGATGTAGTCCAGAAACTCCTTTTCTATTTAGCAATTCCAATAGTATTTACTTTTGAGCAACACGCTGATGAGATCGATAACATAGAAGTGAAGTATACATTGAAGTAGATTTTTAAGCTAATTTTGAGAGTCCAGCAAATAAATGTGGAGAAAGACAACTAATAAATGGTTATATTACTTGTTAAATGATTGCAAACCATTTCACACAGTTCCAAAATGGCTGAAAGAAACACACAACATTCTCCTGCACATGCGCACTTTTAAAAACGTGCTAGGGTACAGGCCAAAAATAAAATGGCATGGGTGTCCCAACTCTTGTAAATAGATGGTTCTGGTCAAGTGGCATGATGAATCATTCGGACTCTTTGAATAGGTTTTGAAGTACAAAATGCTGTAAACAAAACAGAGCAAATGTACTGAGCAATATCAACTTTTTACTTATAGTACAGGAGCTACGGTACTTGGAGCTGCAAATTGTGACAAGAATTTAAAATTACATTCATTCAAAAGGAAATGTCCCCCTAATCAAAATAGCGTCAGACCCCAGCGAAAAAATTATCTATTCTTAAAAGCAACGTCGAAGTTTTCGTGACGTCATATAAGCCGATTCCAAATGTGGTACGCTATCACATACTGTTATTTACCAGTAACCTTACTAATTTACCCTTGAAAATTTGAACATGACATAACACCTACGAACCCCAAATCATAGAACAAAATATAATTTACGAAAATATAAGCGATAATCCATAATTTACGCATGCGCATTAGTGAATTATTTGCGATTCGAATATGTTCGTGGTTATGTAATATCATTTACGTATATACTACGTATTAATAGATACTACCACATATACATAGAAGTTGATTAAATACATATTTGTTGTAAATAATAACTGTAGCTGGCCACCGACAGGGAGCGGATGAATGAAGAGTTAATACTGTATGACCATTCGTTGATAAACAGAGCCTCTATGAAGGTAGACTAGCTTTGCTAGTATCGATGTTGACGCCACGAAGGGCAGACGTTAAGAGAGGTTAGGCCTACTATATTACATACAGTGATTTACATTACAAGGCATAACATCTTAACATGACTACGAACGCAAGCTCTACAGTTAACAGAGGAAATACATTATGTAGGACAATAGACATAAAACGATCCACTACAGGATCTATTATATTTATTAACTTCTTAAATAAATAGAAACTTGATTCTAAGCAAATAGAGGAGTTCATAATGAAATAATAAATTTTGAGATTTTGCATAGGCCTACAAACTATTGCAATTTTCAAACATCCCTTGTATTTAGATGGTTGTGTATTTTTTCATTTGTGAATTTTCAATGATATGGTTGTACTATGTCTCAGCTGTGTAACGAAGAATTCACGGAAAATGCGTTTTTTGTCAGAATGAAACTCATGAGGCATTAGTTTGTCCCGCCAACAAAAATGTTACTGATGAATGTGCAAAGGGGTACATTACGCTTGCTTTTAACCTTCAAGAATTTATCAAAATTGGATCTTTTGATGAGAATTGTGTACATAATTTCCGTCAAAAAGAGGAGTCTTCAGAATCTGGGTTGATGAGAAACCGATCCAAATGGCATAAAAGTTGCAGCAACAGATACAATTCTAAGGAGCTTCAGCGTGCTAAGAAACGAAAATTATCTGGTAAGCAAGGATTATCATCATCATTAATAATTTAATATTGTTATCATCATTATATATTCAGAATTCCTGTTTCATATGATATTTTCTTTTGCAGAACCATCTAGTGGCAGCAGTAAAAGACCTGATGTGAGAAAGTTATCCAGACAGTTTGGCAAGACATGGCAGGAACTCACCAAAGTTTGTTTCTTTTGCGAGTAACCGGCTTTGTCTGCACTGGGATCATTAATCTTGTCCTGCAAGAGAGAAATGGGGCAGAACCTGCTACATTGTGCTAAAGATATTGATGATAAGTTACTATTAGCAAAGCTTGATAGTGGCGATATCATTGCAATGGAATGGAAATACCACATTTGTTGTATATCAGGGATATACTATAAGGCCCGGTCAGTCCAGTCTAAAATTAGCAAAGGAAATGTTGAAAACATTATTGAAACATGTGAAGGCATAGCACTTGTAGATATTGTCAATTACATAGAAGAAGAATGTGCCCTACGAAATGGAGCTGTGTTCTCTATGCCGGACCTCAGAAAGTTATATATTACAAAGCTAGAAAGTCTTCTTCTAAATCAGCATATACCTGTACCTTATGTCCATACCACTAGATTATGGGAAAGAATTCTAGAACATGCAGAAGGGCTATAGTGCAAAAAGTCAAAGAACGAATACTTAATTACTAGTGACTCTGTTGTGGGAAATAGTATTTGTTACTCGATGGAAAAAAATGATGACCAGATTGCATTTGCAATGAATGAAGTTGCTAGAAAAATCCGTAAAGAAATCAATTAACACAAAACATATTTTCAAGATGGATTTCCAGAACAATGTCAGGAAAGCTCAGTCCCAATGTCCCTTTTAAATTTGTTAAACATGACTCTTTACGGGCCGAGAGGGAAATCGTATTCAAATCAAGCGTTAAATTGTGAGGAAAATGTATTGGAACCTAGCCAAACTGCTCTTTTGTTAGCGCAACTAATCATTTTTAACAAACATGAACCCCTTACGAACCCAAGCAAGCAAAAGTTACAGCCGGAATTTGAAACACCTTTTCCGGTGTATCTTGGTCTTCTTATTCATAGAAAACATTGTGATAGATCAGCTTCATCAATTTGGTTTATCTGTGTCTTATACAAGAGTATTGCAATTATCATCCAGCGTCAGTCAGCTTGCTTTAAAGAGATTCGATCATGAAGGAATGATGTGTCCTGGGAACATCAAGAAGTCGCTATTTACTGTTGCAGCGTATGATAACATTGATTACAATCCAAGTAGCGCAAACTGGTGATTCGTTATTTCAAAGGTCAAACCCGGAGGTTTTGGATAATACACGAAATTCAGTTACATCTGAAGGTATCCACTTTAAATCTCAAGCGGTTCCTGAGTTGCCAAAATATTATTCTGTTGTCCCTTCTTATATCATAAATACACCTTACCCTCAAATACCAAGCCTAAAATCTAAACTTATCGAAGATTCTTCAAAGCGAACCACCATTATCAAGAATAGTAAGAAAAGTTGTTTGGATTGGTGTGAGATGGTCAGTAATTTTGATAAAAATCTTCCTGCTGATGGTAACATATCCTGGTCTGCTTATCATGCAAATATTTCAGAGAAAAAACAAATACAAAAGTGTGATACAGGTCTTTTACCTCTCCTTTACGAAGACTTAAAGTCTCCCTCCATGTCTATTCGTACATGATCTTCTTGTGTTTTTACTTTGCGCGATCATTTCTACTTCAAAAATGCAGTCAAAGTGACGATTTTGGGTTATTTTTGTATCTCACTCTTTTTCCTAGAACAGGAACCCGTTTATTTTCAACAAGAGAGTTTACACCGGAAAAAACACTAAACTTTTTACTTATTTGTCTCTAGACAAAAAACCGCTAAACCAAATGACAATCTGCTTTCGGAATGAAATTTTCAACGTTCAGCTGAAGATTTAGAGCTATATTTGATCAATATTCAAGATCCAGGTAAAGTAAAGTAAAGCAAAGTAAAAATACAAGAAGAACATGTACTGATAGAAAATGTTTCTATATCTAAAGAAGCAATCTCCCAATATCTGGGATATAGGCCTACACTTTACGAAGCAAACTCCAGCTATTGCATTTGATCAACCTCTATTTGCATTAGCAACGTAATTCAATGGAAAGAAAGAACATCAAATATTTCTGAAGAGAACTATGTTATAATGTTTGGTGCATTGCACATTGAACAAGACTGTCTTTGTGTGCCTGGTGATTTATTAGAAGGGAGTGGATGGTCAGAGGTTTTATTTGGTGCTAAATATGCATTGTCAGGAATATGCGAATCTTTTATAAAAGTTTCTCATATATCTAGAACCTGAGCTGCTCATGAAATTACAGCTGTGTCTCTCTACTGCTTGATGATGAAAGCTTACCAAAAGTCTAACAACGTATCTACTCATGGATGTAGCTTTATCGAATGGTGTAAAACTCAAGCATGCTGTTACCCAATGTTTTGTTTTTGGCTTATAACCTAAAAATTGTTTTATTACTATTTGTAAAATCTCTGAGAGATTTGGACTTTACATTGTACCTACAAGTTCTAGAAGAAATGATTCCTTGTTTTTTTCATTTGATAGACACAATTATGCTCGTTGGTTGCCTATATATTTCAGGGACATGTTGAATTTAGAGGTTGGTCATCCAGAAGTGTATAAAGAGTTCTGCGATGGCAATTTCACAGTATCAATATCTGAGAGAATGTTTTCATCTATTGGAATTGACCACGCACATGAGATAAACAATTAGACTGTCAAAGGGCATGGAGGGGCAGTTGGCTTATTTACTGATCCAGCCGCGTTGCGACGATTTATGGTAGCAGGACCTCAGATCTCACAACTTTTACGCCAATTTGATAAAGCGAGTGAAATAAAATCAACAAACCATCATCATCAGTATAAAGGTTATCAATATAAATTTATTGAAAATGTTTTATCAATCGCCACTGGGTTTGAATCTCTTGGAGATCCATTTTTAGAGAAAGTCAAAGTTTGATTGCTCTTGATACTCACATCATCAAGCCTCAAAAATCTTCATCAAATCTTGAAAATCTTTTAACTATTGGTAAGAATATATTTGATGAGTTTGTAGCTGAGCGACTTGATAGCAGAAATATATCTATTTTTCACAAAATTGAAAAGAATGATTTGAAAGATTTTACGTTTCATGAAAAGAAAGCAAATAAAAAGATGGCAAAATAACTTTGCTGAAAGCCGACCTGACTCTTTTCAGTATATTGTTTTGTATTTGTCAAACTAGAGATGTTGATATGAAGCTGTTTTTTTCACATGATAATCAAGCATTCCCCCGTCTATATCAGAAAATGGAACATTGAGAGAAAGCTCAAACAAGTCAGATCTGATGCATCTTCTTTGTGGCTTAGTTATGGATGATTTTGTACTGCCAAATTCTTTTGATGCTGCTGTATATGATGGTGCTGTTTTGGTTAATATGTTACACCCAAAAACAAGTAAAACTTTTCAGGATTATTATTCTAACATTTTTGTGAACATCTCTCGCAAGAAATTGCTCGTTATAATCTAAAGCGACTTGATCTTGTTTGGGTCAGATATATTGAAAATAGCATCAAAGCTCAAACTAGAAGTTCAAGGGGATCAGGGATCAGAAAGCAGGTCAATTCTTCTATTTCTGTTCCTAATAATTGGCCAGATTATCTACGCGATACAGAAAATAAAGTTAAATTATTCAATGGCTTTGCAAAGTTTATTGTTGCAGTTATCCCTGGAATTCAGATATTGTCGACATTAGATCATACATATGTTTGTAACAAAGAATACCTTACAAGTTTACCAAAAACATGTAGTCAAGAAGAAGCAGATACGCAGATTTTTTACATATATTTGATCTTATATTCCTTGGCCATAAAAGCATTGTTATAAGAACAGTAGATACGGACGTTTTTATACTTGGCAAAACCTTACCAAAGTTGTCCTGAAAATATTATTCAACTGATTAAGAAGTTTATAATTATTTTGTATGATAACTCCTCTACGGAGACGAACATTGGCGACGCTCAAGGAGAACAATTCATGACAAAGGCCACATCCTTAGAAAGAATTCCACCAACTGTTGGGGCATACAGTATCAATATATTCTTCGTGCTTCTTACCAAAGCGCTCATATTTGGTGCCAGTGCCTTGTCAGCTGTCCTGTATATCCTGACTTGAATGATTGAGGTTGGGAAATTAATAACAATGTCTTGAAATCAAATTGGTCAAACCTACCACTGCTTTCCAGTGCATGTAAAGACCTTGTAAAGTGCTCTTGTAAACTTGAGAAAGGGTGCTCAAATAGTTATTGTGGTTGTCGCATTGGATTAAAATGTACAACATTATGCAAAAGCTGCAAATAGGCAATTGCACATGAATATGACCTCTGGGTATTATCAAAATAATTTAAAATTTTAGTAGTTAATTAGTAATAATTCCAATTACAGGATATTGAATATTACTAAAATGTTCAGCTTTTGCTTAGGTACAACTAGGACAATGCTAACTTGATAAATAGAATAATAAGTGGTGGATTATCCAATATTTTAACAAATACTACTGCACATGCGTTAATAGTTGTGGACGTATCTAACTTGATTTTTTGAGTTTATTTGCTACAAAATGTATGTCTTGGTATTATAAAATTCATATTTAGCTATTAATAATATGTATCCGAAGATCTAATACAATTCTCATTATAGATTTTCCCCACATTCAAAAACAGTTTTTCTGAGTCATCATTTATTCAAAGTCCTCATTATCCGAGTTCCGGTTAGACTGGCTGCGGTCCGAGGCTATGATTAATCTACAGAAAATTTGCTATCGAATGATACTATTTTTATAATCTTGTCAAAAAGTGCAGCTACTTTTCTTTTTTACGCCCGTAGCTCCTGTACTATTAAGGTATCAAATCATTTAATTAATGAATTATTTTTGAATAAAGAAGTTTTATTTGAATTTTAAAGTCTGAAAACAATCCGTTAATCTTGTGGTTGATTTTTCGATACCGATTATTTTCCGATTAGTAAAAATTGGCGCCGATGACCGGCAAAACCAATTGTTTTCAGAACAATGATCTCATCCTTAGGATAAATAAGTAAATGATTATTCTGATTTCATTGAATTTTGATTACAGAAAACTATTGTTATCTAAACATTATTCCATTATTTCTATTATTCATGGTTAGGTATACAGAAGCATTGACTGATCCAAGCTACAGAGGACAGATATTAACATTAACAAATCCCATTGTTGGTAATTATGGTGTTCCAAATACGAAAGAGAAAGATCAATATGATTTGTTACGATATGTTGAGTCTTCAAAGATACAAGTAACAGGTCTTTTAGTTCAAGATTATTCACATGAGTATAGCCACTGGAATGCTGTTAAATCACTAGCAGATTGGCTTAAAGAAGATGGTGTAAGATAATATGTCTATATGTCAACTAAATTAACAGAATACGCAACTGGAAATATTTATTGCCAATTCAAGGTTTATAAATCATTAAAGCCCTTGGTAAACAACATCAACTTTTGCGTAACAAATCTGTTTTTGTCTGACTTGTGTTTTTGTGTTCTGAAGCAGTCTTTTCAAGAGCGGAAGCCATGGAGAAGCCTTAACATCGAAAGAGTTCGATACAATTCGAATGAAATGGTTCGAAAAGTATAGCAAATTAGACGTTCAATAAAAAAAGTCCTTGGAAAATGTTTGATTGCCATTCGACAAATAAAATACACAATGCAACACGTCAGACAAAATCGAAAGAATGGCTAAACGTCAAGGATTTTCGCAGGATTTAAAATTATTCAATTATTTTCCACGCAACACCAATCATTGCTATTCAATTTTATACCTCAACTGACATCTGCTAATTATAAAGGTTCCTTATGGTGCAAGAATAACCTTGCCTACAGTGTTATATTGTCAACTCATACCATCTGTTATGAAAAAGGCAAACTGTGAACACAATGATATAAAATACATTATTGGAATAATGATTCAAGCCCCTGCGAAAAAATTCATGAGTTCATGAACAGTTCGTGAACTTCATGAACAGTTCATGAACAGTTCATGAACAGTCGCAAAGAGCTCATGAACACTTCATGAACTGGTTCATGAACTCATGAACTTTTTTTCACAGGGGAGGTCATGAAAAATAAATGTAGCATATTCGACTATTGGTGCCATGGTCCAACAAACTATTTTGCCTTCCGGAAACCTGAATTTATATTCAAAAATCTTCGGAAAATTCATTGAAATATCAACACTTACCAATTTCGTGTTACCATGGTAACACAGATAATTTTTGGGAACACATTCTAGTTATATGTCTTGGCTTTCATCCATAATGTTTCTTTTGAAATCCTTAACAAATGACAATTTTGACATTGAAAATATTAAAAAAAGAGTTTCTGGATAAGGTAATTAACTTTCTCTGCAAAAAGCGTTTTGCATTTGTTGTTTTTCTAAGATCAAGTAAGTCAAGTGTGAAATGGGTGATCATTCATGGGAGGTGTTGACAAAGGTGTCTCTTTCCAATTTTGCAAGGAACAATTAAACAAACTTTAAAAAGAATCAGACATTTTATTGTTAACATTTGAATTATTTTACTTTGGAGGCATTCAAATGAGAAAAGTATTCAAGATAATACAGTAGACAAAAACAACAATTTAAGGAGACAAAGGTTCACAATAAACTCTTCAAGCATGATTGAAAACAAATTACACCTTCGGAAAATCGTTTTTCAAACTCAAATCCGAAAAATAACGAATTAAAATTGAAAGAGAAAGTCGATTTTCTTCTGAATTTTTTGTCTAGCCTTCCGGAAACCTAGTTGCTGGGTTGCCGGATTTTGTCAGACCCTGATTGGTGCACAAGTTGCTTATGTCACTCTGAATTTAAATAATATTTTATTATTTTTATTAACTACAGCTCTTGTTTAAAGCAACTTGTATGTAATATTCACATATATAATCTAAAGAGTTGACCAATATATGGTCTTTACGTAAGAAGTTGATCCAATATAATAATACTTTTTAATTTTACTGAGAAGTCGCCCAGTAGACATATATTTTGCAATTAATTAGCAACGTGAATTGATACTGAGAATAAAATAAATTGAAATAGACTGAAAACTTGCGACACTAATTGAAAGTATTTCACGCAACCAATCGTTATGTTTTGTGTAGGTTCCTGCTCTCTATGGTGTGGACACTCGGATGCTTACTAAAATCATCAGAGATGAAGTGAGTGAATTAGAGTGAATTATTTATATGAGTAAATCTAAGGCTGTTGTTGCTGTGAAACCTGCTGTTACCATAATGTACTTACCAGGGCTAAAGAGGATTTATATGTACCCAATGCTTTGTTTCCATCCCGGAAAGATCATTAACTACCATGAAGTCACCATAGCAAATGTATGATTCAAGATGAAAAATATTGAAGTTTACCACTTATCCAATTTGGATAAACTGAAATAGGCTGGCCCCTGTGAAAAAAACTTCATGAACTGTTCGTGACTGTTCATGTCCTGTTCATGTCCTTTTCATAAACCCACAAAAAATGTTCATGAAGTTTATGGATTATTCATGAGCTGTAAATCAAATTCATGAACTATTTATGAAAGTTCACCAAGTTCATGAAATATTTATGATTTCATGGCTTTTTTCACAGGGAGGGGATAACAGAGCCGTCTATTTACAAGAATTGGGACACTCTTTTATGTACCCCTCTCAGCTCCAATTGGACAGATGCCAGTCACGTGATTATATGGACACCAATTTTGTTCCGTCAAATCCAGGCGTGCGATCTTTGAATCTTTGAACAAAGCGTGCAAAAAATATCATAAATTCAAATTTTTATTAAAGGCAAAACCTTGTTTTGACTGGCTACAAGTTCCGCTCACTATGATTTCCAGATTTTGATGGTTGGTAAGCGGGATTTGTGTCCTTTGCTAAGTGTTGGGCAGGATTCTGCCCAACGCTGGCTTGTCTGATCTCATTGTTTTCATAAATGTTTACGTCTTTGAAAAATAAAATAGTCACATGGCATGAAATTATTTTCAATGTGATACCAATTTCATCGATAATTGATAGATTTTTGATCAAACTGACGAAAGCAACTGACAACAGGAATAAAATGATAACTCTCATCACCATCACCACGACTACTTGACTCTGAGAAAGTTTGCAGCATTTCGTAGATCGACAACTTAATTGCCAAAACGGCAGAACCAATTGGTTCAGGCGAAAAAACAACAACAAAATTTCCAATTAGAACACTTTCGACAGCTCTAGAGCTTTAGCTGATGATCATAAAGCCAAATTGCAGAGTTTTTCATATGCATCATTTGCAAAAACAAATTTGGAATGAAGACGACCCTGTCACCCCCTGTACAACTTATTAATAAATATTTTACGTCATCTCGCATGGTTTGATGAATTTCCTTTAATTGGAAAACAAAAGAATGAGCAGAGAACACAAGTCTCACTTACCTACATATCAAATCATCATAAAATCAGTAAGATTTAGAGCAAGTCAAAACCTTGTTATCAATGGAATGAAAATGGCGATTTTTGAGCCCCCAAAGTTGCATGTCCCAAATCTAGAGCTAGAGGAGCTGAACATTTCAAAAATATTTGTTATTGTTTTATAGGCTGGTACTTTAGGAAAGATTGAATTTGGTGAGGAGAAGATTGATTTTGTGGATCCAAATCTTCGCAATTTGATTGCTGAAGTTTCATGCAAGGTAACATTGGTGACTTGATGTTCTTACACCAATTATCATATTATAGGTAGCGTCTCTAGTCCAAGTACCTAGGTCAGAGCTCATCATCGGATGAGTTTAATTTCATAGGATGAGGTATTTTCTGATGATTACATTATCTAAACATGACCATAGCACCATTTCAGGGATGGTTGTTATCAAATGTGTTTACAACTGCACTTTTAAAATATTCCAAGGCTCACTACTGCGAAAAATGTGCAGAGTTCGTGAACTGTTCATTAACACCTGAACTGTTCATGAACTTCCTGAACATGTTATAAACAGTTCATGAACAGTTCATGAAAAAGCTATAAACGGTTCATGAACAGTTCACAAACAGCTCATGAACAGTTCATAAATGTTATATGGCTATATTTATGAACTTTTTCATGGACTATTCATGAACAGTTCATGAACTCAACCCATTTTTTTGCAAGGGCATCTTGATCCTGTATGAGCTCAACAGTGTAAATTATGTATGTATGGGGCTCATTTCTTCCTTCACCTTGGCTCCCCTTAACTTTTGTCTTGTATTGATATTTGTTTCTCAGGATACAACAATCTACGGCAAAGGTAACAAGTATAAAATTATTGCAATTGATTGTGGCATCAAACAAAACATTATACGTAATCTTGTCAAGGTAAGATCATTTTACATACATCTTTTATTTCATTATTATGTAAACCCTTTGGAAGACTAAACAGGAGAAAATATATTGATTACTAAAAACTAAAATACTATCAACATTTCTATGGAGAATATTACAGAAGCAATTTAATTTTTGACCCTTTTAAAGCTTGATTGTGTGAATCCTTAGATGAGAAACATCTTTTGAGGAAAAGAAAAACAACAAAAATTACTCTACTCGTAGAAACAAAACTTGAATATTATAACTTGAATGTGGTTGATGATTGATAACTTTTAGTTCATCAACTGACATCCTTCACTGCCAAACGAAGGGGATGTTTCGACGGGGCTATGGGCAAGTAGTATCTTTTTATAATGTTGTGTATGTTGAATTGTCTTATTTACAAGTTTATTTGTCAGCTATGTCTGACCGAGATTTGTAGCGTTCTTTGTGTAGCAAATATGGTAGATGTAAGAGGGACGGCACATTCCTATAATGTGGCTATCTATACTACTACTGCTAGTTCATCAAAGTTCATTAACATTTATGAACTGTAAGAGTAAATGAACTATATTTCTATAAACTACTCTTTACAGTTCATCAAATCTTCATTTCAGTTCACAAACTTGCTTTGCAGGGATTCACTTTGACTGTTACAGCAGCATAGATATCTTCATTATCAAATGTATCATTGCTTTTCATTTTAGAGAGATGCAGAAGTTCATGTTGTACCATGGAATTATGATTTCACTAAAGACTCGTATGATGGTTTATTTATTTCAAATGGTCCTGGTGACCCAAGACTTGCTCAAGAAGCTGTTGATATCCTGAAAACAGTAAGAATGCCACTGCATTCAACTATGAATGGAAAAAATGATTGGGGAATCAAGGAAAAACTTATAGGCCTAACGACAGATAAGCTATCGATTCTATTCTGCTGAGAAGCTACGCACCCTGTAAACATTTGGAATTTAAGAATATGCCAACTAGTAACTGTCATTTTGAGGATCACATATTTTTCTAGCCAAGTAAAGTATTTAATCTGCTTGATGGTCCTTGAAATGACATTTAAACTTGCCATGGTTAGAGCTAATATTGTAAAAAGTATTCAAATTCTAATTGAGCATGTAAAATTGATGCTTTAATGCATCCAAATTAATAGATCAACATCATGGAGGGATTTGCACAATTTAGAGGGTCATAATAGATTGAAATGTTTCAAAAACCTTAGTGTTCAGATGAAAGATAACCGTTTAATATATATATATATGTAATTGCTATTCTTGTCATAAATTGGTTTGAATACTTTTAACGTCAAGCAAGCAAAATGTAGCCTATGGTTTTCAAATGGGTAACTATGGTAGCGACCAGCTCTCAATTATTAATTGTTAAATAATTATTATTAGTTATTAATCAATAATTATTTCTCATTTAATAATTATTAATTAATAATTATTACTTATTAATTAATTATTAATTGCACTATCAATTCTGAATTTTCCTCACTTCATTTGTATGTTTCCTAATATTTTGAATGATATTGTAATAATCTGACTACGTCAACACTAGGCATATATTCTTGTGTTTCTTAGATTTTGGAAAAATGTAGGCTGGCATTTGATTTTAGGGCTTGTTGATGGGTAACCTGTTATAACGACCACCTCTATACAGCAACCACCTGCCCAGAGTGTTCACTCTAGCAATGTCTAAATATAATTTTCTATTGAATCAACCCTGCATATAAAGGTCACTGGCCTATAGTGGTCAATTTATCTACCTCTCGTAGCTGGCTGTTATATACAGGTTTCACTGTATATTATGTTTTTAAATATGAATATGTTATCATCATAGGTCATATCACAAGAACATCCTCAACCATTGTTTGGAATTTGTATGGGAAATCAACTGACAGCTTTAGCTGCTGGAGCTGAAACATATAAATTACCTCTTGGAAATCGGTGAGCGATATTACAGCTTATGATATTAGGGTTTTGAATAAAAACAGATATAACAAGAATTTATAAAAACAAAAGTCTACAAAACAAAAATCATTTTTCATTTCAAAACAAAACAAAACCAATAATCGAAAACAGATTTTTCATTCAAAATATTTGATTTTTAATGGATTTTATCACAGTCCATTTTAAACTAATTCTTTCATATTTCTTTAACAGCAATGTAACAATTTCATCGTATATATGTGAAGGAGTATCAAATTCTGTCAATAATTATGTAATAAGAATATTCTACTTAAGCCCTGGGCAAACGACTGCAACTTTTACGCACAAATTTGTTTTTGTCTGACGTGTCTTTTTCGTGTTCTGAAGCAGTCTTTTCAGGAGCGGCTAAACAGCCCCGACTTTTTCAAGACAACTCAGGCTGGGGTCAGAGGGATAGCCATGGATAAGCTCGACATTGGAAGAGCTCGATACATTTCGAACGGAATGATTCAAAAAGGATAACGAAGACTTTCGATAACAAAAATCCTTGGAAAGACTTTGAATTGGATTTTCGAAGGATTTAAAAGTCGCGCAAATGTTGCCGTCGTTTGCCCAGGGCGTTATGTATCATTCAAAACTCAAATTCCAAAATCCGATACTTCCTACTATAAACTATCATTGATCTGTATTGGTATGCTATTTGTCTCATTTTGTTAGTGGTCACAATCAACCGGTTGTCAATCTACTTACAAATGAAGCGTTCATTACATCACAAAATCATGGCTTTGCAATTCGTGCTGAGAACTTGCCTGCGGAATGGTCACCTTTATTTATTAATGCAAATGACAAATCAAATGAGGCATGTTAAGTATCTTTTTTACCCTTTTACCCTGATTGTGAATACACTACTTATTGAGTTGAAGGCATAAAATTGACCAGCAGACTTGGCACTTCATTTTGGAATATGTTGTGTGATGCTGATGCACACAACTGTTGACTTGAGAAATGGCATTCCTTTTTCAACTTTGATCCCGCAAGGCGCAATAATCAATCATATGTCTTCAAAGCAATGGCATCAACAACATATAGCAAGGTTCATAGGATTGTATCATCTCTAAAATCTCTATATTGAACTTGCAATATATACAGATAATTGTAGGGTCCGACAAAGTAGGAATCCTGCGATCCTAAATTCTGGAAGGCTAGAGCAAATTAGGAGTAACATTTATATTTTTATGATTTATTGGTCAAACTTCGACAAAAAATTCAGAAGAAAAAGTTGAAATGCCTCTAGAATTCCAGAAGGCTGAACCTTTTGTCCGACCCTAGATAAAAGGCAAAATGTAACATCAGGAACCTTGCCCAAGCTATCAATATGTACTCCTGCATGTCTTTGTTGCTGTTATGGTGTCCTACTTGGTTGATTCATGTTTCAACATCGGAGAATAGATGCATTTTATTTATTTAATTATTTTCAACCAGGGCATCATTCATGCTACCAAACCCATTTTTACTGCTCAATTTCATCCAGAACACTTTGGTGGCCCTACCGACACAGAAGTAAGTAGTAGGCCCAAGTGTCCACCCAGTTCCACTTGCAATATATCCAGGAAATATAATATAAGTTGCTAAAATAAAACTATTGTTTGTTCAATCTGATTTGAAACCCAACATAATCTGATTGGGATGAAGATTCGGTCAAATGATAATTAAAATTATTAGTTTTTCTTTACATAATGATAGCTTATACTCACCCCACTGATAGTAATCATGCTTGCTTGTTTATTTAGGAGACATAAACACAAATACAAAATATTACATGTGTGCACTGAAGCCACTGATGAGGAATCCAACCGCGGAAAAATGTGTAAAAATGCGGACACTCTGCCACTAAGCTACCAGTGCAGTGATTCTTGAATAATTTCAGATTAATGCAGCTCATTTCAGTAAATTTGCAATAATTGGCCACTGTTTAACCAGGGTACACTTGTAAAACCAATTAAAATCCGTCATGGAATGGAATCATTTGGCCTTGATGCTTGTTTGTTAGGAGTTTCCCAAAACCAGTTGTGTCAGATATCAAAACCCTGTGTGAATCTGTTAGTGAACCTGTCCCCACCAAACCAACCACTGATATTTTAGAAACATTGAATACAAACCTTTATTGAACGCTTGTTTAACTAAATGTAAGAATTTATTTAGTTTGTTTTCTAACCTATTTTATATATTTTTTAGTTTCTGTTTGATAGCTTTATGGATATGGTTAAGAATGGTAATAAATGTTCTGCACGTAATGCTTTCAATACCACAAAGATTCCATCGCATAGAAAAGATGTAAGTTCATTCAATCCATATATATATATATGGGCATAGTAGACAAATTGCTATGATCACAATATTTCATGAAATATTTCAAATAGATTTGATTTATTTTGTTAGAAAGATTCGCAGTATATTGTTTTCTTTGAACAGCTAGTTAACATTAACTGCAATTTAGGGATCAAATGGTTAGGATTGTCTGAAAATAATTTATGTGCTTGCAAGAGTTGTCTTCTAACAGAAAGCAATTGCGATATCGTGAAAGCCAGCAGCTGTAACAGAGTAGTCAATAGAAACAGGTGTTGTGTGATTGAGAGCCTGAATAAGGCATATGGATTTGGAAAATCAACACCTGACCTACTTGCAGTGACTGCTGTTCTCACAGTTATACGTGTCCTGTACCCGGCAGGATCTTCACCCTTTGGCAGCACCCAAATCTGGATGAGATCAAGCCCTTGAAATATTTAGCTGGATCTTGAACAGAATTCAAAATTAATTATAACACTAAAAATATAACACTGGTGTGAAATAGCATTAGACACACACTGTACTGCGCGTGTGTAAACATTATTTAACACAATACTGTGAGGTACCGTAGTTGGAATAGTAGTAGTAATTAAGACGGTATCGCTCTACCAAAGGCACCAGTACCACTCTTCTAATTCTGGAGGAATGGCTCTTTTCGCTGAGATCAATGATGTTTAATGCTCCTTATTGATCTCAGCTGTTGCACTGCAGATTAATTTCAACAGATTTCATGGCAGATAGACCTCATTTGTGAATGCGCAACGATGCATCGCAGCTACCAGTACTCACATGCAGCTCTTTCTGGACCATTCCATCCGCCATCCTTCAGATGGTACTTATTTGATGCTTTAGATAAAGTCAAGGCTGTGGTTGACCTTAGGTTGACCTTTGAACCACTGTTGATCAGATATGATCAAACCTGAAGTTCTGCTGCTTTGCCATCCCCCCTAGTTGGAATGGGATGGGTCTATATTTCTTTTGTATCCATTTCAGATCCACTCTCCAACAATATTTTGGACCCTGACTCAATCTGGATTTTAACTATATTGTTTGGATCCAGATCGGATCCAGATCCTCAAAATAAGGGATCCCATCACCCAAGTGATAGCACTGGGCAGACTAGGCTCTATCCAGTAAGGGTCCACTCCAAACAAACCTATCCAACTAGCCTTATGATCTCACCAAGATCAAGCAATCATGTAGAAAAGACAACCAGTTCAATAGAATACTCACTCAATTGGTCTATCTTTTGAATATTGTTATCAATGCATGATCTATAAATGATCTGGCTTCCTACATAAACCCTTTGTATAATGTGCTCCATACTAAGATTCATTATTTTAGTAATTGTCGACTCTTTATTACAGTACAAGAAAGTATTGATGCTGGGATCTGGTGGTCTATCTATTGGCCAAGCGGGTGAATTTGATTATTCAGGATCTCAGGCAATCAAAGCATTGAAGGTAATTATTTGTTTTAATTGTATTTGAAGGACTTTTGCAGGGCTTTCAAATTTGAAGACACACTTTTATGAAGTCAAGAAACATTTTAAAATATCAAAGCGCAGATGCCACAAATAAAGATGGCACGGATAACTTTTCTTAACCCATCAAGAGCCTTCTTCGCAAACGAGGACATCTTTATGGTCAACACTATTTTTTAGTTTGATAAATGATAGCTTTATTTTTGTTTAGCGTGTTATCCTGACTGTTAGACTGGCCAGTAGGAACTCCTTTTAGGAAGGATTCCTTTGCTACAGCCTGGAAACGATATGTTAGCTTATCAGCTTCTGTATAAAGAAAAACAAATAAGCAAATTCCCTTGCCACAACCTTGAAACGGGGTGCTGCTCATTGCCTTATGTTCTATAGATGATTTTTAAGTGTGTTTTGTGTAGAACACTTTTTTTGTCGTAGTGCTGTGGTTATGGCCTCCGTCTGCTCAATTGTATTCATTTATTAATAATATTCATGTTTCTAAATGTTATTTAGCCACTACTCATTCATAATGCGAATGCATGAATTGCAGTGAGGCTCTTGATTGTTTGCAAAATAATAATGTGCTAAGACGCCACTAGATGAATGTAGATAATGTTACAACTTTTAATAGATGAAGAACTTTTTTGATTTTCAAATCCAAGGCATCCTGGTATTCTCCATCATAAGATTTCAATAAAGGAATTACTCATTTTATATAAAATTTATATTATGAATTTTATATTACCACATCGTTTTATTGTCTATGTAATGTTTTCTTAAATTCTTCTGCTGTGAATTATAGGAAGAAGGCATCCAAACTATTCTAATGAATCCGAACATTGCATCAGTGCAAACTAACAACGTTGGAGAAAAACAGGTAACAAATTGTTTGTAATCATTGTATCTGTTACAACAATTATCAAGAAATGTTTTCGAAAGTTTTATATTACTTCATTAGAATCTTGTTGTGTTCTCAAAGGCATAGTTAATTTGTACAAGATTCTTAATGTCTTAGTTGATATAGATGCATCATCGTTCTATAGGGCTTTTTCACATCTGCCATCTTGGTGTTCCATAACAATACATTGAAATCTACATTGGGGTCCAGATCTTTTTGAAATACTCCACCAGGGTCATCAATCTTTTTTCCAAATTATTCTCGAGGGACTCATTCGTGTACTTTTGAAAAACTATAAGAAAGAAAATTCGAAGTATCCATCAAGATCACACAATATGAAAATAACTCCTTCATTAACTCCAACATGTGATTTCTCAAAATTTTCATTCTTCTGTATTCATTTGGACAGTAACATGCAGCTTTTTTGCAGAACATAAGTTGATTGATATTATGTATGCTCACTGTTTTACTGGGAAAGATTTATTTAGCTTGATTTTTTCTTTTCATATTACAAATAAATTAACTATCTATTAGCCTGATGGAAAGGATGTACTTGTGTTCATTATACGGGAATCCATTCAACTTCGAGGTCATCACATTGATAGGATTTTATTTGATCGATGAAGATTAAAAATGATATGTTTATTACTATGGTACCCTGTAGAGTGCAAAAACAGGGATGGCACTAGGATTTATCCTCCAAGGGGGCCAACTCCCCTGATAAGGAAAAGTAAAAAAGGTCTTCCCCGGCGAGATGGCTTGGTTTTCCCGACATGGGATTTATCTCCTTAGCCATTCTCTGATGCCACCCCTGTGTAGAAGCAGTTCATGAATTCATGAACATTTAACCATGGACAATTTCACGTTCATGAACTTTTGATCTGAATAATAACATGTTTGTCAAAAATTCTATGAAGTACTCATGACTTTCCTAAAGCAATTTTTCAAGCGATTAGACACAAGAGAAATCCGCCACCTTGATTATATTTTAGTTTTCTATCAGCTTTTGATCGAATACGTATATTTTCCTTTGACTTTTTCTAAATCTGACTCTGCATGCAAGCACGGCATTGGATATCCATGTTTTCAATGAGCTCAATAATCAATTTTTTCACTCCAACTCAGTGAGTATCCGAGTTAGTGCAATTTGTGTGAAAGCATCATCATTTAAGCTTCAATATTTAATGATACCATTTTAGGCTGATACTGTATACTTTGTTCCTGTCACACCAGAATTTGTCGAGTCAGTTATCAAAAGAGAGAAACCAGATGGAATATTATTGTCTATGGGGGGACAAACAGCTTTGAATTGCGGTTAGTTGGTGAGATAATATCTATGACCAAATTAAAAAGTGTGACAGATTATGTGGGTTCTGATAAAATTGTACTGTCCAGTGCATTGCTGGTATGTCTGATTGTGTTATATTCCGACATATGTTTATACTTGTGCTGTGTAATCTTACTAATTGAAAATAGCACAAAACTGATTCCTTCTTACCCCTATGAAAAAAATCCATGAGTTCATGAACAGTTCATGAACATGTTTTTTGTGGGTTCTGATCTGTTCATGAATAGGAACGAAGAGTTCATGAACACTTCATGAACTGGTTTCATTTACCTAAATGTTTATGAACAGTTAATAAAATTTTGGGCAATTTCACATTCATGAATTTATGAACTTTTTTTTGCAGTGGTACTGCTGAAATGTATGGAGACCCTATTTTTTATCAAATACAACCCAGAACGTTCTCTAAACGAACGTTCTTTAAACGTTTTCCAAATATCGTAGGTTTTAAGTTATGCCATTGTTTAGGCACCTGAATAGCAACATATCAGAATATCTACATGATCATGCAACATCTACAGTGATTCTGTTTATTTAGTTATTTTGTTTTCTTTTGTGCTATGTTATTGTCTTTAAACAAAATGTCAACTGCAACAGTTTAATATTTTTATTCTGAACAACGTTTCCGTCAGTGTTTCTAACTGCCTTTTTCAAGTTAAATGATATGCAAAACTATTTAATATAATAATGTAATATAACGTAAAACACATATATGTGAAAGTGCTCAATGTTGGTTAAAACAGAGCATAATATAAAATTGAGACAAAGATGAGGCAAAGACTTTCCGTAACTCCAAGTTTCACGTGTTTATTTCACGATCATCAGACGGTATATGCCGTCATATATACGTGATATACCGTCTGATGATTGTGAAATAAACATGTGAAACTTGAAGTTACGGAAAGGCTTTGCCTCATCTTTGTCTCAAAACTATTTAATATATATATATATATATGAAAAATTAACAAATCAATTATCTGAACATATTTTTAAACACCAGATACTTAATCGAATCTGATTTTGTATTTAAAATTGGTTTCCATTCCAGAATGTACAACATTTCATAAACTAGGCAATCCCTATATATATTAAATAGTTTTTATATCATCTAGCTTGAAAATGGCAGTAAGAAACACTGACCAAAACATTGTTCAGAATAAAAATGCACTTTATTAAAATTCTGATTGAATTGCTTCTATAGGTGTCGAGTTGTACCGTAAAGGAATTTTACAGAAATATGGAGTAGAGGTATGCTATAGATTTTGACGTCTGTAGGTTTTTTCAGCTATAAATTTGTCTTTGAAATCTATCAAACCCGTACTTAGATGAGGAATCAACACACCATTTTCTGATACCCAAATCGTCTGACACTGTTTATGTGTAATATGATATCCTTACTATACGCCCTTGTAATTTATTTGTTATTCTTTTTATAGGTGCTTGGTACTCCTGTTGAATCCATCGAAGCTACAGAAGATCGGGACATGTTTGCGAAAGGCTTAATGGAAATTGATGAACGACTAGCTGAAAGCAAAGCTGTGAACTCTGTAAGAGACTGAACCATGTAGCTTATACGTACATTTGTGATTGTAGGTCCACCCTTAGCAATTACAAAAAGTTATAACTTGAGTTCAATATTTTATACTGTTCCTTAATAAGCTGTGTACTTTATATGAAGGCTTGCTCGTACTGAATATTGCTGCAAGCTTGTAAATGAAATAACTCAGTTTCAATTGAAGAACGTCCTTACCGTATACGTACGTCGTACATAGGTGATTTAAATTTATATTTATTTTGGCTCTTAACCTTGAATTAAGTTTATTAGCATAATATTATTGGTTGATAGTCTACATAGTTATCCCTGATCCCTAAATTTTTTTTGATTTTTTTTTGCCATATTTCAGATTGAAAGTAAGCCTACCTTCTGCATATTCTAACGATCTAAACCTTTGAATATAAGTTTTTGAGGTTGTTAATTAAGACATCATTATGGTGCCAATTATATCAATCAAATTTTAATATATGATTGCTGACTTTTTAACAACCCAGTTAGATCATCATAAAACATGCTTGAAAATGAATTTGAATTTCTTGACCATACATTGAATGAATTTGAATTGAATGAATTGAATGAATGAATACAATGAATTTGAATTTCTTGACCATACAATTTCTTTTCATATTCCATGTGAAAAATAGTTCAGGAGCCCATAAACAGTTCATGAACAGTTCATGAACGTAACATGGTCCTGGATTCTTATGAACTGTTCATGAAATGTTTGTGGAGGTTCATGAACTGTTTTTCGCACTGGATCAGCTTGTAATTTGTGTTGATACTTGTCAGGTAGACATTTAGAGGTTTTAATTTCTACTTTCTAACAGACAGATGATGCAGTGGCTGCTGCAGAGAAAATAGGGTATCCTGTGATGGTGCGTTCAGCTTATGCTTTAGGGGGTCTGGGTTCTGGTTTATGTGACAACGAAGAAAAGTTAAGAGACATATCTGACATGGTAAGAGATTGAAATCATCTTACTTTTTCAATCACAATTCTGATCTTCACAATGCTCTATCCAATCACTTTCTTGTCATCAGCATCATCATTTATTGAGATAAACCTTTAAGCCTAGACAGGCTTGTTTCAAAGGGCTAATAATGTAAAAAAAGAATACATATAATATATATTTTTTAAATACCAAGTAATACTAAGTAATATTGTAACAGAAAGTACTCAACAACCTTGCTATTGCTGAAACTTGAGTACAGTAAGTATAAGACTGATTTCAGTTACCTACCGGTATTTAGATCACAAACCCATGCTGCTTCTATACTAGGTAGTTCTTCAACCAGACACGCTTCCTGGCACGCACACTAGGGTGCTCCTAACTGACAAGAGACACTTGAAACAATACATGAACTTTGATATTGCTCGGAGTTTCCCCCAATGCATAGATTCCAATCTCCCTGATCATTTGTATGTTAGTCCTATTATGTTAAACCACAGCTAACTTGACCCGATATTTACAAATGGCAATGAATTATTGAAATTCTATATGTAGCCTTCAATCATTTGCCTTTTTGATTGTAAGGCTTTTCAAATGACTAATCAAGTTCTCGTTGAAAAATCTTTACTTGGATGGAAAGAAGTCGAATATGAAGTTGTCCGTGATGCAGATGGGAATTGTGTGACTGTTTGTAATATGGAAAACTTTGACCCTCTTGGCATTCACACTGGTAGGTTTAGTGGGGAGTGATATTGTTGTAAATTGGTAACTTTTTCACCTGAAATAAAAATAAAAGAAGATTGGATATATTTGTATAGTTATAAAATTGCCATGTCAGGTAATTGAAGGTAAAATCGTTATAATTAATATACAGTAGCTTATATGTATAAAAGATATGGATAAATAAAATGAGTCAAAAAGAAGACATGCAAATCTGCCTTACTCCAAATTTTCACATCATAGGTGATCATCAGGCAAGTAGGCCTATAGATTTTATTATTGATGATCAAAATCGCCTAGGGCAATAAACTCGGAGTAACAAGAATTTGTACCATATTTCTCCTTTTTAATTCATTTTATTTATTTATTAAACCCTTCATCTCGAGCCCTTAAGATCACAATAATTTGGCCTAGGTGCTTGGTTGGTGGGAGGTTGGCAGGAAAATACGATACCGTAGCTAGTTGAACAATAGCAGACCTGACACCACCAATCAAGGTCCAGTGACACTGCTCAGTCAGTGAAATTCCTATTTATAATTACCTTTGTCAACCAACAAGGGAGGGGAAGGGAGGGGAAAAAGTAAATAATAAACAGCGTAAAATATCACCAGCACATACATCAACCACATCAACAAATGACAATAACAGCAACATTACAATTGTGTTCATATACAAACTTGACATCATTTGTTTAGATGAATGGCTTTGACATAACCGATCATAGACATACATGCAGTCACAGATCAAGCAAACCATTCAATAAGCATCAACCCTCATTGACTTTCATAAACCATTCAGCGGTGTGTTGTAGCAAAGAAAGAACGGTATCGCCCTGAACCGCACTGATAACTAGCTTAATCTAAGGTCCTAGGAAGAAGGAACTGACAGGGGTCATGCTGTTACATGTGCTCAATTCAGCACTAAGGCAAATTGATTGTCTACAAGAAGACTTTGTTCCATTTAACATGAGAGCTGCAAGGGGATTCAACGATAGTGTTTAACCTAAGTAACATTTCATTTTACTACAGTTAAAGCTCTGGTAGTTATCATTGAGCACTATTAAATGTCAACTTTTGACGTAAGATAATAATTTGAATCACACAATCCAATTTTATTGTTAACATAGTCTAAAAGAAGGGTTTAGCCCAAACATTGAATGTCATCTGACCTCTGTTAGTACAGTCATTTTAAGGCAATTACCCTCAGCAACAGACGCATTTTCATCAATTTTAGGGTCAAAGTTTATGCTTAATAACATATCCAAAATGTTCCGAAATCGGAGCAGGCAAAATGCCTTAATTTCGCAATTTGATTAGTGACATTCCAAGCAGAATTATGATAGCCAAGCTGTCAAGTTTCAGTGCAATCATGTGATTTAATTTGAGGGAATACCATCAGACATAGTAGCCCTGCACCATTTAGATAATATAATGTGCTTAAAATTTCTTTACTGTCACTATTTATCAAATTACCAAAACGAGGCTATTTGCAATGAAGATACACAAATCGACATAGAAAAACAAGAAAAACGAGAAAAACATAAACACAGTCAGTAAAAATGTTATTCATTCTGTTTTAACATTCCACTAGCAGTATAGATCATGTAAATACTTTATTTTATCTTGAATACAACTAGATATATACATCATACACAATGAACAATTCCAGGCAAATGCCTAGGCATGTTCATGGTCAGAATTATTTGTGACAGAAATTGACTATTACGATTTGATGAAAGGCTTGCAGAAATAAAGCAGAGAAAGATAACCATTAAAAATGTTAAATAAAATTAAAGCTAAAGAATCAATAACTTAATTACTCTTGACAGGACATCAATGGTACTTCGTTCATGTTACTAATATTACAATGGAATGAAAGTTAAACACAGGAACTTTACCTTCAGGTTATGCCCAAAATGTTGATTATATCCTATATCCATATACAATCAAACCCTGTTAATGATCTTCGTACATAGCCTCATTTTTGGTAATTTGATACATAGTGACAGTAAAGAAATTTCAAGCACATTGTATAAGCTAAATGATGCAGGGCTACTATGTCTGATGGTATTTCCTCAAATTAAATCACATGATTGCACTGAAACTTGACTGCCTCGCTTTCATGTTTCTACTAGGAATGCCATTAATCAAATTGCAAAATTAAGGCATTTTGCCTACTCCGATTTCAGAACATTTTTAATTTGTTGTTAAGCATAAAATTTGACCCTAGAATTGATAAAAAGTGTTTCTGTTGCAGATCGTGTGAGGTCATTTTCTATGATGACTGTACTGTATGCTGCTATTTAACTGATAGAAAACGGTGCTGAGTTTTATGTAAACTGATACGAACACGCTGGGTGCGTAATAAGACATTAAAGAGGCTTGAAAAATCAGGAGCCGCCATGCGAGTGATTTTGGCCTCTTGAGTGTCTCATAGCACCCAAAGTGTTCGTATCAGAGTACTCAACACGGATAAACGTTTTCTATTTGTTTTATAAAATAAATAGCCTGTTTATTTTGACATTTTAAAGCTCAAAATGATGATCATATCTAAATTCTCCTACAATGACGTCATTATATAGACTAGAACGAGCGCGGATGTTCAATAGAAACACGCTGTGCCTTTAGAAAAGCTACGAAAAATAAAAATGGAATAAAATAGATTGAAAATTAACTCAAAGAGCATTGGTTAAGTCTGAATACATTATTATTATTATAGAAGATTTAAAGTATTTTCAGCTATTCGTATACAGGATCCTATGCGTTTATGCTTTTGAAGCAGTGAAATAGTGAAATTTATCGTAAGGTAACATGTTGACTTGCTCAAGTCTCACTTCTGTGTTATACCTACTTGATGGATTGGGAAGTGATCGCTTTCCAATCATGAAAATGAGGCAGCAAAAAGAAAGCGGGACTTGAGCCAGTCAACGTAATGTGCCGCTTTGGCGTTTATCAACAAAACAAAACTGCTGTATGAACTACGAACATAAACATCTAACAAGGGAATTTTATAGATTAATGTTTAACTTATGATTTTGTTTCAAAATTATTGTGTTTTGTGTTGTTAATTTGAAGGCTATTTTTAAGCGCTTTATCAATTAAAGCTTTTCTTCATGCGAACGCCATTTTGTTTTTGCCAAAAGCCAAAAGCTGTAATTTCACGATTTTATACAGTCTAACACAAACATCAACAACAACAGACATGAGAAATTTCCTCTGATCAGCGGCATCCCTTTTTTTCTATCAGCTCCGAAACAAAGAGAACAATGATTTACGGGTAGCTATTGTTTTGATAGGTTTTCTGGAGTTTTCTCATCCCTTTTGACTGAACTTGTTTATCGGCATGAAGAGTGATGATATGAATATGTTAGTTTGATTGAATAAAATATCTAAAATGTTATCACTGTAATGTAAATATTCACAAAGCATAACAGTATGGCTTCCTCTTTGGAAATCTTCTATCTTATATTTTATTATTGAGGTATTTTGATGGAGAAAAAGAAAGGATACATCTCATTCGCTTTTAATGTCTACTGAATTGATTATAGTTGCTTTAATACTGCTGTACTAATGTGAATGGTCTTTGAAATGTCTATTATAGAGATGGTTTAGCGTTCAGGAATTATTAGAATTTCCTATTCACTAAACGTATCAATTCAGAGGGGCATATCTGACTGAGATACCCAATTCCACAATCTCTTCTTAGACTACAATATCCACAACCTCATAATGATGTGACTATTTACTTTTATTACTGTACTTATTTCCTTCAAAGGTGACTCAATTGTTGTTGCTCCGAGTCAAACACTTTCAAATGAAGAATATCATATGCTGAGAGAAACTGCCATTAAAGTAAGTATACTGTATATACCACATGCTTCAGAGAGTTCCTAGGAAATGCTTATTTAGTCCTGAACTGTCCGCAAACACGTTATAAACAGTCTATGAACACTTTATGAACTAGTTCATGAACTTTAAATGGTCTAATATTCATGGACTTTTTCATGAACTGTTCATGAACTGTTCATGAACTGTTTTTCGCGTCTATATAAACTCAATTGTTACATAGGCTTGTTTTCAATTATAAGTCAATCTTTCTCAGAATAAGTTTCTTCAAAATCCAATGCTTTTGTTGTCAATATGAATAGGAAACAAAACGAGACAGCTATTTCACAATGACGTCTTTTGATATATATGAAATGGGCTAGTAAATTCTCCCCTAATTGCCATAGCAAATCATATCAAGTAACGCATTGATTCTATTTCAGGTTTTGTTTCTATTACAATTAATTGATTTGGACAAATGGAATGATTTGGTGGATTATTTTGACTGTAAATTTTTATCCTTATGGAAGTTATTGATAAACTCAGTAATTTTTTCGCAGGGGTGGCAAAGCCAACATGATTTTAAATACTTCCCTAATGAACATAGCCATATGCCGCTGATGTGATTGGAATATATTCTTTACAGGCAGCAAAAACATCCTTTGGGTAGAAACAATCACTGATATTATACTTCTAAAGCTAAAATATCCGACCCACCATGCTAACTGTCTGATTACATTTGTAATCTTTGTTTTTAAGAGGCGAGTGACCCTCTGCAGCCATGAATTCGAATAAGATGTCCTACAATAGCGATTTTATTTGGGTTATGACATAAATTGAAAATCCTCTGTACATCTCATTGTGATTTATTCCTCTAACTCTCTCCCATTACATTCAAATATACAAATTAAATAGGTTTACCTTTTACTTTTGTCATGTCAGGTTGTTCGTCATTTTGGAATTGTCGGAGAATGTAACATCCAATATGCATTGCACCCAACATCTCTTGAATATTGCATAATTGAAATCAATGCAAGGCTGTCAAGAAGTTCTGCTCTTGCTTCAAAGGCAACAGGGTAATTAGTTGTTCTATGCTTACATTTGACCTTGACCTAGGCCATTATTGCAGCTTAAATATGGACTATTTAAAGTCAGAACTTTTGGTACTGCAGAAACAAAGGTACAGTACAACAACAAAATGTGAAAGATTACAACAAATGTCCAACATGCAAGCCACTTCATTAACAAAGTCTGATTTAGGATTGAAATGTGTATGTTTGTGATTTTCTTTACTTTGAAATTCTCAATCACTGATGCGCTCTAAGCGTGTTTGCTTCGGGAACAAAAGACAGAAGAGCAGTATTTAAGTACCGCTACATCAGTTTGAAATTACAATGAACATTGTTTGCCATCAAAGATGCATGCAGATATTCATGTTGGGTTCCGTTGATAAATCAGATCCCATTCTCCTGCATGTATTTTGAGGGTACAGTTTACCACTAAGCTACCGATCAGTTCTATTTATTAGCTTAGCAAAATTTTCTTACTGAAAGTGTTTGATGCTCTACCATAGTTTCGAACTGTGTCTGGATTTTGATCTGACGACTGCAAATTAATTTAACGTAATATCTTTTTTCAGTTATCCATTGGCTTTCATTGCTGCCAAACTTGCTCTTGGTATTCCATTGCCAGAAGTAAGAAACATGACAACTGGCGTGACAACAGCTTGCTTTGAACCATCACTTGATTACATTGTTACAAAGGTAATAGCAGTATATGTGAGGCTTACATCTCTGCCAGTTGGTTTGATATATACATATTGCAAGTACTGGCAAAGTCTTGAGAAATTGTTCATGTAAGATATATTTGATCTACTTATATTAATAATACTGTCTGTTTATATATCACAATATTTCTATATTTCTATATTTCTATATTTCGATATTTCGATATTTCTGTGTCTGTCCGCGACTTATGTACGTCTTACTGGCGATATAATACGGATAATCCGTTGTCGGGAAATTATGCAAACATTTGTGTCGAGATAACCGTGTACAGTAACAAATTTGTTGTATGAAAAGTATGGGTCTATGACGTTGTTTTAAAATAATATACTTCATCTGATAATTTATTTGATATCCTTGCATTAAAAAATTCAGAGATTTTGAAAAATTTCATAGGTCGATAATCTAGCGGGCAGCCAAATCGAATTCAAATTGAAATCCCCAGAACAAAAATATTTTGCTTTGAATTTAAAAGCTGCGTGTAAATTGTTTGAGCAAGTGAAACTTGAAAATGAATCAGTTTTATGATAATTAAAACAATACGAAATACTGAATTACATTGAATTACCAGTATAAATAGGCCAAACAAAATATGTTTTGAAATCAAAGAAACGTAGACTTATTTCATGTAGTGTTGATATCAGCAATACATATAGCGCTGCACAAACGCTATGAAAATTAAAGAGACTTTAGGTCTTTAATTTATAAATGAAACAAAATGCCGTTCATTACTTTTCACAAAATCGAGATACAAAACATTTCACTTTTAAAAAGGCTATTTTGATATATAATTTGTGAGAACACTGAGCAAACAATCTGTTTTGAAATGAATAATCTATCGCGGGGCATAAAAACAAATTAACTTTCAAGAATTTTCAAAATGACGTTGGCGTTCGATCAATTCGAAAAATATTCAAAGTTCGAATAGATTATCTGTCTACAGTATAAAATTATAGAGTTTAGAACTAATCAAGGCATTGCACAAAAGTATTTCTATAATTTATTAGTGAATATAAAAATATGAATCATTTGGTTATGAGCAGGCAGGCTTTTATTTTCAGATTTTGCTTCAATAATTAACGAAGGAATTATAGGCATCGATTAAAATTAAAATTTCATTTTGTTGACTTGCTATACGAATAAGACACAGTATGTTACTACAGTTTCGAGAATAAAAATAGCGATGTCTTGTTATTATCGTTGATCAACATTTAATAAAGTTAATTTTTTCAGGTATATCAAATTCAACAAAGTTAAATTGAATTGAGCGTATGATTTGTGATAAATAATAATAATTATAATATTTTCAGCGTTCAAAAATTTTGCTTTGAATTTAAAAGCACAAAAACATAATTTAAAAACATTTTTAAATAGTTAATACAGTTTGGATGAGTGTAACAAACCTTGTGTTACAAAAATAAAAAGCGAAAAGGTTGCATGAAATAATCGATCATAGCAAACAATATTTATTAAAATACAACTTACCATTTTCCAAATGAGATCCAAATAAAAACTATACGAGCGGCATAATCTCCGAACAACATTTAAATACATAATAGCGGGTTCTCTGAGTTAATACACCAATCAATAATAAGTTAACAACCATATTTTATCGAAGGAGAATGTACGCCCGATAAGAATAAAATAAAGATTGTCTTTTATTCGAAATAATTCTGACAAATATGATCATTTCATACCGTGATCAAATGCATGGTAAAGTAGATTCATTTTCTACATAGTAAATTATCCTTTTCGTCAGACATCATAACATGAGCATTTAAATATTACCATCGGCTGTGGTATTTTATATCTTTGAAGCTGCACTAAACATTTCAACTCTATAAACCATCGCGTCCGTTTCAATAAATTCTGAATAAATATATGCATATCACGAATCTGGCAAAATGAGTTGTTTTCGTTTTTCTATCAAAATAATTAATTTATTCATAATCATCTTTCCTTTCATTCGACATCTGTAATGTATTATATATAGCGCGTAGAAATATTAACAACAAGATGTAACATAATATCAATATCGAATTAGTATAGCGATTTATTATAGAATTTTATTTCCTTTTAAAAGAATGTTGATGCTATTATTCTGGAAAATTTGATAACAAGAACCACTATCAGACCAATTTTTCAGATCTTTTTTTTTACTTATAAAATTTTATTTTCAACGAACTCTTAGGCAGTCTACAAACGTCGTGCTTTTCATGCGCCGTGCTAATCTTCTGGCGAGACCTGGCAAAAGCGCGACGTATAAATCAGTAAAGCACGACGCAATTTGTCTAGCTCGGCAAAAGCTCGAAGCACGACGATGGTTGCCGCTCGGAGCGGCGTCAGCACGACAGTTGTTTTATAAGGCGTGCTTTTTTGGATGCCGAGCTTTTATTCGTCTGTTTTCAGACGAATGTTCGGTCAAATTCATGCGAATTGGGGATAAAATAGTAGTTTTTATGATGTTTTTTTATCATTTCATTCACTTCTCGATGATATTGGTGAACATAAAGTCCAATTATAAACTACTTCATTATGCTCAACTGTTTGGTATTCTGCTGTCTATTAAAATAGTGAATTTTATTACTATGTTATTACTATGTAGGTTGAAAACATTTCAGGATGCCCTTCATTTCAGTTGCATGTTAACTGGTAACATAGCTTGATAGAACAAATATTTCTTTATGAGATTTAATTGTTTTTTTAAATTAAAACATTTATATTCGAAGGAAATTTAACTAATAAATATTAGATCTCTTAAACCGAAATCTTATATCTCAGACAGTGTGACATCATTTTCAGGTACTGCTAAATTTAGCTAAAGATAGTTTTACTTTCAATAATTGCGCAATACGCCTTTCAATTTTGATGACGTCAATGGCCAAAGCACGGCAATTTCACGCCGTCTGAAATGAATTGAAACCAGAATTCCAATTCTGCCGTGCCAGACAAAGCAAAGCACGGCGCATGTAAAGCGCGACGTTTGAAGACTGCCTTAGTATTTTGATAGACTGCCATGAAAATCACAGGCATGCTTGCTGAGATTGCAAAGATCAAAAATATATAGGCTCATATAGTATCATATCATAATATTTTCAGATTATATATATAATTTGAAATTCAATACACGCGCGTGGGTCGGCCTTGTTCAATAATACGTTGTCGAAGCAGTAGGTTTGTTGATAAGGTCAGTCAAAGCGCTTATGTCAGTAAGTAACGCAGTGGCTAATTGGTTAATGCTCTGGTATAATAATTTCAGGGTCGTCAGTTCAAATCCGCCGTTCGGAAACCTTTTATCAACGATTTTTCTTTTTTTTTAATATGAAGCAGTAAATCACTTTTAATTAACAAAAGATATCGTTTGATCATGTTAATAACAGAAATCAGTGGACCATGTGTCTTGTTTAAGCTAAATTAATTTAATATTGAATCTATCGCATGCAATGCCACGAGTTTCACTGGCCACACTTTGACGGCGGCGTTATTTTGTGAACACCACATTAGTGTTGTATATATTGCAATAAAGATTTATGAATCCGAACCGAACGCGATCCGATCGTATCGGGTCAGATTCGGGTTAATATTTTAGATCTTCGGATCGGATCGGATTTCAAGTGATTTTTTATGGATAGTTTCAGATTTCGAAATTTGACTGAGTATTTGTAATTTATAATAATTAATGTGTTCTGGCCTCCTTTCAGCACATAAAATATTGTTTTTCTATGTAGATATAGCTACGTTAAATTATACATTTCAATCGACTCAATTGATGTGAAATAAATTAAACTTTTATTAAAGGAATGATTAAGATGTATTGATTAATGCTACATCGTTTCAATGCATATTGTCTCTCATGTTCTCCTCCAGAGTTCATACTCCGTATTATACAGCGATAGAAAGCTTAGTCAATTGTTTAATTATAAGTGATCTGAAAGTTTTATCATAGAAGGTCCATTATGGACTACACTCATAGCTAGTATATATATATATATGCATGTAAGATATATATGTAACAACGAAGAAGGATGAGTTCTTGCTCCTTATTATATAAAAATACAGTATTGATACGGTTTCAGCATACTTCTTGCGTTCTCCTGTACTGACGTTATTGTATTTTTGGAAAACAACATCAATTGGGAAGTGTGTCAGACAAATTGGCCACTATAGACAGGTGGGCGCTAAAGCAGGTTTGATTGCACTGTGTGACAATTTATATTTTTATTTAAATTTGTGTCTTTAGATTCCGCGTTGGGATCTTGATAGATTTCATATGACATCCAAAGTTATTGGTACAGGGATGAAGAGTGTGGGAGAGGTTAGTATTGTACAGCTCTTTCCTAGTCTTGAATTTATCACGGTGCAAAGTTTGTTTTCAAGTATCGTTGACATCATACAATGAGAGACAGATATTTGACAATGCTCACTTGAAGAGCCTATTAAAATTAATTTTGATTTCTAGTGACTCTTAATTCTAAATTGTAATTAATTAAACAGTATTTAATGTGTTTGCCAACTCAATCTGATCAGATTCCGTGTAGGATTTGGATTGAGTTTTCCCTTTCTGATTAAGTCGGATTTTTAGAATTTTTCCCTCGCTTATTTATATCCCCTCGGATAATATCCTATCTCGTTTTATCCCCATCCATGGCCCTATTGTTTCATGAAACTCATGAGTTCATGTGGTTGTGACGTAGTTCATATGTACGCATGTTTTCAATGCATGCATACTATATTGCTATACACGATCAAAAAAAAAGAAACTGTATAAAAATTTTAAAACCTCTGTATAAATTGGATTTATTTTGAAATATTTCTATGGTTGTCTGTAATATTTTATCATTGTACTTACCATATTTTGATTGAGTAACATTTGTTAACAACATTGAACAGAATTCCTTTCTTTTGATAAATTTCCTTTGTTTTTTTCGCAAATCGGATGATATCCCGTTTTTACCTTGCAAGGAAGGGGAGATATTAACCGAGTTCAACTGTGTATTTAATCATTTGATGTTAAAAATCTGTTCATGTCATGTCCATTATGATGTTAAAAAACTGCAGTGGCAGGATCAGTAATAATCACTTTCGATGACAGTCAAATAATTGCAACATTAAAAGTCTTTTTTAAAAGGCTATAGACAATTTCGGATTTTTTTTCGGATTTAGGGTAAAAAGCTTCAGATCGAATCGAAATAATTTTGAATCTTGAAATTCGGATTGGATTTGGATCGGATTCAAACATCAGATAGATCGTACCCATGGTCAATTTTCGGAAAATCTGATCTGACGCACACTTCTAGCGTATAGGCTCCTTCTTGCATTTGAAACATACTGATTTTGAAATATGATCATATTTCACTGAGTTGTGATGTAATGTTGTTTGTAAAGTTATCTTGCTCATAATATGTATATTTTTCATTTCAATTTTCATGAAGTGATATTATGTTTTTATATTATCAGGTCATGGCCATTGGTAGAACTTTTGAAGAAAGTATTCAGAAAGCATTGCGGATGACACACCCCTCCAATGATGGATTTGTTCCAAGGGTGTGTTGCCTATTGTGTTTATATATGTGTGTAAATTAGAGAAGGAAAATGTTTTGTTTAAAATACCTAATCCGTTCACCTGCTCATTGCCTTTTCATAAACTGTTTTCCGTAGTTGCAATTACATACCACATTTTCTTTTTAATAATGTATTTATTAGCTTGTATTAATTTTTTATGCGTAGGCCTATGATTTATCCAGGGTGCTAGTGCGCTGATCAAAGTTCACAGATTTCATAACACTATTTCACAGCTCCCAATACCACCAGTAGTGGATTGTTCAGTTTTCTCGCTCCACCATTACCGGTACATCTACAATTAAGGTTTTAGTCCTCTTGGTCTTCTGATAAAGCAACAGAAATCTGACTTTGTATTTATTTAATGCAATCCCAGACCTTTGTTTTGGGTCTACCATATGCTGCTATCTGATCTGTTACCTTAGCAGAGTTTTATTGCGTTTAATAGAAGAAATTTACATTTGAATTGAAGTAAAAAATATTTTAATTTCAATAATCTGATGATCTTATTTAGGTTCCTGGAGAGACGGAAGTAACAGAGTTAACTGATGAAGAAGTCAGAGAAGGATTAGTGATACCATCCAACACAAGAATTTATACAATCGCAAAGGTAAGATATCTCCAATTCAATATGGAACTCTAGTGTTCCTTAATAGTAATTTGTTGCAGACTATTATATGTCCATGAACATAGTTTGCTTAATGTTTTCTGTGTCCATATTGCTTAAATACTTATGTCATCATGAATGTGGATGATCCCGTTGGATAGTGAGGGTTGTCGCTAGACACTTGGCAAATCAACTCATTTTGTACGGCAAAATAACACTGTGCTGTGTAACTGTACGAGTTCAGAGTTGTTGTAACAAGAGTGGCTTGCAGTTGTTGGGGAGGCAGATCAGATAACTGCTTAGCTCAACGGTTAGAATGCTGTATACCAGGTATTCAGACGTGGTGGATTCGACTCCCTTGCATGGACATGTCACTATGCTTCACAATTAAATTTCCTAGATTTTTTTAGATGTTATGAGGCTGCTGCCACAAGGACCTTGTGAACATCAAAGTATCAAATTGATTATTTAAATAATCCATCACATTAAATGCATATAACCTGCATAAAGCAATTTTGGTGAATGAAACTCCTGCTTATCTTCAACACATCTTTTAAATCTTTTATACTATTTTATTTTCAAGTCCTTCTTAAACAGTTTTGGATAAGAAGTTCAAATTAGATTCAATGCAATGGAAATTGGTGGCAATTTTGACTTTCTCTAAGGTTATCTAGTACTGTGTAATAACACTACGGACTAATATGTTATTGTCTTATTGACAGGCTTTGAGACAGGGTTATACTGTTGATCAAATTTGCGAATTGACAAAGATTGACCCATGGTTTATCCATAAATTACAGCGAATTGCCAATCTTGGAAATCAGCTCACAGAAGAAAAATCAATGTATGATATTATGATCAAATAACTATCTCAAATTGGTAGCATCTAGAGATATATGAGGATCACAGATACTGCCGGTATTCATCAATTTTTACCCCATCGATTACAGATGGGATAAACATCCAATGGAAACTGCATAATTAGTCATCATCTGCGGCGCACTACTGCACATTGACCTATCTCTCATGAAATCTGTTGAAATTGATTTGTAGTGTAGCAGCTGAGATCAGTAAATAGCATTTGTAATAATTGCAATCATCACTCCTAGCAAGAAGAACCACTTCTCTAGAAATCGAAGAGTGGTACGGGTGTCTTTGATAGGGCGATACCTTATTAATTACTTTTAGCAGTTAAGAACTAACCAAGACGTCCGTTTTGCTTTTTATTTTGTATTATCTTTAATCTTTATTCTTATTAGAAACAAGGTCTCAAATGAATTGATTTACGAAGCCAAGCAACATGGATTTTCTGATCGTCAAATTGGAAGATTATTCAATGAATCAGAAATTGATGTACGCAATGCCAGACTAAAAGCAAATGTCAAACCGTTTGTGAAACAGGTCAGTGAAAACAATGGCTGTTTATTTGAAGGATTAACCTATCAAGAAGAAACAACAGTTGGCAGGATATGTGCTACTAAGAGCTTAAGTCTGTTTACTATCACATCATTTGACCAAAGAACCAGACTTACTATTTGTTACACAGCATTCGGTTCAAATTACATCAAGCACAAACCACAACGGAGTTATAGAAAAAAACTTTCTGACATTCAATATTTAAAGGAGCAAGATTGACCGGCGGTCGCTACGAGCTTAACTGCTCAACTTGAAATAAATATCATTTGTAAGAAGTTAGGTACCAGTAATAATAACTATGATGTTTCTCCTATCATTTTATTATTAGATTGACACAATGGCTGCTGAGTACCCTGCAATGACGAATTACCTTTACTGTACATACAATGGCTCGGTAATGTGCTGATATTTGAAAACTTACATGTGGAAATCCATTAGTGTTGTGCGGTTGACACTTCTATTTGATGTTATTAGATTTGCAGAGAAAAATCATATTTTAAGTGGTGTAATAAGTTGATAAAGACTGCATTGGTTTCTCAGATCACAATGTTTGATTGCTTTAGTAGCCTACAGCACAATTGGGTTAATGCTTTTATTCTCTTATCAATACATTGTCCAAAACTGTCTAATAACGTTTTTGTCAAAGTGTTTGAGCGCCTTCTGAATGAGCAAGCTAAGACTCAGAATGTATAGCTACAGATCCACTTTGTATCTCATATCTCAAAAGGAAAGTTCTTTGCCAAATTACGCCTAAAGCCCGTTGACGGCTGGCAGTAGGCCCTCTGTAATATTAGCCTTTTGCATTATTTTAATTAATTACAGCAGAATGTTCTACACTATACGATTTGAGCTGTTCTTGCCAGTGTAATTGACAAAAGTTTTAGAAGTCGAGGGAGGAAAGTCGATTGAGGAAATCCTTCCCTTCTGTCATAGGACTTTTTCATTTGGATGCCGTTTGGTTATTGCAATGTCTATCTGCCATATGTCGAAATGACCATATAAGCTTACATTGGAATATAAAATTAATGCCTCACTATTGTATTCTAATGTACAGACAGTACATGTATGTACATCAACCACTGTTTGATATGATGGTATGCCTACTTGTTACTTTTCTTTGAGTTTCACAAGCAAGTAATTACCAAATGTTATTACATTTTTAACTTCATGAATAGTTGTAACCTGTCTAAATTGGACATAGTTTTAGTTCAATAGTTGGTTGTTGTATACCCATTGTGCAACTTTCTATTGAGTTGTATATGATTTCTCCAATTAGTTAGTTCTTAACAATACTTATTTCTTCTTTAAGGAGCATGATGTTACTTTTGAAGATCATGGTACAATGGTACTTGGGTGTGGCCCTTATCACATTGGTCAGTAATTTAATCATTAGATGACATATTAAAGTGTATTTATCGCCTTTTTGGACACAACGTATTTTGATAGAGCTTTTCTTCTTTCGGTACATTTCACTGTTGCGTTTTTGCATAGCACGCATAGTAGTTGGTTTCTACTAAAGCAATTAGGCAACTCGCCTTTGTTGTTTACCGTCCAGAAGAATCACCTCGGAGGACCTCGGTGACTATTCGACGATAGCCAACTCGGACTCGTTGTCTAATTTGTAAATAGATAGCTATCTACTCATTGCAAACGTTTTCCAATTGTTCTCTTGTGTAAATGATTTTTCAGGTAGCAGTGTTGAGTTTGATTGGTGTGCTGTTTCAAGTATACGCGCATTACGTGAAATAGGAAAGAAGACTGTGAGTTTAAACCAATGCCAGCAGCTGCTATTGATACCTTCGAACCGTAATCCATTACTTTCATGAAAAATTACAAGGGTTTTAATTACGTACAGGTCCCTTTTTACCCTAGATGCTTTATACAGAAATGAAACTTATTCTTCATTTTTATCAAGTAATATGAGAGCTTATGTATTGCATTCTGATAATTTCACAGAGCCCGATGTAGTTATAACACAAGAAAGACACCAGCAAATCATACTGTAGCTGGAGCTATTTTCTGATGCCGATTCGTCCTCTTACAGCTACGCAAATGCAATTAATCAAGCTTTAACCCCTCGAAAAACATCTCAGGAGTTCATGAACAGTTTCATGAACTCCTTCACTGTTTTTCACAGGTGAATTCGTAACTCCCTATTCATCATTTGTTTTATGATGTGATTGTTACTAAAATGAGTCTTTTCGAGATGTTTTATGATATAAATATTATTCTTGACTCTTCACTGACTTCGTACCTGTGTTTGAATCGATAAGTAATGGTTAAATTCAATAATTCCATTATTTTTTCCATCGTTTTCAAGAAACTAGCCCTTGAAATCATAGCTTGAGTGATCAGTAGTAACTAGCCAATCATAACCAAGAACTGCAACTCGTTATTTCATTATTTTTATGCTTTTACATGCTAGCTGCATTTCATAAATTTTTAGTGCACATGTGCAGTTTGTTAGGTTTGAGAGTTGCCAATCATAACATTTTGGCCTCTGTTATTCTCTAGATTGTTGTCAACCACAACCCAGAGACTGTCAGTACCGATTATGATGAATGTGATAAATTATTCTTTGAAGAACTTTCATTAGAACGTGTTTTAGATATCTACGAACAAGAGGTGAGTATGCCTGCTGATCAAAAAAGCAACTTTACGACCTCATTTGAGAAAAAATATATATTACTGTATTATTATTTACCATTTTTTCAAACATGACATCCCCTGCGAAAAACAGTGCAGGAGTTCATGAACAGTTCATCTTCATGAACCATCACAGAAAGTTCCTGAACAGTTTTTCATGAAAAATTTGGAACCGTTTAACGTCCCTGAACTGCTTTCACAGGGGATGGCGCATGCTTGCCCGTCCTTCACAATGCTGTATTCCACTTTCTGTTTCTCTTTCTAAACAATCACTTAGCTATAAATTGGTACCGTATACTGTTCATTGTCTGTTGTCACTGTTCATCCTTCACATTTTTTGTTGTTGTTTGAATCCAAATGTAAAGACTGTTAAATGTTGTTATTAATCTATTCTAGTTTGCAGTATTTTCCCTTTTCTTTTAGAAAGCTAGTGGAATTGTTGTGTCCGTAGGTGGCCAAATACCAAACAATCTTGCCTTGCCACTCTATCAAAACAATGCTAAAATTCTGGGAACATCTCCTATCATGATTGACCAAGCTGAAGAAAGGTTATTAAATCTCAATAGACCAGAGCCCAACAGAATTAGGAATCCTTGAATCCTAGATTCCGCAACGCTAGACCCTGCAACAAACTATATAACATATAATTTGAAATTCGTATAAAAATTATTAGATTATATCATAAATTCTACAAAACAGATTGATTATGCGGGAATTTTTATTTGCATTATTGAAGAGAAGTTGCAAACATGTCACATATGCATAATGAGATCAAGACTTCAATTCTAGCTCCATTTTGGTTAGAAAATGGAAAAGAATTGCTTATCTCGAGGGCTGCATTGTGCGAGTGATGAAAGTTTGCACCTTCAGAATCAGTCTTCCCTTCAATGCTTTCGCAGGGGGTGTTGACACAATGAAAATTTGATTGTCATTTGAAACGTGTAACATGCTTTAATGAATTGTGTATGGCAATTATAGTGCCATTTTTGAAATCGAAGAAATATTTACTATCACTGTCGTTTATCACAAATCCAATACCTACCCAATAAATGATGAGCTACATATTAAGGTATATCACCATCGAAAAATTTCTGCCATCATAAACAGTTCATAGCTGATTACCCCCACACATCTGAGTCCCACTGATAATCTGTGGAAAATTACAAAACAATAAAACTAAGTTCAGTAGAAATATAACTCAAATAGGGCCTGGGTGGAAAAGAAAATGAAGACTTAGACGTCTTGATTATTTCTATTTAATTGAGGCGTATTAGTGTTGAAGTTTAGATTTTCCCTTATTTCTTTGATTTGGATTGAATAAATTATACTTAAACAATTACTTCCATTTACTATATAACTGTCTTGATACCCCTCTGTGCAGATAAAAAGAAGGATATTTAGTACAAGGTAAAATATCAAGCAATAGAATATTAAGTGAGTTTCATTATTTTGAACAGATCCATCTTCTCTCAAATCCTTGATGACATTGGAATAGACCAAGCACCATGGCGTGCATTGAGCTCTGTTGTAAGTGCCCGTTAACACATTGGATCATTATTTTAAATTATAGAAAGAGCCTGATAAATTCTACAAGACCATGATGCTATGTTAATTTATGAAAAAAAGAACATTATATCAGGGTCCAATTAAAGTTTTAAAATCCACAGAATATCTTCTTTCACTAATTATTTTACACAGTCCACCTCCTTTAGAAAGCAAGAATATTGTTTTGATAGTTACAACTATAAGCTTTTTTTACAGTTTGCTTAACATGAATCATTATGTGATTGGTTGTAAGTATTTTACACTGTATTCTAAAATATCACAAAGGTTCTCTGCAGTCTGATTAGTCGAAAGGGTGTGCATGAAATCCTGGGGGTAAAACATGACTCCAAAAGCTGGGGAAAACTGCCAGCTTCAAAATGTTTGATCTGTAATAAAACACAGAGATTGTAGCATATAAAAGCACAGAATAAAAGACAGTTATATCGGCTACTCTGTAAACCTAAATTTTGATTGGATATTATTTAACATGTTCTACAGGATCAAGCTTTAGAGTTTGCTGATGAAGTTGGATATCCATGCTTGTTGAGGCCTTCGTTTGTATTGAGGTATTGTAATTCACCTTGATGTGACTAGTTTCTTGTATTGGTTACTGTGACCGAGTTATTCATGTATCTACTTGTTGAGCTATTGATCGAAATAGTATTATAGACTGCATGGACAATATGGGCATTTGACTACATTTTATTAGACTACATCTAGGCATTTTGACTACCACTTCGTTCATGAATACCGGGCCATTTATCATTCATGAACTGCTCATAGAATTTCACAGGAGCAATATTGTTGATTGACTGGTATCACTAATTACCTGGTTAAACTATTACCTTGCATGTTTGTCAATCAAATTACATGTAACAATGTGTTATTATGTATAGCGGCTCCGCAATGAATGTTGCCTATGGTCCAGATGAATTGAAAGGGTTCCTAAGTGAAGCTGCTAAAGTATCTGAGGTTTGTAAATGTAAAATTTAAAGAAACGCTATGCAAATCATCTGTAAGGGCTATAAAACTTGAAAATTGTAGATGTATAGTTTTTGATTTTTGATCAAGTCTCCTTTGTTGGGTCTACATATGGCAGCACTTCAGCGTCCATTTAAACCAAAAAATGTTGTTCATAATAGAGAAAGCAGTGAAGCCCACTCAAAATCATTTTCAAAATCAGATTTTATCCAACAGAATTATGCCTGTCAAAAAAACCTTAAAGATTGACTTTAAAACTTTAAAATTGAATAGTTTTTATTGCAAATTTCTAGTAATGTGTGTTTATTTGTATAGGATCATCCTGTTGTTATTACAAAATTTATGCAAGGTGCAAGAGAAATTGAAATGGATGCTGTAGCTAAAGACGGAAAGGTATAACAGCCTACATTCAAAAAGTCATTTGCATGATTATTTGCATTGATTCAATTATCAAATAATTATAGTTTATCATTACTAGTTGTATTTTTGAGTGAGTGTGCATTTTATGACCACCTGCCGTTAGCTGGCGCAAACCAATCCCCTATGTAAAAATGGTTCATGCGTGTATAAACTGATCATGAACTCATGGATTTTTTCACAGGGGATTGTTAATCTCCTTCCAGGGATTGAGCTCCTGAACTGTTTTTCATAAGGGTCTTCATGTAGAGGTCCAAAGTCTTAACCACTCGCCAAGGCTGCACTGAGGTTTGTGAATATATCATGAAGTCTCTGAACAGTTCATGGACTCGATTTTGTTTCACAGGGTCGTCTAACCTAATTACCTGCCCTGTCGGGTTGTTAGTTGGTGATTAGAAGGCCTATCAAATTAAATAAGTTATTTGAGTAAACTGCTGTTCAAGTTGAAATCAGCATCAACATGCTTATTGAAGATAACCAATGTAGAAGACAAAATGTTTTCAATCAAAACGTTGCAGCAATTGAAACTTTAGGCCTCTCTACTACCAATCACTAACCACAATTAACTCAATCTCATATCGTAAATGGGGCCTTTTTGTATACAAGCAACCTGTGCGTTGAAGGTGGGCCTGGTCGAGTAATGGTTAGACATTTCTAATGTTTAATTTAAAAGGTATTATAATTCATTTGGTGTTTACTTTAGGTACTGGTTCATGCCATCTCTGAACATGTTGAAGATGCTGGTGTTCATTCTGGAGATGCAACACTTATTCAACCAGCTCAAAATATATCACCAGAAGATAAAAGGAAGGTATTACCAAGCAATGAAATTATATTAAATCATTCACACTAGCTAGAAAAGAGGGTAAAACCTTGATAAAACTCATCGACTTTGATCCAAGTTTTGAGGTGATCCTAGGCTGGCCGGAGAAGCCGGAGAATGTTAAAGGCAGCTTATAGGATTGATTTTGTCTGACATGCACGGCATAATATGTGAATGAGCAATGTTCTACTATACAAATCGACACTATTAAAATCAATAACATCATCACACAAGTAATGACGATCATCATACGTAATGTTGAATTTTCATGACTAGGCCTACTCATGCATGTTACATTTTTATACTAAAGTCTTGATACTTTATTGCATATATTGCCGTGATGACAATATTCCATTTAAAAAGTAATTTAGATAGGATATAATGTTGATCATAAAAGATCTGTAAAGCAATAGCCCATGTAAGTGTAATTCTAATATACGAGACTCCTTATTATATGAATCCGGTTTTAAAAGCTTAAAGGCTTTAAACGTTTTTGGTATTAATTGACTCTAGCTGGTTTATTTTACTTTATAGTGTAAACTGTGTATAGATATGCCATATCTATAGTAATATCAACTGTTACTCTAGACAAGAAGTTGATGCACACATGTAGTTGTTATATATCAAGTTTGATTGTTGACAATTTCTGATATTTATTGAATTCTGATTTCAGATCAAAGACATCACAGCTAAGATTGCTGAACGATTTGAAATTTCTGGTCCTTTGAATATGCAGTTCTTGGCAAAAGATAATAGAATTATGGTACGTTCAATTGTCATTTATGAAATTGTGATGATTCTTATGATGCTATGAACTGCTTCGATATTCGAAATATGATTAACTATTGTCTGTAATAATAGTTACTTGTCTTGTTTGAACCAAATATGAACTAGATCGATAGATGGTAGATAAACCAGATATATATACAGTAATTACATGTATAATTGTATATCACATAATGTCTAAACCAAGTTATGAGTCACAGAGCTTAGCGGAGATACCAAACGTGGATCCAATTATAGAGAATAATTAATATTAGTGTTTAACCCACATCAGTGATTAACACAGCAATTATAATGACGAACATTAGCTGTGTCGGTGTAGCTTTGTTGATCAGATTCAGAACTTAGATTTCTATAAGAACTTATACACTGTTTGAATGCAAACAATTATAAATTCAGGATGAAATTCAACTGATTCTCCTTATTATCATCACAGGTTATTGAACTCAACCTCAGGGCTTCACGTTCGTTTCCATTTGTTTCAAAAACCCTTGGCACTGACTTTATTAAATCAGCTACAAAGATAATGGTCGATGCTCCACTCACTGAAGATGATATGATTCCTTTAGAATCTGACGAAGTACCTACGGAATATGTTGGTATAAAGGTACGGTCATCATTAGGTATCATTAATTATCAGTTCATGAAATTATATTCATCAAGCTATGTATATCCACAACATTCAATTAATAGAAAGCGGTGCTCAGGTTTGTGTATTCTGATACGAACACGCTGGGTGCGTAATGGGACATGAGAGAGGCTTGAACAATCACAAGCCGCCAGGCTGAGCGATTTTGGCTTCTCAAGTGTCTTATAGCTCCCTAAATGTTTGTATGAGAGTACTTGACATGGATAACTGTTTTACATTTGTTTTATAAAATAAATGAAATGTTTATTTTTGTAGTTAAAAAGCTCAAAATAATGATTACATCTGAATTCTTAAATTTTAAATTGGTTAATTCTGAAACAAGATCTATGTCGAAGATTTAAATGATAGAAAAGTATTATTTAAATATTCGTATACACCATCCCGTGCGTTTATACTTTTGAAGCAATAAACCGCAAAAATTTATCGTAATGTAATGTGCTACTTGATGTTTATCAACAAAACAATATTTCTGTAGAACTTTTTTTCCTACACAACATATAACAGCATACACCAATAGAACCGTGTAGAAACCTCTAATTTTCAAAACGCTTGTCAAAAAAGAACACAAGCCCTTTGATGTTGTAGAAAATAGTTCTGTGGCCCACCCACTGGATGCAGCTAGTGTTAAACAACACCATGCATTGTGTTAATTATTCTCAAGGGATTGGCAGAAGATTAGCCTTACAGTGATCTTGAATACTCAGTTTGAGTCTTAATATAGATTATAGATGATAATTTAGTAAAATCTCTACCAGGTAATGTAAGTTTTCTGAATAACACATTGTGTCAACCTTATTAGATAACAACCAAGATTTCAATTTTATATTATTATTATAACCTAATTGTTATGTTTTCAAGGCCCCAATGTTTTCATGGCCTAGACTAAGAGACGCTGATCCATTGTTGAGATGTGAAATGGCATCAACAGGAGAGGTAATGAACATTTCAGAACAATTCCCCTTTATGATCATGATAAAGTTACTGCACAGATGGTATTTCTATCATTTTTTTCTACGTCGTAACTGAAAGAGTGAACCAGAACGACCATCCATCTACTAATCCTTCCACTGCTGCCGAGTGGCATCAATTATTGTACATATTTTCTAGTGGGCAGCTTGTTGAAGTATTTGTTAAAATTGACTAATGCATTGAATAATGGGTACTAAATACTACAAAAAAATTATAAGTAAAAACTATAAAATATCATATCTTCTTGCACATGAAAGTAGACATCTCTTAGCAACCAAGTTAGCTATTATTTTTATACATATTGATCAGTAGGGGTCTGGTTACATATCCCAATATTTAACACCCCTCCCCTTTTATGCTTTTTGATCACCCCTTCTGAAAATGTACTGACATTTTTGCATCCCCCGCATTTTATAAGTTTCGTCTTTGTTGTTTCCAAAAGTGTACATGTGAAACAACTTTTAGAAAACTACACATTTTCACGATTAATAATGAATTTATAGTTGAACTTTTGTGCAATAAAAATCGATTCCATCACCAATAAACTGATAATTAATTGCATTATAATCTTTCAAAAAAACTGCTACAGAGACGTTCAAGATGTGCATGTACTTTGATGGTTGACTCCCCTATCCCCATGTATGCTGCTGTACGCTTTTGGTATGACCCGCTCCCCCACAACTGAGTATGTACTTTATGGATGGCTCCTTACCAGTGTCAGGTCCTGCACAAGTGTTTAACCCCTTTTGACAAGAAACACACTACAATATTGTGATGACCCCTAAAATCTCTTTTAAAATGTGTTGGTGCATGTTAATTGACATAAGAGGTTGTTTGACATCTTAATAAGCCGTTGGTATGATTCCATCCAGGTAGCATGCTACGGTAAAGACATCGAAACAGCTTTCTTAAAAGCCCTCTTATCAACTGGTTTCAAATTACCAAAGAAAAACATTTTGATAGGTATACAGGTGAGAATGTATTTATATGTTATAATTATATATTTAATAATATTAATATGCTGCATTTACTTCGATCAATACGTCATGATATATGCAGAATAATTTGTTGACGTTGTGATGTGTAGTCACAGAATTGAACAATTGCAGTTCACAAACAGTTTGTAAAAAATTGCATGCAGATTGGGCCATTTAACGTTCATGAACTGATCTTGAACTGCTCGTGAAATGTTCATGAGAGTTTACAAGGTGTTTATATCATGCACAGGCTGCCATGCTTCATCACAAAATTCCTGCACAAGTGATGTTAAGAGACACAAGTTAATTTATGTGCACTGGTAGCTCAGTGGAAGAGTGTCCGCACCCTACGCGGGAGGCTGGGGTTCAATTCCTTGTCAGTGCACACATGTTAATTGTTTGTAAGCATAATTTGTATGTAAATGTGTTAATGTCCCCCAATAAACAGGCACTTGTGCTTAAGGGGTGACTTTCAGTTATGAATGACTGCAAATGTAATATGATGACGATGAAGTAAAGCGAAACGAATGAACAAGCTCAAGCGAGTTTATTCTAGCTTCCAAATGCAGAAATTGGCGATGAAGTATGGCAAAACCGGTGAATGAACGCTTTTCTAAAACGAAAAACATATCTATTTAATATTTAATTGTCCTGGTCTCCAAAGTTATTAATTTTATCAACAAAAATTGTCAATGAATATTTTGATTGCATAAGCCGTTTTGTACTTTGTTGCCTTTGCATTTTCATTTAAGTTTGTCCAGTTCTTCAATAGTTTTTTTGGAAAACCTGCCTTCGTATGAAACCACTATCATTGTTATTAATTTATCATCATTCAAATCAATTGTCCAAAGTTCAAATTTGGTTGTTCTACAATTTCGATTATGTGTTTTGTTTTGGGGTCACAAAACCATGTTTCAACCTTGTTTCAACCTTGTTTCAACCTTGTTTCAACCTTGTTTCAACCTTGTTTCAGTGCTTTTCATTGAGTTTTACCTGTACGCTCAATCAACCCATCAGTTTGCTATGAATCATTTGATTATTTTAGAGCAAAGGGTGCCGCGTGCCTTCATCTGCTTCTACCTGTACGCTGAACGACCAATCAAATTACTGGAATCATGTTCTTGAATATCGATAAAGTTCATGAACTATAACAAGTGCCAATGACATTTCTTCAAAGGCCAATTTGACCAGTATTCGTAGTTCATGGCAAATCTTAAAATATATCTGAGGTGTTAAATTTGTTTAGAATGCTTTAATTTATAGTGTATATATCGCCTTTTGGGACACAACAAATTTGGCTCCAACTTTGAAGGCAAAAACGATTCTTCCTTTCGTGTTGCATGTAGAAATATAAATGTAGTGTTGTCAGCAGAACAGCACAGTCTTGTTGTGGTGTGGTAAATAATGTTGTTCCATTTTTGATTTCAAAAAGGGGACACGAGAATCTTCAAAATACCATGTTCAAGGTTAATCTTGACGGGGGGTGGAAATAGTCGCGCTGTGTAAAAACGCAACAATGACATGTACAGATAGAAAAACAAGTTATATCCAAATCCGTTCTGTCCCAAACAGCGATATTTGTACACTTTAAAGCAAGAAGTAATTGAGCTCAACATGAAGATACAATAAACAGAAAGAGCCGCAATCTGACTGTGAATGTATATATCTCTATATAATGGTTTATTTATAGTATATTTAGCAATGGGGGTGATTAGCTCAGATGGCAGAGCAACCGAACCTCAGATTGGATCATATCTAATCGACTGTGATTCAAATCCCCCGAAGGTCAACTCAGCCTTGACTTTATCTAAAATATCAAATGAGTGCCATCTAAGGATGGCGGATGGAATGGTCCAGAGAAAATTGCATTGTGAGTAGCTGCGGTGCATCGTTGCGCATTGACAATCAATGCCTATCTCCCTTGAAATCTGTTGAAATTGATCTGCAGTGTTGCTGCTGAGATCTATAGAGCGTTTAACATCATTGCTCTTATCGAAAAGAGCCACTCCTCTATTTCTAGAGGAGTGGTACGGGTGCCTTTAGTAGGGCGTTTCCGTCTAAATTACTTAGTTATATAATGTTTTAGACGAGAATATCTTTTGATGATATTAAATTGGATTTGTTCTACAGAAAAATTTCCAGTCCAAATTCCTACCAACTGCCATGAAACTACATGAAATGGGATACAATCTTCATGCTACAGAGGCAACAGCTATTTATCTTAATGAGCATGGTATTCCTGCAAAAACTGTTGGCTGGCCAATGGAGGCAGAAAGAAGTCAAACTCCAAAGGCTACAAAGTAAGTCAACATGTTATATTCGTTTCCAGAATGCTGTTGCTGTTTGTTGTTCCAACCCATTAGACATCAATGCCATCTTTATGAATAGCTCAACAGCAGGCTGTGACTGTCATCCCTCAAACATTCAAAAAAGATCTGTCTACTACACCTTTCCTTTACACCTATTATTGATTTCAACAGAAAATGACGCACTTGCAAAATCTGTCACAATTACAATGGAAGCAATTCATTCAAATGCATTACTTTGAATCACTAATTTCTAACATGCTTTGAAGGTGTACTTTTGAATGCCGCAGTAGAGTTTTTGAGATTATTACATTACATATATTTGAGAATATATCAAAAATTCCTAATGATATTTCTTGAGAATAGTTGAATTTTAAAGAGCGAAGAGTTCATGAATATCTCATGTTCATGAACGGTCCGTTAAAATGAGCCTACGTTTTTGTGCACCGTTTAAGAATATCTATGAACTGTTAGTAAAAAGATAATGAAAGTGGGCAATTTTACGATTCATGAACTTTCTTGCAGGTGTAATCTGTGCAATGAACACTGTCAAACTTTACTATTACGAAATATTGTGATGCACCATAAATGCATAAACATTGCATATGTCAACAGGAGTCTTCAACATAAACAGGGATCTGAATCCCCTGTGGAAAAATGGTTCATCAAAGTTTACTTGCCCAATCTTTATTAAGTTTTTCATGAACTGTTCATGAACTGCTTATAACTGTTTTCACGGGGGGTCAATAATGGCTTTGACTTTTCTCTATTTAAATTTTGAAAAGTAATCCTTCAAATTGAAATCTTAGTACTCAATGTTTCAATTCCATGCTTAGATTTAAAATGAAATGCCACAAAGTAACAAAATATTTAGTAAGTAAACGTCTGCACATTATTTAGTAACCAGGCTCAACTTATTACTCTATTCTGATTTCAGGTTGATCAGTGGCAAAGAAATTGACCTTGTTATCAATTTACCAAATCAAAATACAAAATATGTGAAAGATAATTATTTAATTCGACGATCAGCAATTGATAGTGGTGTCCCACTTCTCACTAACTTTCAGGTACGGTAATAAAGTAGGTCAACCTTTGACAACATCCCAAACCTTTCATCCTTCATAAAATGTTTTTGTTAATATATGTTTTGTTTGTCATGTTATGTTTAGTCACTATCAACTTTTTTTATCAATGGATTTTTATGGTAAACATTTATTGTGATGTTAATCTGTTACATTAAAGCTTTATTTTCCTTCTTTATTTAGGTTGTGAAATTATTTGTTGATTCTTTATCGAAAGTGAAAGAAATTGATGCAGACAGTCTATCACATTTCAGAAAGAATTTTAAAACGTCTATTTAAAATAATTATAACAACAATCAGATTATCTTATTTATGATTTATAAATAAATGCAAAACATCCTTTTTGCAATATATGACATCTGTAAAGTTGGAAAAAATGGTTTTATATTATCACAAATTTAATTCTCTTGTGCTAGTTTATTTAAACTTTATTTATCCAATGGCGATTGTCCCTAGTCTGCGCGCAGACCCAAATCTTTTTTGATGATCAATAGACCTACCAATCATCAAAAAAAGATTTAGGTCTGCGCGCAGGCTAGATTGTCCCCCAACAGGATGAAAACAAAGATGCCTTTTACAAAGGATTAAAATCAACATGAAAACTGCTGTTTTCAGGCAGAAGACAGTAATGTTTATGGTCCATATGATGAAAAATGAACTAAAACGTAAATTAATGTCTGGAAAATTGATCGACAGAATTCCACACAATATTTTAAAAAAATTATGAAAGGAAACATATTTGCAAATAAGGACCACCATTTCACTCAGCTAGGAAATTTCTAACATGTTCAATGATTATACATTATACTCTAATCTAAAAGAAAAAATGTGAGTACTATTAAATCAACATATTTTTATAAACCTTATTTTGCAATAATTTGTTACAAATCCTGAAACGCTATTTGATAACTATACTATATTTATAATAAATGTTCTGAAATAAAAAATCACTCAATCATATTGCTTCCCAAAATGTTCATCTTCAGCAATTCCAATGACTTTGTGGCAACAGTTAATATAAATCTCAGCTACCCATACTAACTTTATATGTCGTTATGTAAGGGTGAATTATCTTCATGAGGGTACTCTACACATATCAGTTTTGTTGATAAATGAAATGTTTTGAAATCTTTGAAAAATGTCACAATAAAGATAAACATCCCGATCGCCATAATCCATTCTGAAAATGTACTTACTAGATGCCAACCATACCCCTACACAATTAAAATAAGACGTTATTAGTATAGAAAGTGCCTGAAAGAAAGTATGAAAGAGCATGTGTAAAGGCATAACATTGACTGACTGTCTTCGAATGTGGTGTGTGATGCACACTACTTATGGTTTGAGAAATGGCATTCCCTTTTCAATTCTAAGCTCGCAGGATGCGATGGTCAATTTTATGCCTTTGATACTACATTTATTAGCTGTCATTTCATTTTTATGGTCTGAATATGCACTGCTATTGATAATAGAATGGGTGAGAGGAGGAAGAGGAGAAAGAGAAGGAAATGGGCAGTCATAGGGAGGTCAATTCCAATTACTGATCAAAGACACAGCACTGAAGTTCAATTTCCACAGATTTCATGGTAGATAAGCCTAATGGTTTAGAGTCATAACAAAAAATATTTATTATGTCAGTGGAGCATTATTAATTTGTTTTGTGTTTAATTTAATTAATTGTATCAATTAAGCAAAATAAATGTGAAACAGTTCACTTGTGTGTTTAGGTACATAAATTGTGACACTGTAGCTCAGTGTCTTGGCTTGGTTGTCAGTAGATTGGTTCCTTGTCAGTGCACACATTTTTGTTTTTCCATGCTTGTTTGTACAACAATGTTATGTCCCCCAATAAGCAACCCCCCGTGCTTACAAGAGTGTTTATCAGTTATCCTTAAGAAATTAACTAAAATGTAACATTATTATACCTTGTCATTTTTATCCCAATGTAAAGTTTTTTGACCGATCTGTTTCTTTCCACCAACATAGGTGGCAATTGATGCACCTAGAAATGCTGCAAATAAGTTAAGGGATAACAAAAAAGTTTTTTTATCCATTTATAAATTGATAATTATATATTTTTTTTTAAATTTGAGTCACCATATTTATTTCCGAGTTATGGGCATTTTTCAACCACACTTTGCTAATTAGTGCTAATATTTTGATTTTCCTACATGGAAATTACTTGCCTGCATGCAGACAACAAAATATTGTATAGTCCATCTGCGCCCCTGTGAAACATAACGTATAGAAATTTAACGTTCATGAACTGATCACGAACTGTTATGAACTCTAAGACTGTTTTTGCAGGGGTGGCACTAAGTATCGCATACAAAGTGTTTGTACTGAATTAACAGTAAATAAATAGTAATGTAGTGTTGTTTCCTGTCATTACTCAATGTTCATTATTTTAAAATACTTGTCAGTTGTCTTGTTCTTCCAAAAAGTGGTAGTGGAAAGAACAAGATTTCAGTACACATGCACTAACTGCAAAAGGAATATAGGGAGAAAAGGACTGTCTGCACGCAGGCTACATGGAAGTAAATTTGCATAATGCATACTATAGGCATTATATCAGATAATTACTTTTTCAGACAGTTTAGGTTTTGAAAATTTTATTAAAATAACTTTTTGAAAAAAAATAAAGGCTTTACAGTCACATTTCTGAGCGGCAAAATCTACTCATTTTTGACAATCCATCTTAACATGATCTGAATTTCGAATAAAAATAGAGGATAAATAGCGAAGTATAAAAAGTTTTTCACATATATAACTAGTGATGACAAAAATATATGATTTTCCAAACATGCTAAAGAACCAATGGACAGGAGGTCTGCCTCACACTATTCCTCTGTAATCCCTGCAAACGTTCATGAACTTGGATTACAGTTCATGAACTTGGAATGTGATTCATGAATTATGATTTTGAGTTCATCAAAGTTCATGAACAGTAAGAGTTAATGAACTTTATTCTTACTATTCTTTACAGTTCATGAACTTTTTCAGCACCATTCATGAAAACATTCATAAAAACCATGAACAGGTCAGGAACTTATTTCGCAGGGGATTAAGCCCTACAATGAAAGATATGTAAAACTGATAGCTACATTATTTTATAAATTGACCACTGTTGAAAGGTGACCTCTCTATATACATGTTGAACTAAATAGTATTGCATATGTGTGAAGTAATCATTATCGACAGGTGGCTGCCTTATAAAGTGATTGCCATACAATATTTTGACTGACGTAAGGGTGGATAGACCTAGTGATACAATGCATATATCCAGGAGAGACTGAATTCCAATAAATCTACAATATTAGGAGTTATTGCGGCATGAAAAGGATACTTGTAATAAAGCAAAATGTTACTATACATGCCAATATAACACGTAGATAGTAAGTGAAATTAGTAGCCAGTCCTTCTTGACGTAGTTTATTTGTAATATGACATTGAACCCAACATAAGACTATGCCACAGCCAAATACAAGCACAGCACCAATCAAATGAACAGTCAAGACACTAGTTTCCTCAAAACAAAAGTATTATTAACATATTTCAATTGAGCGTTAACAAAGATAATTCGAGCGTAACTAAAATACAAAATTAAAAACTAAACAAATTTAACCTACTAAACAGAGAAGTAGAAAAGCATTTTGGTACTCATGCATATGTAACAGCGTAAAGTTATATAGCAAGTGTAGAACTGTTCAATGAACTCCTGGAAAGTTTTTCGTAGGGGGAGATTTATCTTTCTGTATACAGTATTTTTGATATTTATGTGCGATGTCTTTTAATCCGCTTCAAACGGGTAGATATGTTTGAATTAGAAACAAGGTTACCGTATTCAACACATTCCAGCTAACAATATTACAGTGTAACCCGCTTATGTGCAATTCGGATAGTTGAAATTCCCGATTATCTGCAACCTGGCTATGAAACCCGTTAAAAAATTTTCTGGTCAAGTCCTTGGTAAACAATTTCGGATAACTGCAAATTCGGATAAATGCAATGAAAACCGTTGGCAGTATTGACTTGCACTTAAGCGAGTTACACTGTATATATATATATATATCTAAGTTTCGATATACCAAGAAAAAAATTTTAAAACTAAAGCAAGTAAATTAGTAGTTCAAATCAGATCAAACTTCAAATCAAAGTCGCTAGCAAAGAAGCAACAGAAAAGTGCTATTTAAATCTCTGATGAGAGGTCTGAATCAAATGGAATACAGCCATTTGTTGTACAGAAACATGTGAATTGATCTTTTATCGGATGGATTGTAAGCTACACATGTCAGTTTACCGCTTGATCCGAGTGACTTACCAATTGATATCGCCTGATAGAAAATGCTACAGCGTGTGTTTGAAATGTGGGGTAGTGATAAATAGGGCTTTGGTCTTTGGATTTGTACCCTCTGATTGAGCGTCATCAAGGTCCAGATCAAATTCAGGTCAGGTAGGCCTTGTAATGCACATATGCAGAGTCTGATAAAGCCATGAGTCTGAAAACTAGGCTACCTTGAAACTGAGCTAAATTTTTAAACTTATAGAATTTTCCTAAAACGTTCAAGTAGCATCTGTATAGCTAATTTGACTCCCAATGGTGTTTTATATTGTTTTATTTTTCTATTTTTAGGGGTGCACGACAAAATCATTAATAGGCTAAATATTGAGAAACATTGGGATTCAGGAAGCCGGGTTAAATCATCCTGCACATACGCTTTGAAATCCTAATCAAAAACAAATTGGTGTTAATCAGATAAGTTAAAGAGCCCAAGACAAATACAGCAATAGAGATTGCCTTTTGTGGATATGTAAGAAATTCAGGAAGTCTCTCCTAAGAATCCATGATTAAGTAAATGACGGAAGTCGCAAGACAAGTACATTCATTGACAAGGTTGTTGGTGTTACCTGGAAACTGGCCACAACCATCATGCCAAAAGAAGCAGAGAATCCCAAAAATAAACCAACATCATTGAGAGTTGTGAAAGCATGACTCTCTGAAGGTGCAATATCAGATACATGCTGATGCCGGATAAAGAAACAGATTGCAGCTGAAATAGAATAAACAAATAGAAGACACTTAGTGAAAATGAATGCAGATGTCATCGCCCTACCAAAGTCTTCGGTACTACTCTTCAATTTTGACCCATGCAAAAAACAGTTCATGAACGTTAAGTGGCCCCAAATTTCATGAACTGTTCATGAAACTGCCTGTGAACAGTTCGTGAAAATTGGGGTCATGCGGTCATTTAATTTTCATGAACTGTTAATGAAGTCCTGAATTGTTTTTCGCAGGGACAGTGACTTCCAAATACCTTATATGTATTGATCTCTGACGAGACAGTCCAGCAAGGTCCAACAAATGTTTCTCTTTCCAGAAACATTATATTTTATTTAAAAACCCTCAGATAACTATTAAAAACCATGAAAGGTTCCTATAATATTGTTATCATATTTGAGGAGAAAAAATAAATAAATTCAATTTTCTTCTGAATTTTGACTATCCTTTCCGTGAAACATAGTGGCTAGATTGCAGTGTTTTGTCAGCAGGAAATCAAGGAGTTTTCAATGCAAGATAAACAGACAGATAATCGTTTAGAATAGAAATAAAATATTAGGCATTTAAAGGAAGCTTACCAAAACGTACCAACTACAGATTAACTTACCAACAAGAATTAGATCAATAAATGTTGGATCTTAATCTTATTCTTAATTTTAATCATCTTATTATTATGACATCATGTGACATTGTGACATGTGAATGTGGCATCAACAGGGAAAGGTGTTAATAATTTTGAGTTTAGAATAGAGATGAAATAGATGATAGAAAATGTAGTAAGTGTTTTAGTTTTGGTCGAATTTTAGACCTTTTCATAGTTTAGATTAAATTGTGATTGGATTGAATGAGTTGAAAATGAAAAGGTGTAGGACTATCAAATTTTGTCTATATCGGCAAAGCCTTTGCAACAAGGATATCTCCATGTGTTTGGTATCATAGCTATATAGCAAAATAGCTAACACAGCTGCTTTCTCCATCCCTTTGAACACATCTTATTTATTTGCTCTGCCTTCTTTGTTTTCAAAAAGCAAGTATAGACGCTCATTTAATGTCCTCTATAAAATTTAAAAATTACCAAAAAGAAAATCATATTAGTTTTGGATTGTTGCTTTCACTATGATTGACAAACCGTTTCATAGCTTTGGAATTTGTGCATACCTACCCGCATTTCGAGTGATGCTGCTAATCGAGGGGTATGCCATATAGGCCTAGTACAGATATGGTACACTTACCAAAAACAGATGCGCAATTCAACAGAAGACCAAATATACAACTTTCTGGAACAGTAGCACCAGTATCACTACAATCAACAATAGCAAAACAGAAAAACATACAAATATGGTATCTGATCAGATCTAAATCTGATCAGATCCAATTGAATTTTGGATTGAATCAGAATGACTTTCATCTTTCAGATTGGATAGGATTGACATAGCTCTTTCGGATTAAATCTGATTTTGAGAATGTTTCTACATTATTTTGCAGTTTTCATCATATTTAACAACATTCATCATTAGATTTAATAAAACAATGTAATGGCCATTCTGCTGATTAAGAAATTGTAGCACTCTTGCTGCAATATTCATATTAATCACCTCCAATAAAAGTCAAATTGTTTAAAATCAAAAATTGTTTAAAAAGCTATTGTAAGTAAATTTATGATTTCCGGATCAGAATACAGTCGAACTTGCTTAATATCCCCCCTCTAGTGCGGATGAAAACTGGGACATTACTTAAACGAAGTGGGACATTAGGCGAGGTAGGTTTATGAGAGTTTGTATGGAGAATTGAACATAGAGATCAGTTTTATGTGGGGATATTAAGCAAGGTGTGACATTAAAAGAGAGAATATTAACCGAGTTTGACTGTAATATTTAATCTCGAAATTAAGGTCAGATTCAGGTTTCAGATAGTTTGTACTAAAGGTGTGCATCTGATCCGAATCTGAAGTAATAATCATAAATATAATCCAATCTGATCCGCAACTTTTTGCATAAAATCCGAAAAAATTTGAGTAGGCTACCACAGCCTGGTATCAAAGAAGTTTAAATCATGTAAACATTTAATAGACGTTCCTGTCATGCTTTATTGACAGATATCTATCTATCTATTTAGCCAACATAATTAAGTGGCACTCATAAATCTATGGACGCTAATTATATGATCTTATTTGTGATTGATTTATTGCATTGGGATTAAAAATTCAAATTAACACTGAAACAGTATTAATGACCAATTCAATTTTATGTTATCAGCCAATAACATGTCATATAATATATTTTCACTATAATCCCGTGAAAACAAATCAGTAGTTCATGAACACCTCATGAACAATTCATGAACGTTAAATGGCCCCGAATTTCATGAACTGTTCATGAACTCCTGAACTGCTTTTCACAGGGGAAGTGTATATACAAATCACCATAAGTGTATATATCTTGTAATATCATGAATGGATTGCAGCATCATTACAGCAATATCACAATATCAACACATATGCAAATGATTGCTCTCAAATGAACACAATTGGTTGCTTGGCAGACAAGCATTTGACCAACAGGCCTACATTATTCAAAGAAAACGTAATATTTTTTATTTCAAACCTGATATACGGGAAAAGTGGGTTGACATGATCCAGACTTACAGAGACTATATATCTGAAAGATAAAATTAAAATGGCAAAATGATTACCAGGTTACAAACATATTTTACATTTTGATTACTTGGATTGAAGTGTAGCTTTCATAGAGTAATTTTTTGTCTATGGTTTTAATCAGAATCCTAATACAGTAGGCTAATATCCAATCAAATGATCCAGTAAGAATGATGAGATAAAACTGCAGTAAAGAAATTATATTGATGAATGAGATTCACTAATTGGAAAGACTTAGCTTTTAAAATTAGCACCCATTTTTGTTAAATTAATTCAAAATTACAATAGAAAGCATCAACTTAGACAACATACCTATATTCTGTAAGTCTAGGCATGAGGCACATGTCTCAGATTCTATAATATGGGAATGACCTAATGTGCCGATTAACTTCAATACTTACGCTGTAACCAGAGTTAAGAATCCAACGGTACCAAAAATACAAACAAATTGATGTGGCTTCAGCCATCGAAAAGTTAAAACCTAAGAAACAAGCCATATTGCATTATCAGGATAAAAAAATAACAAAATCTGACTCTAGCCTAAATCTTTCTACACTCATTTTAAACAATTTCAGATTGTTTCTCTAGTCAGTCTAAGGTTGTAAAAAAATAAAAAAGTATATTTTATTGAATTTTAAGTTTTGTAAGTTTTAACTAAGAGAGCTATGCAATTGCTGTTTGATTATTAATTTGTTTAACTTGCTAATTTTTTAGTTTTTAATAAATTCCTTGCAAAAAAAATAAAAATTAAAATTAAAAAATTAAAAAACAGTTTGCTAAATTCCTTTTTCTTGTTAATTGATTATTATGAAATCTGAGTCTATTTAAAATTAAAATTCATTCTTCAATTGATGGGTAGGCATATACTGCTTAAGCTGTCATAAATGACTTTAAAAAGTGACATGTTAGAATAAATTATCTTGCTACATTTTTCAAGTTTTGCTTGTTACTGTTAGTTAGATTCTATGAAAATAATTAAACACCTCATCCTCGCTGTTTAACATTCTTCAAAAATTGAATGGTGTATTTTATTGACGATTCAACAGAACTTAAAGTCTGTATCAGTATCTAATTGTAAAATATCACGATAGCTAACCATGAAAAAATTACCATGCGGGACCAAACCCCAAACCATAGCCTAACTTCCACATTGGTAAATGATGCACATTAGAGATGTGTTACTTTGTTCTAGTTCTAGCAGGAAGTGACAAGGCCCAAAAATAAGCATATAGGTGTGAAATGCATGTAACCATAATATTGACCATGGGAAAATAAGTGTAAAAACAGAGGCATAAAAAACAAGAATATTAACAGTAGCATCCAAATGCTCCAGTTTGTAATATGTAGAGATCGTGCTCTACAACGCTGTTGTAACTTTGATTTTTAGTTAGGCTATTATATTACTGAAATTATCAGGAAAATTTTGTTTTAATCTGCTGGTTTTCACAATTAAATCAGCCTTAGATACCTCTGCGAAAAACAGATCAGGAGTTAATGAACTTTTCATGAACATTGGAGCCATTCAATTTTTATGAACTGTTCATGAACTTCTGAACTGTTTTGCGCAGAGGTATCGATCGATTGGTCATGTTTTATTTGTTTTTTTAAGACTCTCTCCAGTGTCTGACAAAATGTTCAGCCTTCCGGGATCCTAGAACATTTCTCAATTATTTTGTTGAGGTTTGACCTACCTATAAATCAGGAAAATATCAAGTTTATTTTGAATTCGCTCTTGCTTCCTGATATCAAGGACCCAAGGATCCTCACCTTTGTTATAACCCGACTCTCTCGAGAACTTGATATGTTTTCTTCTGGGATAGGCAATAAGCATTAAGATCCAAAGAAATTATGAATAGTTGGTCATATTAAGGTAAGTTGGACAGGACAGCAGACATGATCTACAGTAAATATCGCATAATACGTTATCGTACAATACGTTTTATCAAGTAATGCGTTAAATTATTTTGTCCAGGCCAAAATGCGGTCAAAGTTAACAAATTATTATTGAAAAATATGTTATCACGTAGTGCGTTTTATCACACAATACGTAAAAGATAGTTGATCCCAAGAGGATTTTATATCACTTGATGTGTTATTATTGTAATTTAATTCATTGTTTTGCTGAGGTGTCAACAATTTAATCTGTCAAAGTGTTAGAATCTATGGAAATCGTTTTGCTTATGAAAATGAACAAGTTTTTGATTACAGCTCTTCATGCGAACACTAGCCTATCAGATTTTATGAATAGTCTGAGTGATTGTTGTGAATGTGATGTTGGAAATATTCATAAAATCTTCAAATGTTTAGCTAAATTTGAGCTAGTTTTTCAGAAATAAGTTATATGAACATGGATGTTTAATTCATATTTCTTTATAAAACAATGCGCTGATGTAAAGTCTACGCCCCCATTGTGAAATTCTCACGACTTTTTCTTTTGTTTACTCTCTGTAGTTTTTATTTCTATTGTTCTTTCAAAATCGTGTATCACAATTATCACTTAATGTATTATTTTCTTCAGGGTCCCAATGATAAAGTATTATGCGATATTGACTGTAGAGTCTATATATAGGGTTAAGACAATGGAACTGTAAACAAAATAGCGGATTCTTGTGGAATAGAGTGTATAATGAATTTAAGTACGCATAAACCTATATTTATTTCATTGTTTACTGTATTACTATAATCATTAAAAAAATGCTCTCTGAGCACACCCAATTATTTTTAATAAACTTACAAACCTTTAAAGTGTTCTTTAATTATAAACACAAAAACATGTGCATTGTAGATTGTAGGCCTACTGTATTTAATTGCAAAATTATTTAAATCAATTAAGTCACACGTTTGAGTAGTCTGCTCACAGTCTCTCTGTAAATCGGGAGCTTGAAAAAACAAAAGCAGTTTGCTAACTCTGTTATTTTTCAGATAGCAAGCATTAAATTGATGAGCTGGTTAGGGGGTGGGCCTATGTAGGCCTACTGCTTGTTTGACGAATCAATCACAATTTTTGTGCTTCCTCGAGCTTGCACAGGTAAGTAAAGTTGTCGTCAGTGTTGTACTGAAATGATATGTACTTGTATACATCTATAGCATTATGTATGTCGACTGCTGCTTTGGCTGGTCGAGTGGTCGACCTTTGGACTGTGGTCGAAACGAAATGTGGACGAATGATTTGATACTGCCAGCAGTGCCAGACAGCTAATGCACTAGACAAATAATTGTATAACAATTGTTGATCTATGTATACCATACCTGGGATCTACGAGACATGTTTCTAATCTAAGTGTTCTCTCCAAAAGATTATCCAGAAGATTCGAAATAGTTACATTAAATGCGGAATTTACTGACACACCAGATGTCCGCCCTCTTTAGTTGTGATGCTGCCTCGGATACACGATATATAGTCTTTTGCACAAATAACATGACGTCATGTATAATCCTATTTTAACATGCCAGTCCAGATTGTAAATTTGTAATGGAATTTCTCTGGACAAATTCACGACTTTTTTTGTATGTTTGTACTTTTACTGTTGTATATGTTTTCACTGGTGAATGAAATTGCACGTAAAAACACCGGTTACCTGGTTATTGTTAAATCGTCAATGATATTATATGCATTCATTTGGAAATTATAAAACATAAATTACAAAATATCATGATACATACTAAAAATAACTTTTAGCATTTCAAAAGCTAAATTTTAAATTGTGCAATGGAGTAAAGGTATTATTATTATTATTATTATTATTATTATTATTATTATTATTATTATTATTATTATTATTATTATTATTATTATTATTATTATTATTATTATTATTATTATTATTATTATTATTATTATTATTATTATTATTATTATTATTATTATTATTATTATTATTATTATTATTATTATTATTATTATTATTATTATTATTATTATTATTATTATTATTATTATTATTATTATTATTATTATTATTATTATTATTATTATTATTATTATTATTATTATTATTATTATTATTATTATTATTATTATTATTATTATTATTATTATTATTATTATTATTATTATTATTATTATTATTATTATTATTATTATTTATTATTAACCGAAAAAAATACGCTTCGGGCCGTCAATTGGAGGAATATAAAGATATGAACATGAAACATGGCCTATGTTGCCGCAAAAAATTATAAGATACCCGACGGAAAGTATGGATTCGATACGCTTCAGTCTCAATCTCGAATACAGTAGATGCAAACAGACATATCGACGTTTATATATAGTAGATTTTTCGTAATATTATTATTATTATCATTATCATTAACATATTTGTTTGTCTCAAGTATTAAAATAAAATTAAAATTAAAATACAATTGCACACACACACACACCCCGGATTTTAACTTCATTGTTTCTAGCCGCTAGGGCGTGGTTCTAGGTCTAATTAATGAAACCGTTATAGACACTTTGTGTTAATTTTTCATGGTGTCAGATGATGAGTTGCATAATGCATATATAATGCAGCATATGAATCAGCATTTTAATAATCATTTGAAATATTTGAAGTTAATCGTTGAGCAATGTAATGTATCTATCGTATGCGCATGCGTAAGGTTATTTATAACTAAATGATTGCGCAGTTTTAAATCAGAGTGTTAGTGACGACCAGTGTATTGTCTTCGTATCTTACAAGCAATAGCAAATTACCACCTATATGATAATTATCGTCTAATCATTATCAATACGCCTGGGTCTGGACATATGGTCTGCATAAGTTTGAGACAGAGATCCGATAGAAATAGAATAAAAGGCATTATTATCCGTCCAGACATCGTCATCTACTAACCAGAAATTAATGCAGTGTACTGTTTGAATGTAGTTGAATAGAAATGTTGCTGATTAGAATGTTCTTCGTTTTACTTGCAGCATATTGTGTCTTTGAAATTGATGGAAAAGCTTACTCTAAGTGCTACACATTACCGCATCCAACATTAATACAAAGAAATAACTGTTCATCGATAACTGTGCCAAATTTTGCGTGTTTTGGAGCATGCAAGTCTTCGTATATCCCACAATTTGGATCAACTATGAAAGGGCAAGTAGAAAGTCGGGCATGCCAACCAAACGCTTTCAGAATCATGGATTTTAAATTGCAATGCATACATGGAATAGAAAATGCACGGATAATTATTGTCAAGTCATGCATTTGCAAAACGATGAATGTGGATATAAGGATTTGACGATAGCAATCAATCATGGATCAAGCAAAAGATCATGAACATTAATATTTACAAAACAACATTGCTTTCTTCAAATTACAATTACCATCTGCCGAGCCATGTAATGATTTGGTACTGTAAGTATAATATATAAATACTCAGTATTACTTAGGTGTACTATAAAGTATCTTTATACGAGTATCCATAATAATCAGCTTAATTGTAATAACATCTAATTTAATCGATACAGTACTGCAGTAATCTATTTCAAATATATAGAATACATTACTTGTAATCTTTAATTCAATCACTTAATTTGAATATTATATTCTGACATGACTCTGACGTTCGTTTCTTCAGCACAGCACAAGGGCCTGTCTATATTTGATGGGGGTGTTGTTTTAAATTAACAATCGGGCTGAACTTACATATAATAATTATGAAAATACAGTATGAAAAGATGTTCTGTGCTGCAATTTCTATCCTACTATTGAGTATTGATGTTACATCAGCACGTATAGCTATTCTATTACATTATCAAAACTTGTTTAACCTTTCTCTGAATATTAAACTCCATCAACAGAACGTATAAAATCATGATAAAATTATGCATTAGAAAATGATTATGTTGATAAATTTTCCAGTACAAAATCAACATTTTTGTAAAATGTTTTCGGTATCAGAACATGGTTCAATGATGCCATACAAATGTCACAAATGCTCAATAAGTTGTTACCAAAATAAGATCAACACAAGCAATATCACAAACCATACAGAAAATCAGATTCAAACGTATACGGTACACAAAAGAATATCTTAATTTTAGTCTGTACACTCTTGACTGTGCCACTATATATGGCCATGATATGGCGTAGTGCCACTACGCCATACAAATATTTAGGATATCGATATTGAATATTTTATGAATAATTAATCTATACACACACAAACAAGCACAGTTGTGTTTTAAAGCGTTAGACAAAATTGGAAATTCCATATGATATAGCCACTATATGCTGCTAGGCTTATAATTTTTTACAAAAACAATGTGATCAATTTATCATCTTTCAACAGAAAGGAGCATTCAAAACATAATTGCCGTTGCCGCATCTTGCATATATTATTACAGTCATTTCCTCATCTCAGCGTAACTTTTGCTGATTACGCAAGCACTAATTTCAATATACCGAAACACGCGCTAGACAGTGTTGGTATGGTATGTACAGGTAGGAAGAATTTCTTTTATACCTGTTCCAAACTTTGAGGTGTGGATGTATATAAATATGTGTGAGGTGTTTATGTGTATCTAGGTTACTTGGGTGTCAGAATTAACATCACATCCCGCCCCCTTGTGACCTCTAAGACATTATCTTTGGAAAACTCGTGAAGCTTTTCAATATATTGAAATGGCCTTTTGATTTTTGTTTCGTAATCAACATAACATACAAAGACAATGTAATTAGATGTGTGTCACTCACAACACCGTTTAATAATTATAATTTATCAAACAATAGCCTGTGCCACCATTTGCATTATTATGAATCGCTATAATTAATTAAATATATGGCATGAACAGATATATTATATATATATATATATATATATATCCTATTTGTATTAATATCGATATACATTATATTGTCTTGTGGCCTAGAATGTTTGGAGAAGTATCAACATATATTTACGCTGCAAGCAGAGAGCTCAGAGAGTATCAACGTAACTATGAAAGAGCTTCAACGAGAAGGCGAACAGTTCCAATAATTTCTAAATCAGATTTTGATGCCGCTGCTCTGTTGAATTTCTTTATTATCAGCAAACGATTAGAGGTGAGCGAGACAATTATTATGCAACCTGTTACAGTGTCTGTGTCGTAAGGCTCATATCTTAATTTGTGACATTCCTTAAATAAATCACCAGCCACCATTTAAATCTATATAAAGAAACAGAATGAACTCGATTAGCACTGGCGACGTACTTACGAATTCTTCCACCCACAGCTAAAAAGAAGAGTCTGTCTGCATTGCAAGCTAGTGAATACTGATTGATGATGATAGTGATTAATAACGTCTTAATTTGCCTCAATTATACGAATCAATTTACGTGAATTCTATAATGACCCAACCCGGGATGAGCGACGTAAATCCTTGGTCTAAATGTTTTAGATTTATGAAGCAAGATAATTATTATTCCTATTTAAATTCAGAATGATATCATAATTTAAATAGTTTATATATAATTATATATAGATATGAAAAAAGATAATACAAGAACCTGTTCCGTAACTCGGAGTTTCACCTGTTTATTTTTGCGATAATCTGTCTGACGGTTTAACCGTCTGATTACAGAAGAGTAAACGGATGATAGGAAAATAAACGCGTGAAACTCTGAGTTACGGAAAAGCCTCTAGCCTGATATTTGTTTCACTTCTATATTATGCTCTCTTTTATGAAACATTGAACATTTTCGCGTATATGTGTTTACCTCAAATATGATATTAGTTTACATATAAAATATTACGACAATTCAACATCTACTTACGTAGTATCGCATTCAGCCCAACTTTGACTCAATGCGCTGAGTAAAAATCATCCAGAATGTCTTTAAACATATCCTCTATACCCTCGCCAGTTGCAGAAGACGTGATATAATGACTAATCGAATAAATGAAATAAATTACTTACAAATTACAGCTGATGCTCGTATTGAGCGTCCGACAAAAGTAGGAATCCTGGAATCCTAGATTCCGGAAGGTTAGAGCAAATTCAGAAGACAGTTGATATTTTAAACGATTTATTGGTCAAACATCAACAAAAAATATTCAGAAGAAAATGTAACATTCTTCTATGATTCTAGAAGGCTGAACCTCATAACAGCTGAAGCGTATGATGTGCTCATAACAGCCATTACATAGTCCCATAATCTAATCTAGAAATCTACATAAATCTGTATTTCAGGGTATGAAAACGATACAAGCATGCAACGGTTAAACACCTATCACCATGGTATTATAAGATTAGAAGGTCTAAAGATGAATGATACTACAAAGTAGGGGGATACAAAATGTTGTGTAGTTCATGGCATTCAGAGCAAACATTTCCAAACAAAATTGCAATTTTCAGATACGTATATATATATATTATAAATTTTATAGTTGAAAATAGTTAAAAATTAGATATTCATCTTGCTACTTAAAGTTTCACGGCTAAGCGATCCTGGCAATTTATTAAAACCTTTAATAAATTGCTTGATGATAGCTTAGGCGTGAAACTTGAAGTAGCAAGATGAATATCTAATTTTTGACTATTTCCAACTATAAAATTTGCTCTGCTGTATAGCATTGAGCACTATCGCATTTAGTAAAGGCAAATAATAAATATATTTATAATAAAATTATGTTTATCTAATAGCAGATAATATAGGGCTCTATGTCTTCCTTTGACAGAGCGGTAAATAATAATAATATATGGCGAAAGAGTCAAAGAATACACATTCTTTACTGTTACTTAAGTTTCACGCATTTCACAGCGATCTTCAGACAAATTTTTTATCTATCTGATCTTATCTATCTTATTGAGTAAAAAATCTGTCTGAAGATACCTGAAACTATGAAATGCCTGAAACTTGAGTAACAGTAAAGAATGTGTATTCTTTGACTCTTTTACCATATATTATTATTAAATATATTTTTAATAATAATATATGGCGAAAGAGTCAAAGAATACACATTCTTTACTGTTACTCAAGTTTCACGCTTTTCACAGCGATCTTCAGACAGATTTTTTACTCAGATTTTTTACTGATTTTTAGATTGAGTAAAAAATCTGTCTGAAGATCGCTGTGAAAAGCGTGAAACTTGAGTAACAGTAAAGAATGTGTATTCTTTGACTCTTTCGCCATATATTATTATTATTTACCGCTCTGTCAAATGAAGACATAGAGCCCTATATTATCTGCTATTAGATAAACATAAATTTTATTAAATATATTTTTATATTTATTCATTTATTTATATATGCATTTTTTTTTTTTTGGGGGGGGGGCAGTAAAAATAAAATTGCAATTTGCAGAAACGTATCTTCTTCCTAACATTATTATTGAAATGAAAGTCAGACGACCCGTTTAATCAATCACTGTTAAGTTAAGAATAGTTAGACAAGTACACATAGACCTACATACCCAGTAGTATTCTTTTGTGCCCATTCAGCCACGTCATTGATTAATGATTTCTTATGGGATAGATCAATCTGATGAAGAACACAACAACTAAAATAGTCAGTATATTAAAATGAGAATATTGATTTTCCAATTCAATAAAGATGAAACAACGTCAATATAACATCGATCTATATATAATTGTATCTTTTTATCTAATGTATGTGCAGAACATAATTATTATCATTATTTAGAAACGTTTAAGCTTTATAAAAATAGGTTGAGTGAGAAAAGGGAAAGAGATAATTTTTCTGACATCAATCACGGGGGTTTTGATCAATGTGACTCTGCTGTTTCGTGATCGATTTATCAACTTTTCACGTTCTCGAGTTGTTTTGATGCCCGTGACTTCGATTTCAGTTCACAGTACATAGAAGAAAAGGGTACATAGAAGAAAAGGGTAACAATGAGAAAGTCGGCGAGTCGGTGAGTTGACTTTTCTCACCCACCCCATTAAAATAGAACATATGCAATAGAAATAAATTACAGCATTTACAAAACAAACGAATAATAGAAGAACACAGATGGCTGGATTGTAATAGTTATATTATGTTATGGTGATCATTAGCTGATATGTTATTCAGTCCCTAACAAACCTGATTGCGGGCCTGATTGCCAACCAAGTTGCATTTCAGGGACAGAGACAGTAATGCGGTAGTAATGAGTGACATTCAAAGAGATAAATATTCTCCTTTCACCAAACAGAGTACAACATAGTACAGGAGGCTACACAAGATCGCATACACTACTTGATCGTATAATTACTCCATAGAATTGCTGTTTACTGGTCTGATCTAATATCGAAATACTATACTCAGCAATGGATTTTTGACGACAAAGCATGCTCATCATATTGTGGGTGACTAGCAATCAGTTAGCATGTAGTTAACTGAAAACAGAATATTATTACTATATTATTATAATCAATCCTTTCATCTTCATTAAAGCACTAACCTTGTTTCCAATAACAACAAGTTTTGAATTTTTACCACCACAAGAATAAAGTTCGTTCTTCCATTGCACAAAATTTGATAATGGTGGAATAGTAGTAGTATCATAGACTAGCAGACATATCTGAAGAAAATTTATCAAATGATAATTAGGCTACATTTCAATAACAAAATTCCCAGTATCATTCAATGTGTTTGAACTGGATAAAAATGTTCATGAACTCAGATTATCCAATATTCCACAAATTAAGAATTTGTGATGAATATTACTTACTTCAGTCATATTGAAAATGAACACCGAATAATCTGCTTTATCCCTAATAAATATGTTAAGACAATCTTCAAACTTGTACTTAGCAGTGTCGGGCACATTAAATGTATCTGAAACCGCTAAAATATGATAATAAATCAGAAAGATTTTATAGCTATTAGTGTCAAAATCTAGGAAAGCTTTTATTGATAACTTTCTTACATATAACAATATTGCTGTGTTTATTTTTATTTTTGTTTATAATGTGTGATTATAGCTCGAATTTGAAGTTTTAAAATGTTTTTTTGTCAAATTGGCAAAAATTACTGCTTTTTGATAAATTATTATTGCATCTACAATCGAGAGTACAATCTACATATCTGTGAATTGTTCTTCATTTTTAACTATACGAAATAAAAAAAGTTGAGTTCATGAACTATTCATGAAACTCCTGAACAATTCAATAATTCATGAACGTTAAATGGCCCAATTTCCATACACAATAAACATGAATGTTCATGAAAATTGGCCAATCAACGTTCATAAACATTGAACTGCTTTACAGGGGATCTCTGAGATAACTTAGAATACTAAAGTATTCTGCGTGCGGAACAGGGAAATATTTTGACAAATGAATCTGGAGCATGCACTGTGAGTTTCAATAGTTGTGATATGTTATGTGATATAGTTTGATCATAATAAGCAAATAATTTTAAGTTAATGAAGACACAAGTTAGCTATTAATTATGATCAGGGTCAGCCCTAGCCCTTGTGCAGACTAAAACCAATCTTAAGGAAAGCGTGTAAACACTTGAGAGTATATCTTAACTTTCGTTAAGATCGGTTTTAGTCTGCACACAGGCTAGGTCAGATCTTAAGCAAAATTGTTTGTTGCTTAGTGTTACCTTATATATGGTGATATATACCTACATCAGTTTGAGAATAGAGTTCTCGTCGCACTTTTAAGTATGATTGATGTCCAGCTAGATCCCAAAATGTGATTCTTACTGTTTAAGATAGACATTTGAATTACTCGTTAAATGATGTACCCAAAGCAAATCAAGTAAATCAGAAAAAAATCAATAACATACCATCTTTGGGTCCATTCTTCAACAGCTTGAAACCTGAAAGAGAAATATTTGACAGTATTTTTCTTTGACAAGGGGTAATATGAATTGAGCCATTTTGTTACTAATCACTGGAAGGAGTCATCTAGGTCATAAACAAGTTTATAAACCTGTTTTAAAGAAATTTGTTTGCATAAATAAACACTCCTTGTCTGTGTTCCACAAAACTTCTAGGTTTATTTGAAAGCATACTTCAATGCTGCTTATAATTTTGTATTTCCGATAGAAAGTAGCATATAGATTCCTTTGTTTATTGTCATTTGATTCTCTAATAATATTTTATCGTTCTACAATTTCAGCGGTAAGAGAATAGTGTTATATAGTAGAAGTTTGGTAATGTGACCATTATTAACATTGAATATACTTATAAACTTACCATAATCCACACCAATTGTTTCCTGGTATATCTTGTCAAACTGAAATAGAACAATAATTCAGGCATATCAAATTTCCAACTGAATTTAGCAACTACTTGAAACTATATATAGTGATTGATTAATAATAAATAAACGAAAAAATCAGACATTCATATTTGCTACTATTAGTTTCACGCCAAGGCGATCATCAGGCAATTTAATCAATTAAACAGCTCTGCATTTATGGCATCGAGCACTATTGAAACAGCAAAGACAACACAAGTACCTTGATATTACTATAGTGATTAATTATATCTATTTATGAAAAATCCATTCTTGCAAAATCAATCCCTGGAGAAAGACTTTGAAGTTGTATTATTACCAATACAAAGTGCACAATCTATAAACAAGATACATTGTGCCTTTACTAGTTTACTAGAGGTAGAAGTTTCATATGCATCTTCTGTATCATTGAGGCGAAATTGTGACTGAATGACCTTGAGACTTACATTCAGCTATGCTGAAACAAGGGTCCAGGGAGATGTGCCTGTAATTCTGACTTAAATGACATATTATCAGAGCCATCAAAACAGCTGCTGTTCTTACAAATTTAAACCAACCGGTTTATGAAATATGATGGGAAGAGACTTGACGGTACAACAATAATTTTGAGGAAGTCAGAAACCCCCTTGTCAGTTGACAATTTTCGAAACACATTCACAATCTGTTGTGCACTGTTGTGTTGTGCCTGTTGAGAGAGATTTCTTACCAGTTTCTAGTTACCCGCATCTGATTGTAGATAGCTTGTGGCATTTTTTAGAAGAAAAATATGTCAAGCGAATGAAAATAGGTAGACTATTATAATGTTATAATGTGACTGTTCATCTAATATTATATTACCAAATTACATTCTCTATCATGGCTATAACAGCCTGCAGAGCGAAGACAATACTATAAGAAATGTGTAATAAATATATTACCGAGTTATTTATCTAATGTATTATCAAATAACTTTTCTAAATTATGAATGCATTTTCAATAAATGAATGTTTCAATAGCACTTTATAGATAGAAATGCTGTTGTGGACATTTTGCAGCCGACTGGGCTTAAGGTAGTTCTAACATTGTGAACTAACCTGATTTTCGCATAAAGATTTGATAAGACAGGTTTTTCCTGCTTGTGATTCTCCAATACAAACAATCTACAATTGGAACAAAGCAAGGTCAAATCAAGAGCATAACCGATTATCATCAACTTTCATTAACAGACTGTAGACGGAATACTATCCCTGTCAACAGATCCATAAATATTTTAAATGATGTGTTCGTCAACAGCTGATCATGAGGAGATTCATAAATAAACAGTTCATGAACTCAACAAAATTTGTTTGCGGGGTGACATTTCCATAAAATGTTTCTGATCGCTTTATGGAAAGCTCATGAGAAGTGGGTTCGTCAAATTTGAATAGTCCACAGTCTCTCAACTTTTTTTGAGAAAGTAGGGTTTATGAATGTTAATGTATCAAATCGATTTCACTGGAGTAATTAAAAGCTATTTTGAGGTCCTTAACTGTTCAACAGAATATCTGGAAAAATCAATAAAAAGGGTAGTTCCACTACCCTTGCCAATACCCTTGAAAGCATAGTTCATGAACTGCTGATAACTGCTTTTGAGGTGTCCAAGAACTGAGTTCATAAAAGTTAAATGACCCCATTTTCATTAACACAAATGAATTGTGTGGCATTTGATCACCTTGCAATGACTGAAATCATATCATATCATCATTTAAATTCTCCTCACTTCACAAACCTTGATCCAATCAGCTTTTTTCATCTCATTATCGATGAATCCATTCAGATCATTTATCCGTTTTGTAACTAGAGACTCATCCATCACTTTAATCAGATTTTTTTCTCAAGCAATATGTAAAATTATCATTGAAGAGGAAGTTGACAGGAATTGCCAGTTTGTAGGCCATGAACATGATCTGAAAGAATCAAGTTTAAAGAAATATCTGCTATCTGAGTAAAAAGAATCCTACAAGTAAAGCAATCACAGCCAATAGTGGGATTCAAGTGATTCTTTTAAATCCCCTTTGAATTTAGACTGCTACTAGCCTGAATAGTTGACTCTTTGCTGATTTGATAAATAGGCAATGTCTATGCAAAAATATTAAATAACTAAATTATTTCTATTATTAATTTTGGAATCAAACCATATGAAATGTAGGCCTATAAATAACTCAGTATATAAACATTGACAATGACAAAATATATTCATATACATTGCCTGCGGCAATTCTGAGTAGCTGTACCATTTCACTTTGGGAATATTATGATGTATTTTAGTTTGTGAATTTATGAAGTTTTGTATCATATCCTCATTCAACAGTATTTAGTTTAGATATCCATGAGATATCCAAATCTTTTCAAATTTTCATATCAACCATGACATAGACTATATGATAAAAACAACAACAAAAAATAGTATTTTTCTGGCAATTTCCCCTCCATAAAAGTTTGTAAGTTCATGAACAGTTCATGAACTCCTGAACTGTTTTTTGGAGAGGCTACCGACAAGGAGCTATTTATTACTCCAACTGCTTATCTTGTTCATAATCTTGTTTCCACCATTGATAGGCTATTCACAAATCAAATTTAAGTATATTGAATCGGTATAATCTATACAGTTTATAAAGGCGAATGTCTGTGTGTATATGTGATGGTATGTCGCGATTTTCTCAGCCATTTCAAAACCGAATGAATAAAAAAACATATCATCTGATAGATAATTGTAAGTAGTTAAGTACCTAACAGGCTTTTTCACAGTTATCCTTTGATTTGCGTATTGAAAGAAAATTTCATTTCATTCACTGATTTTGCTTTGCTTTTCAATCGCCATTTACGACATGCTTTGGTGCGTCGCGTTTCTATTGTTTTATATTAAAATCAAAGTGTTCTCCAATTTCATTTCACATAAAAGGTAGTTAATTCAGCCAAAATTAATCCCTCAAAGCAGGTAGTTACACATTGCTAGTATCATATAATTGCTAATTGCAACCTTAGTGAAGTAATCTTTTAGACAGTTATTGCTAATTATTAATCTTTACAAATGTCAGTTTGCTCAGATGAACTTCTTTTGATACTCCAAAATAAGAAAAGAAAATTATACTTTGATTGACATGTTGGAATAATCTATAGCTTATTGGTTTAGGATCATACGCAACTTAGCAACTAGCCAGACGTTTCAAATCTCTGTTAGAGAAGATATGGAAAATTAATGTCGAAACACGCTGAAGATGGAAGCATAAGCGTTAATTTCATGCTGATGCATCAACTTAGGCAAAACAATATCCTAGTTAAAACCCACAAATAAAATGTGGAATCTCTATTTTGAACATTCGCAATACTGTATCTTCTAAACATGTTAAGGTTATGTAAAGAATCGATGAGCGTCCAATTGGAATAATTATTGTAAAAGACTGTCACAAGCGTTTTGTGAACTTTTACGGCTACGTCCAGGGCGGACTGACGAAAATAAACATTTACTTAACATTTTGGAGTCTACGGCGTGGGAATACATCGCTTTGAGCGATGGATTTAGGTGTAGTGAATATAGCAATAGTATGTTTTATGAATAAGTTTGATTGATTAATTTAGCCTACTGTACCTTGTATTTGTGTCACTGACTCACTGTCATCTTAGTTACTTAATTTCATATAGGCTTACACCTACCTAACATTGGCACATTGCTTTGCAGTTTATTGTGTTGAGATTCATGCTGATGATTTACACCTTTTGAAGTATATGTGTAGTTTAATATTACTCGGTTTATTATTAATAGTTTTTGATTGGAAGCTTTTATAGTTATCCTTCTTGTTCAGTTTTACGATTGCTGGAGTTTTAAGGTGTGGTATCCGAAGTACGGATGTGTTTAGTATAAAGTATATTTAGCGGCTATAGCGTGGTGCTATATATTTCACCAGGTTATGGGCCCAGATGAAATCACGCATTTGATTAGCTGTTATTGAAAGAAAGTTTGTACCTTCACAAAATAAAGAAATTAACAGGGTGATGGTTATATGATATTTGATGTTATATTACCTTGAGTGATTGGTGATTTTATATCTGCATCATCTATCAAAGTTGTTTGTTTATTTCTACACAACGAAGTTTCACTGACTCTGGTGTACTTCCGTGTTGATGAAATAAAGTATTGTTTACCTGTTTTTTTATTGAAAGTGTTACATACAATTTATTATTATGTCATCTGATGATAAACTCCCAAACATCGAGAAGTTGACTGATTGTAATTGGCCGATATGGAGATTACAAATGGAGGCATATTTCCAAGCGAAGGAATAATGGCCATTGATAAATGGGGATGAAATGGAACCGACGCCGTTGCCGTTGTTACCGATCCCGTCAGAGGAAGAACAAAGAAGGCATGTTGGTGCAAGTGCAAAATATACTGTACGAGCTGCAAGGGTGAAATCGATTCTATTACAAATGGTTTTGATTAATCAACTACATATTATTGCTAGACAAGAATTGACGAAGCCGAAACAATTGTGGGACGAACTTGTCGGAACATTTGATCGCCCTGCATTGTCTAATAAGTTAGATTTGCAGACACGATTGTTAGACATAAGAATGGAAACCGGTTCATCTGTAGACAATTATTTCAAGCAACTACAGGATATTACTGAACGTTTGGCGGCTCTTAAGGCACCTGTCGATAAGGACTTTCAAGGTGCAATTCTTTTAAGAGGTCTAACATCTGAATATGCACCGTTAAAAACAGCCTATATTGCAGAGGGTGACGTCACCATCGCTGAATTAAGAGAAACACTTAAAACAGAAGAAAGAAGGATTATTAATGCTGGTAATAATGTTGACAATACCGTATTATATGTTTCATGTTGTTTTGGTAATACCGGTACTCAAAAAGGAAATATCAATGTTAAGTACAAACCTGGATCTTGTTATGGGTGTGGTCAGATGGGACATTTTAGGAGGGACTGTAAAATAAGACCTTATAAAGATAATTTACAACATCAAGCAAATCAAGTTATTAATCATACTAATAGTGACACTCAAAATTATACTCAAAGTAATAATGGTAACAATGGTGTATTTGCAGCAGTCCATGATTTAAATTATACAAAATCAGCATCATCTTCAGGCTGGTTAATAGATTCTGGTGCAAGTCGTCACATGACAAACGACTTTAATTTAATGCAGGACTATGTAAATTTAATATTGCTGAACCAGTGGTATTAGGAAATGGAAGTAAATGCAATGCCATTGGAAAAGGTAAAGTAAAGATCAAAATGAACTCTAATTTGCATTATGTTATTGACGTAATTTATGTACCACAAATGGCGCACAATTTTTTTGTGTCCCAGTAGCTACAGCTGAAGGGTGTACAGTTAAATTTGAAGAGTATCAATGTGAGATTAGAAACTCTAGTGGTAGTCTTATTGGTAAAGGTAAGAGAGTTGAACAAAATACATCAACTAGAATGTTTAATTGATGAATCCTGTAAACTTATTCAGGACTCTCTATCGTCCAAGTTAGATGTATGGCATCAACGCCTTGGTCATGCGTGTTTCAATAGATTGAAAGAAGCGGTTAATAAAGATATGGTTATCGGTGTAGACTTACCTGCAGGTGAGAGTTTATCTTTTTGTGAAGGATGTGTTATGGCGAAACAGCACCGTTTGCCATTCAAATCAAACAATGAAATCAAGGCACAAAATCTTCTTGATCTTGCACATACTGATATTTGTGGTCCCATGTCGGTGTCATCAATGGGTGATGCCAAAGATTTTATAACATTTATTGATGACTATAGCAGATGTTGCGAGGTTTATTTCTTAAATGATAGATCAGAAGCCTAAGCAATGTTCAAAGAGTTTGAAGTACAAGTAACAAATGAATGCGGAAGAAACACCAAAGCAGTAAGGAGTGACAGAGGCGGAGAATACATTTCTGCAGACTTCCAAAACTTTTTAAAGCAGAAAGGCATAAAGTATGAACCAACACCTGCATACTCGCCACAGAAAAATGGTGTAGCAGAAAGGATGAATCGTACTCTACAAGAGATAGCATTGGCTCAACTTGTACATGCTGGGTTACCAACATCATTCTGGGCAGAAGCCTTGCACACTGTGGTTCTTATTAGAAACAGAATGCCGATCTCACTTTTAGATAGTACACCATATGAAAGATGGTATAAGAAGAAACCGAACTTGAAAATGGTGAGAGTATTTGGATGCACAGCATATGCATTGAAACCCAAGATGGAAAGAAAAAAGTTGCATAATAAATCAGAGAAAATTGTTTCCTTGGTTATGCTAGTGGAACTCATGGGTAGGCCTATCGCCTTTGGAATGAGCGAACCAAAAAGTTAGTGATACGTCGAGATGTAATCTTTAATGAAAATGACTTTGGAGAAAGTCAAGATGAAGTCGATTTTGATGATGCAACACAAGATAATACTAATTCAATTGGGCAAATAGAAGAGGAAGCAACAACCAATGTAGATGAAGATGATCATCCAACTGTTCGACGATCAGCAAGGATCAGGAATTCTCCAGATAGACTAGGAGAATGGGTTACAGATGATGATGTAAATGTAAGTGATGACGTAGAATCTCATAATTCATTTCACTGCTTGTTTTTTACATCATCAATTACAGAGAAAAAGTCAATTGAGGAATCTCGAAAATCTGAGCAAGCTGAAGAATGGAACACCGCAGCTGCTAATGAATTTCAAGCGTTACATTCATGGATACTTGGGATCTGGTAGAATTACCACAGGATAGAACAGCAATTGGTTGTCGCTGGGTTTTCAAAATCAAAGAGAAAGGTGGGAAAGTCAAGAGGTTTAATGCAAGGTTAGTAGCAAAATGATATTCATAAGTAAATGGTGTTGATTATCACGACACGTTTGCTCCTGTTATACGCTTCAACATTTTAAGAACATTAGGCATACTTGCATTGGGCGTACAGAAAAATATGATTATACATCAAATGGATGTGATTACTGCCTTTCTAAATGGACATTTGGAAGAGGATATATGTATGGAGCAACCACCCGGGTATATTGAGAAAGGACAAGAGCATTTAGTATGTCACTTAAAGAGATCATTATAAGGTCTCAAGCAATCACCTAGATGCTGGAACACTTTATGATATTTTAAAACAATTAGGATTTGTACAATGTCAAGCTGACCATTGTGTATTCGTTATGAAAGATCCATTTATTGTTATTGCTATCTATGTTGACAATTTAGTATTACTTACAAATACTGTTGGTGAAATGATGAATCTGAAGAAAAGCTTATGTGAACCTTTCAAGATGTCAGATTTGGGTAGTATTCATCATCTTTTAGGAGTTAATGTTAATGTCACTGAAAATGGACTGTCATTAACCCAACAGTGTTATATCGAGAAACTGTTCAAAAAATTTGAATTACAAAATGCAAAGTTTGTTTCTACACCAACTGATCCTAGTGTTACTTTGATGAGGGATGATGGTGTATCAAAGACAGTGGATAAAACTCTTTATCAATCTTTGGTAGGAAGTCTGATTTATGCTGCAATGGCAACTAGACCTAACATTCAATTCGCGGTTGGAATGGTCAGTGGATACTCTTATCAGTCCTTTGAAAAAAAGTTTGTATAACTTAAAGGTTCTGAATAAATGATGATGATGATGATGATGATGATGATGAACCCTAGTCAAGCTCATTTATATGCAGCTAAAAGAATTTCACGCTATTTGAATGCAACTAAATTAATTTGGTTAACATATAAAAATAGTTGGAGTCATTTATATGGTTATTCTGATGCAGATTATGCAAGAGATTTAGATGATCGTCACTCTACATCTGGTTATATATTTACATTATCAAATAGAGCCATTAGCTGGTATAGCGGAAAACAGAAATCGGTAGCCTACGCTTGTCTACCGCTGAAGCAGAGTATGTGTCTCTATGCGAAGCTTCAAAAGAATTCGGTCTTCCTTATTCAGTTATTTTCTGACATTGGAATGGATATTACTCTTGTACTCATGAACGAGGATAACCAAGCTGTAATTGCTTTATCAAAGAACCCTGTGCACCACTCACGGTCAAGGCACATAGATCTTGTTAGATGTCATTTTATCAGGGAAGCTGTTATGAAGAAGAAAATTGATTTAGTATATTTTCCAACTAATGAAATGATAGCTGATATATTTACTAAGCCTTTGCCTAAGTTTCAATTTCAATATCTTAGAAGTAAGATGGGACTCTGTTATGACAATGTTTAAATAATCAACGTGAGTGGGAGTGTTGAGATTCATGCTGATGATTTACACCTTTTGAAGTATAAGTGTAGTTTAATATTACTTGGTTTATTATTAATAGTTTTGGATTGGAAGCTTTTATAGTTATCCTTCTTGTTCAGTTTTATGATTGCTGGAGTTTCAAGGTGTGGTATCCGAAGTACGGATGTGTTTAGTATAAAGTAGGCCTATATTTTGTCTTACAGTTTATTATATTATCTTGAAGTTTGCTTTATTAGAGTAACTGTGTTATTTATTTTTGTCTTTGCTTTTTGCGGCTATAGCGTGGTGCTACATTTCAACATACATATTGCACTATTGTCGATTTCTATGGTTGAATTCACTTAAAACAAAGATTAAATTTTAGTTCCGATTCTTCTCATTATTAATTTCTTAACAATTAGGATAAGCAATGGCAAGATGAAGACGATATCCTTCGCAAACGGATACAAATGTTGACTGCAATAATTCTTCGCCATATATATTAACATTGAATCGATAGCTTTTGCTTAAACTCTGATTGTGAAGGTAAACTCCAATGTTTAGTTTGTCAAACTATTGTCAGCAAGTTGAAAACATTGTTCAGATCGTCATTCATATTTAATTAAAAACATTTACAAATTTTATATTCTTTTCTATCGATGATAATTTCACGAATAAGAAGTAACATGCTATTAAGACAAAATAGACAAAATAATCACAATCTAAGGCAAAATTGCAAAAAGTTATTTTCACTGCATCTAAATCCACCGCTCACGATGATAGGCCTATATTCCCATGCGGTAGGCTACACTCATTTACAGGAAAGCAGAATACAATGGACCTCGTTTTATATTTTTCGGTAACTTTGTTTCCGTTTTCTGTAAATCAGACGTGCTCCAGGATGCCAGTCTGCAAATAATGGCCATCTCGACAAGATCTTGGGGGCAGGAGCACCAAAAACAGTTAGGCTAGGGTTATATGGACGCACCGAACTCAATTCGAATTAGGTGCGACACCGAATAGCATTAAATTCGCATTTGGGGTTATACAGACGAACCAAATGTCGACGATGTTTAAAAACTGGCCAAAATGTCACGTGATAGGAAGTAGTTTTCTTGGAATTATGCCGCATGGTTTGAAACCAGAGTGTTTTGTTTGCATTATTTTTCATTTTCAGCGATTTTTCCGTTCTATTTTGCCTATCTATAGTTTGAAACTTGTATGAAGTAGTAATCTCGAAGGTTTGCAAGCATTTTTACGGGAGACAGTTTTTGTTCTAGCAAGGCATAGTACTCAGACCAAATTGAATGCGAATTTCCATTTAGATAACGTACTATGATAAAAGCGACCCCAATTCTAGTGCTGATGCATTGTGATTGACTAGAAGAAAGCGTTTTTAAATGTTTTAAATCATGATTTTGGAAAACATCAGCTTCCCTGTCAGCCATCTTTCAATCATATAAACAAGTCACATAACAACTTCCCAAAAGCGATGTTCTTTCCATCGCATTGCCATGGAAACATTCTTTAAAATGATTTATGATTTGTACATCCCCCGGTTTATTGCCATATAAGGTAAATATAGGAGCTCAGTCACGGCACTGTGAGTGGAGTGTATTTAGTTCGGTGCGATGATAGCTCGCTCGTATAACGCGGCGATGAATTTAATTCATGGAGAAGAGCTCCGCACGTCAAGGCTTGACGTGCGGAGCTAGCTTGACGCACTTAATGTTTTTTGAGGAATGTTGATGAACCGAATGATGTTATACGAAGCGCGCTATCATGAGATTTAATTCGAATGAACGAATCAATTGAGTTCGGTGCGTCCATATAACCCTAGCCTTAGGGCAGCAACTGATCAAATTTGACTTCAGGGGCAAGAAAATCCATCGTTTAGGCAAAAATTATGAAGAAGACTAATGTCAAAAAATTCATTTTTAGCTGCCAATTTTTGATTTTGATGAAAACTGCAGCTTCAGGGGTTGCAATCACGAAAAAATCTTAATCTGGAGGGTGCAACTGTCATGCTCCAGTATGCAAAGAATGGCAATCTCGACAAGATCTCGGAGGCGGCAGTGCCGAAAAAAATTAGGGGGCGGCAAGTGATCAAATTTGATTTCAGGGGAGGCAAAATCCACCATTTCAGCATAAATTGCATAGAAAATGACAACAAAAATAATTTTTAACTGTCAATTTTGGAGGGAAACTGCAGCTTGAGGGGCGGCAATCACGGGAATTATCTCGGGGGCGCAGCTGGCAGCTGCCATGCTTTGCAGACCGGGCTATGCTTTAAAGACCAGCCAGCCAGGCTGTACAGTTTGCTTTCTGCGTCTGAGATCATGGCCCAAGAACAAGCATTTCAACATATAGCTTTTCCCCACGGCAGTATAGATAATAGCCTAGGCTATAGCATAGCCCACGGTTGAGGGTTGACGACTCCGGACTGACGTTCGTAACTTCGTTGACGGTTTCAACTTTCAACTAACTGTGCTCAGTTTTCAAGGGGTAATGCAAAGCAAAAACTCAAGATATACGAGAATGTGAATATAAAGTTTATAGTTAGCATTGCTTTAACAATTTACCTGTCTTCCTGTTATCCAACCAACGCCCAACTTATCTGTTAAGATTACTTAATTTTGATTTGTTATGAAAATCAGCCATTACGTGAATGCCTCTTGGGTTTAGAATTTTAGTTATACATTTGAAACTAAAACGCAAACGAGGCTGCGCGAAAATTATTGACACGTCTTAGACAACATTAGGAAAAACTTCGGAGAAACAAGCAATTTATTTACGAAATACACACTATAATGGATATATCTACTTTGGTATGTAGCCTTAATCAAACTGGTAAACCCTCGTTTTGTCTTTTAGTTGTACTCATTTTTATTCAGGATACACATTCGCTCCAAAAATCAAACGTACGTCTTGTCCTGGTCCTGGAGACAAAACTTTTGTATAATTAGGCTAGTTAATGTTGTAGGCGGCCTACAACCACCCTATGCAAGGTGATTTTCAAGGCTTTGATATCTTATTTCGAACAAGCTACATATACTACGATGATCTGCTATGCCATATTATATCATTGTATCGCAGTTTTATTAAATTTGAATTTTGTCGGATTGACATCGATGTCGAATAAAGCTTTCCCAGAGCCTCACTATGAAGCAACTGGGGAATAACCGCACGTGACGTCATGGCATCAAATTAAGTAATCATTGACCAACAGTGCAGTAATGTTTATACTTGATTAGCTTATATTTCAAAATTTCAAAAAGCAAATTGACATTGATTCCCGGGCATTGATTATTGGGCCTGTAGATCTTATAAATTAAATTCAATCTCAGCAGTTCCAATTTTGTTATTGCACAATCATACTTCTTCAATGGTCTCCTTCCAACTCCATATATATTTATTGTTCATTGGCAGGAAGCGTCCTTATACACAATCAAAGGAGTTGCAATTTTAGATAACGACGGAGGACGTCTAATTGCTAAGGTAGGCCTATGCTTATTACCGATTAACAATTTTTGATATAGGCCTACATGATCTTAGTAGGCCTATGTCATTTTTGTTAATTTGCTTTGCACTTGACAGATAAATAGGACAAAATAAATGATACATATCATTGGCGTGATGAATTGCTAGTATTGTGTCACTTGTTAGGTAATCCAATGGCATCATTTACAATTACATGCACTACCAATTCTTAAAAGTTCAACTTGTATAGTGGTATATCTTAAACAAATTTTGAACATATATCTCTTATTTGATTAACTTCTTCAGCTGCACTTGACTGTATTGATCTAGTAGAACATGATTTTCGATCAATCAAAGGCATAATAATAGGCCTAATTAATAATAATAATAATAATAATAATAATAATAATAATAATAATAATAATAATAATAATAATAATAATAATAATAATAATAATAATAATAATAATAATAATAATAATAATAATAATAATAATAATAATAATAATAATAATATATGGCGAAAGAGTCAAAGAATACACATTCTTTACTGTTACTCAAGTTTCACGCTTTTCACAGCGATCTTCAGACAGATTTTTTACTCAATCTTTTACTCAAATCTCAAATTTTTACTTTTTTGAGTAAAAAATCTGTCTGAAGATCGCTGTGAAAAGCTTGAAACTTGAGTAACAGTAAAGAATGTGTATTCTTTGACTCTTTCGCCATATATTATTATTATTTACCGCTCTGTCAAATGAAGACATAGAGCCCTATATTATCTGCTATTAGATAAACATAAATTTTATTATTAATAATAATAATAATAATAATAATAATAATAATAATAATAATAATAATAATAATAATAATAATAATAATAATAATAATAATAATAATAATAATAATAATAATAGTAAATTCAATAGCACTTTTCAATTAATTGGGTTATCATTTATTACTCTTTTTCACAGTGACTGACAGTGCCGGATTAATATTATCAGTGGCCTTAGGCGATTGATTAATACGGGGCCTTAAAATTTTTACTGTTTGTTGGTCCCCCCTCTATTCTGATTTTATATGGGCAATGACAATCATTCTCTTAAAAATATAACTTTTAATGGTATAAATACAGTATTACTGTAATATTTAGAATGTATGGAAAGAATGTCTGTTCCCATCTAAAGTCGACTTACTTTTTATGTCAGTTTTCTTTGAGCCGCTGTGATCGGTCATTGCCATGGCAACACAATCTTTTTGGGATCATTCTTTTCACAACAGAAAGTTAGAAGTCATCATGTTTTGCTAACAGCAATGTATTATTATTGAAAACGATTATTATCTTTGAATAGCAAGTGCAGGGTGGCACAAAATTTTTTGCCTTCGGCGAACCAACCTTCAATCACATGTAACCTTCGTTTTTTTTTTCGATAACTGTACTCCATTTCCAATATCCAAAATCAGTTTGTGCATACGAATTTATTTAGGAAAAGGTTCAAATTAACAATCAGAATAGTCATCCAAACACAAATTAAGTGTTATTTCCAAAACTATATAAATAAACTAAACCAAATGGCATATACTTGATGTATGGACTGTAATTATCGCTATAAAACTTTCATTCTTTTACAAGCAGAACATCTACGAAGCTGAATGTATTTTTGTAAGCTGAAATACATTTCTCAAAAAAGAATGCTTTGTAATCAAAGTAAGAGAGTTTGATTAAAAGCAGAAATTGAAATTAAACCCAATCATTTTCTCTGTATGCTCAATTAAATTATTCTATTCCAACCTGAAAGTATAGGCCATTTAATGATCACTAGTTTCTGATTCTTGAGATCGTTTTTTGTGTTGAGCAGCCATCTTGATCAGCTTTCAATTGTCATTTTTAATCTCTTTGTTATGCTAATTAGAAAAAAGGGAAGCCGTGGAGGCGTTTCTTGTTCACGCTTCAGTTAGCACGTGGAAATGAAGCGGGAAAATGGCCAAAACAATAACTTTCCTCGCTGTTTAATATCATTTTATGAGTCGAAATGCAACATTTTTTGAGATTATTGTTCAGTTTGAACATTTCCGAAGGCAGGATCTTTGGATTCAAATAATGAAGATGATAAAGTTAGTGGTCTTCGAATTGCAGAAGAAATAAATGAAAGTAAACTTCGGAAAACTTCAGAATTTTGCCTTAACTTCGGCGAACTACGTTCGCAGGTTCGGACTGTTTGTGCCACCCTGAGCAAGTGTAATTTGATCTCAAAATAGCAATGCTGTTAGCAAGACAATATGAGAATTATGATGTGAATTAGAATTATGATTAATCACCAAAATTATGAGACAGGAAGGAAATTCAAAATCGTTATGACAATTAAAATCTTTACAAACAATTTGATCAATTTTTGTGTGAATATATGTGACCAATGGCATGTAGATAAAACTGCATGAAACTTTTATTTAGTTTAAAAATATAAACATTTCATAAGAAACCACAAAAATTCAGTTTTTTCAAATTTTTTTGGTCTTTTCATTTTTATTTTTTTTATTTCCGGAGACCTATTATTATTTGTGGCCTAAGGCGACCGCCTAAACCTCCTATGGGTTAATCCGACACTGGTGACTGACTTCATGGCATCTACTTATTTTTTACAGACAATATGAAACATTTAATGCAATTTGTTGACAATGAATAAATTAACTTCAATCATAGACAGAATTTTTCTTCGTGTAGTCCTTCTGCGCATTATCTGTGAGTGTCACATACTGATTGTTCTTTTCACTCACATAAGCATTCTGGTAGTCTCTTGTGATTGGATACAGTTAAACCTGTTATAACGGTCACCTCTATAAAGAGGCCACATGTCTATAGTGGTCACTCTTGCAATGTCTAAAATAGTATTTTCTATTGAATGAAACCTGTATATAAAGGCCACCGGTCTATATCAAGTATGGTTTCCTGTCATTACCAAGTTTTCAGTATTTACTGAACAAATTTAAAATATATTCACTTATCATGTGCTACCCTTCACCAGATGCGCATACGGACGATGCTAAAAAAGGTCTGTCTGAAACGCAGGCTAGACTTTGGTGGATATGAGTCTGTATATAATTTTATAACTGTAATATTTGCCATTTTTCATTGAAATTTAATAAGAAATGATCAAACTTCTTATTTTAATTTTTCAATTATTTACGATTTGAGTTTGAGTTTCAATTTGATTTCTGATTATAGCTTATCGTTATTGACTATAGAGTTGTCAGTTATCGTAAGCAACTATTTTATTAGACCTACTCTTGACTTGTCTTTGTATTCTTATTTTATCTGATAGTATTACGATGACACATTTCCCTCTATAAAAGAACAAATGGCATTTGAGAAAAATTTATTCAATAAAACTTCAAAGCAAAACGGTAAGTAATGAAACCTCTACATTCATTTTAATAGCGTAGTTACATTGAAAGAAAATAGTACCACTATCATTTGAAAATTTGTAAATATTTTTGAGATGGGAGATGCAGATATACGATGGTTTAGCCAGTCTATTTCATATGAAGGGTTCAACCAGGGCCGTCCCTAGTACGGGTGTATCGGGGGTGTGACACTTACAGTCGGCACATAATCCTTGAAATGTCTCAAGTCGGCAAAAGAAGGAAAAAATGGCAATGGAATATTGTAATGTTTCCTTTCTAATGAGTATAAATATAAGACTAGAGAGTTCTTTTAATTCTATGTCCACACAAATCATGAATACTGTATATAGAGACAAAATTTATCTTCAACTTTTGATGTTTGATCAGGACAGACGAGAACATTTTAGGCTCGCTTAAAAAAACGGCCCAAAAATTTTTCCTCACTTCGCTCGACAAGTATTCCCATGATGACTTTAGGTCAATATATGATTTCAACATATATGGCAAACTTTTGTATGGGGGATTCAACTCAAAAAAGTCAAAATACCGCACATAAACTTGTTTCGAATTTACGGTTACATATCAGGATCGGATTCCAGTTGGTCGGCAAATTCATTGCCCAACACCCTCTTCAAAGAAAATTTCTCAGGACAGCCTAAGGGTTCAACACCTGATAACAAAGTTTTGATTCATTTGATTCTTCAGAAGAGATTAGACTCAAAGAGCTTTTCTATGACTCAATTGTAATATATGCCGACATTGTCCAGTTGCGAGAGCATTGAATTGTGATCAACTGGATCTTTGCTCAATTGTCCTTAGATGTAAAATTTCTCTTCTCAAAATGTAGAAAAATACTACATGTATAATTCATATTCCAATAATCAGGGTCAGACAATTTAAGTAGGAATCCTGCAATCCTAGATTCCGGAAGGCTAGATCAAATTCAAAAGAAGATTGATATTTTCATTGTTTATTGGTCAAACTTTAACAACAACAAAATTCAAAAGAAAATGTTGAAATGTCTCTAGATGGGATTCCAGAAGGCTGAACCTTTTGTCGGACCCTGCCAAGAGGTCGTGCAGTTGGGTCTTTCAGAGGATTTCCGTTTATTTTAGCTTTTATTTTCTTTGTGGACTTGTTTTCAGAATTACCATACCTTTGTTTCAGTCTGTTTTCCAATTTCAAAGTTTCATATGTCATTTATAAATTATTCCACGGGGTGGACAATATGGCAAACACATGATAATATGTATTTTGAGGCCTTCTATTTTATTTCTTTGGTTTCAGCTGAAATTATTATGCTTGATGGATTAACAGTGGTCTACAGAAGTAATATCGATTTATATTTTTATGTCATGGGATCAGCACAAGAAAATGAGGTAAGCATGCATAACTTGATACAGTATAGACATTAGACCCTGTCACTTCCAGTAAACCCCTTCAAAACAATGTTGTAAGTTCATGAATAGAAGGTTTGTACATGGTCAGGGTCCGACAAATTGTTCTACCTTCTGAAATCCTATAGGCATTTCAACATTTTCTTCTGAATTTTGAGTCTAACCAGTAAATCATACAAACATCAATTTTCTTCTGAATTTGCTCTAGCCTTTCGGAATCTAGGATTATAGGATTCCCACTTTATTCCCACACCGTATTTATGTACAGTACTTACTAGTTACGTTGGGAGTCACTGGTGAAATGGCAGAGATGCAGTAAACAAAAGGGGGTCATTCTAGCTTCATGTATGTCTATATACCTCTCAGTGTACGAAACAGATAAGAATACCTTCAATAATTTGGTCATGTTAAGACATCCCAACACCTTCTAGCCTGCTTGCTTCACATATGAAATCTTCTGAAACCAATTTATTATTTTAACTGATCTGAAAATGTACTTAATTGCAAATAAGATCAGCACATACATCAGTGCATATGAACCTTAAGGCCTAAGCTGGCAATTAAATTTCTGTACTTTTTTTTTCTTCTTTTCCACAGCTTATACTTGTCGGTGTTTTGAATGCATTGTTTGATGCCATCAGTCAAATGATGAAGAAGAATGTCGAGAAACGAGTTTTAATTGATCATTTAGACGCAGTCTTCCTTGCAATCGATGAATTAGTTGATGGAGGGTATGTCTATATTTATTCATTACTGATAACTAGGAGGTTTGAAATTGAAACAGTAGCCTAGTTCACAATGCCCACCATATTGAGCTGCTCTACATCTGGGCCTTATAAAATTTTAGCAAATGAAAAGATGCACTAGAAATTGTGTCATCTATTAAATATAAACAGAAGACAATAGACGGATATAAACAGAATGTAATTTACAATATGCAAACCATTTTTAACGCCTTTGAATTCATAAAAATGTCACAAATAATTTCACAAATTAGAAAGTAGATCAATCACCACGGAAGATCGAACATGCTAAGCTGTGATTGGTCTTTCTGATTTTTTGTAATGAGTGCATCACTTCATCCGCTGAAAAGCCACATGTCCCCTATAGGAAACAGCTGTTGGTAAAGTGGATACAGGGGCATGTGGCACAGGTCTACTGAAACGATGGGCACCATTTTGAATGAAAGGAGGCCACCCTCTATATTTTTCAAAAACAACGTATATACGAACACTCTCGAATTTCACGTGTGTTGCCATGGCATCGTTTTCAGCAGTATAAAACTACATATTCGAGTACATTTTGTGCAATAACTGAAAACAATTCTTAATACTCCCCCGATTTATGTTTTCATGATCACATTCAAAGTAGGCCTACTTTTTTTCTTCAATATACAAAATTTAACAGAAGGATGTGTTTGAAATATATAAATTAGTTAAACAAAATCAAGGTTTTCTAATTTGCAGATTTATGCAACATTTCACAACTTTTATTAGTACAAATAATTTTATCCCATACTGTGTGTGTTTCATTGATATATGTGACATTTATCTGTAATTGTATCTTTCCTACAAAATGTTATTGTTTTCCTAACGGGTAACTTTGAGCCCCCTTTCCCCAAACTTAGCCTGGGTACCCTCTGTGTTTTGTTATTATTAATTTGATCCACGTATTCTGAAAATTTAAACAAAAATCAACCAATGCTAAATGTTGATCCTACTGTTTCAAATTCCCTTAAACCTTTATCAAAATAGATTTCTTGTGAATTATGTAACTTTTTTATATTACTTGCAGAGTCGTTCTTGAAGCTGAATCACATAACATTGCACAACGAGTAGCCATGAAGGTGACTTATGACATAATTCTCGTTTGATTTATAGTTGGACTTAAGATAATGGATTTAATATTTTGGATTTAAGATTGAAGGATTACTAAACGGATCTATGTTAATATATTATTTTGCAAATGCAATAGCATTATATGTAGAAAATCATTGAATTATTAATATGTGATAATTTTTTATGCATCCCCTAATGCTGATCTATACTTGACTGTTTCATGTATGACTTGAATGACTTTAAAACTTAAAATTCGAGTTTAACAGAAAAAAGTTTGAAACAAAATTTCACTATTATTAATGAAGCCATACTAACAATCAATAGATCATCATTCGTTGTTAGAACATCAAACTTTATCAAACAAACCAACGTCATCATTTGATTCATTGAATATCGGATATAGGCTACAATGAAACCTGTATATAACAGCCAGCTATCAGAGAAAGATACATTGACCACTATAGACATGTGGCCTAGTTATATACAAGGTTGATTTAATAGAAAATGCTATTTTAGACATTGCAAGAGTGACCATTATAGACAGGTGATCGCTGAATGATAGTGACCGCTATAACAGGTCTTTGACTGTACTGTAAATGTTGAAATCTTGCAGGTTTTGAAATTCATACAATGGCTACTTCTCAAGATATAATGCCTCTGAAGTTTTAAACAATGTCTCAGATATAAACAAAGACCTTGAAGCTCTTGAACGATTGTCTGGTCAGTGACCTCAAATAAAATCTGTATTATTTTCTCTGTTTTAGATGGAAGTTGAAGTACCGCTATCTGAACAAACAATTGCCCAGGTAATTCCGTTATATGTTGTTAGAAAGATTTTTTTATGTTAACATAGTGCTGCAGATTACCAGGATACAGCTAATGCAACTCCAATACAATTATTAATGAGACAGGAATATCATAGTTCAAGCCTTTAGCCATCTAATCTCAAAAACGTTAAGATCCATAAATCTACAGCTGTCATTTCTTTTTGCCCATAAGAAGTGTACTGAACATACGTTGATGAATCAAAAGCAGGATATCGGATAATCCACTATCACGTAAATATTATGTGGTTCTTACTTAATTAATGTGGATCTGAATGTTTTTGAAATACTGTAATAATGGCAACACTACAGACACACTACATTTACATTGAAACCTGTCGAAGTGTACATAACAGCCACCAGCCAGCTATTAGATGTTGAGAAATTGATTGCTATATCTGCAACTTGTCGATTATACTAAGGGCTGATTCAATAGGGAAAATATAGGCAATACTGACAAAAGTAGGAATCCTGGGATCCTAAATTCCGGAAGGATAAATCAAATTCAGAAGAAAATTGACATTCCATGATTTATTGGTCAAACTTCAACAACAAAATACAGAAGAAAATGTTAGAAATGAATCCTGGATTCTAGAAGACTGAATCTTTGGCAGACTTTGGTTTTAAATATGTAGCCGTTATAACAGTTTGGCTGTATGTCAATGCATCGATTATTGCAGATTGATAATATAACATTTCAGAAAGCGCAAGTCAAGCACCCCCTAATCAAGCATTATCTAATAGCAGCCAGGGTCCGACAAAAGTTTCAGCCTTCTGGATTACTAAAGGCATTTCAACATTTTATTCTGAATGTTTATGTTGATATTTTACCAAGAAATCATTAAAAATACCAATTTTATTCTGAATTTGATCTAACCTCCCGAAATCTAGGGTTCCAGGATTTCTACTTTTGTCGGACCCTGATAGCAGTAAACAGTTTTTAATGTCATATTTTGACAGAGATGTGAATAATAATAAATCATGAATCAGCTAATACACATGTTAATACTTTAATGAAAAGCTGAACGCTTTATGCAATCAGATAGTTGAATTTATACATTCCTGCGTATTCATTTTGATTTGTTGATTTGCTTGATGATCGCATAAACCTTAAAATTGTAAACGTGAAGTTACAATATCAGGATGTGTAGTCTCTAACCTTTCTATTGTTCTCGTTATTGTTTAAGTACTTTGTAAATAAGCATGCAGGCACCAATGGGTGTGCTGCAGAGTTATTTTTAACATTTCAATGCATTTATCATTTGACCCGTCGACATTGACCGTTACTGGAGGGGTCGTTTTGAACAGCTTAATGATACACATAAAAGCGGGATTAGCCTATGTTGTGTAATTAAAGGTATTCAAACTACAGTATTTGAAACAAATCAAATTATCGTTGTTTTGATTAACCGTTTTGTTGTCATTTTTAGGTAGTCCAATCCGCTAAAGAACAATTGAAATGGTCTCTATTAAAATAGTGTGTATAAAAGTATGTATTAAATGAATTACTAGCTCCTTTTAAAGATAAAATTATATCTTATTAAAATACTTATCATAGCGGCAGAAGTTTGTAATTAAATAATGATTTTGCTGATCATCAGTATCAGATACAATTCTTTGAATAAAAGAAGAAAGATCATGTACCCTTAATACCTAGATGGAAACAAATTTAAGATAATAATTTCTGAAAATGTTACATGTATGACTATACTGACTAGCTATTTGCCATGGACTATTCTTCATATTTTCAAACGAATAATGTTGTTTCTTATAAAGTATTGTTGGTATTAATGCCTGTGTTAAAGCCCAAATGTATCTCATGAATTTATGGTGTAATAAATCGTTTACTTATGCTTGTAATTATGACATTGATCAAATCGTAGATGTATGAAAAATGGGAAGATAGAACAATCGTTGAGATATTACCTGTTGTAGAATGATATTTAGACGTAGCCCCCGGGGGAGGGGGAACTATGTATGGAAGTCCCCCGGAGACGTAGCACGTAGCTATACTTCTTTGATTGGGATATCCCTCATAACGTATTCGATACATTACTAACAATCAAAGTAGTTACAAAATAAGGTACCGCCGTCTGAGAATTTGCGCTTTTCAGGGAAAACAGGAGCTGGAGCATTTTCTTGGTGGACTGACCAAACGGTAATTTATTTTCTAGGAACAATGTTAGAGACCATAACAAAATGATGTTAACATATAAAACTCTTTCATTCCAGGAAAGTTATTCAAAATCTATTAATCGGAATTATATTCTGTTTTACACATACCGCATTAACCGGTATTGGTTTCAATAATAGAGAATACTGGTAGTTGAAATAGGGAATTAATATCCAGTAAACTCACAAGAATAACCCTCAATTGAGTTGAATAGTAAAATGACAATTCTTATATACAATGTAAAACTATGAATACTCATTTATCATAAAATATGTTTGAAACAGGTGGATTTGCAAAATCTCATCTCGTTAGTGAACACGTGCACATACATATATCTATTTACCAGTGAAATGTTTCGTTGAATATGTGAATTTACTCTCATTCCTATTATAACATTTACTATGATAACTAGTAGAATATCTGCCAAGTACTCATTGTTCACCTCTAAAATTATAATCTCGTTTAAATAATAAGTAGGTGTTACTATACTCTACATTTAATTCATTTAATTGGGCTATAGACAACATACCATAGTGAAAATTTAGTTTTTTGAAGTTAATGCGTGGCACATATTGTAATATCAACCAAACGAGCATATAAAGCAAGAGGCAAGGCCAGAAAGTTAAATAAAAGACCTATATAGATTACAAGCAATTTCGAAACTCGAGGCTGATTTATAGTACTAAACTTATAGACGTTCCCTTTAAACTCTATTTATATTTTGCGAGGAATTTGTAATCAAAGTTATCAAAACCTGATTGAAATGGCTTGAAAAACAAGCTTTTTAATCGTGTAAATTGTTTGCACTTATAAATACGTAATAAACATGTATATTTTATTTTTTAGATTGATGATTTTACAGCAAAATTTCTAGTGATAGATATATAGTTGTAGTAATAATTTAGCCTTGAAATCTATGTAACTTTCAAAATCCCTTAGCGTATCGCATGCACACTGTTTATATGATATATGAAGGCCATGAGTTGTATTTATGGTTTAATTGGTAATCGGGACATTTTCATTGAGATTTCTGCACTGGAGCGTAATACCGTATAAGTAAGATGCTTTCTTTCGAAAATGAAAGTAGAGATTGAAAAGGCTGCTAAAAACGAACACAAGTTTATCAAGACTTATTTCCTGAAAAATGTTGCCTAAATCAAATGACATATACTGTTTTTGTTCTACTTTTTTTAATGTTAACGATTAATTTCTATCAATGCTTAATGTTGAGGATTTACATACGAATTTCACTTTCTTAATCACTCTTTGAAAACGATGTCCCATGTCTTCGATGAAGGGAAAGAGGACGATTTTCTTGCTAGTATAGTGCAGTCTCCGTCTGTACCAAAATATGAAGGATTGAACAAACAATGATACTAGTACAATACCAAAATAACATATGATAAATCAATCTGTAGTGAAATTACAAATGTTTTCAGTTAAACTACTACGTACTCGCTCACATCTGAAATGCCATTGTTAAACCACTAATAATCAATATGCGGTACGGGGGGAAGTCCCCACACTTGAAGACATCGTGTCCCAAAGAGAGACTTTTAAATGGACATCACAGTTAACTGTCCCTGACGAAGTGATGTGGACTTTGATTTCATCCATTGCTAACATTAATTTTGAACATTTTCCCACCAATATTCTACAAAATTTACTGAGACAACAATACTATATTTAATATTTCAATGCCCTACAAAATACCCACAATAACATCTCAATTTATTAATATCCTATTCATTTCAAACGGCTATATATACGGTGAAAGTTATTACTGTAAAAGTTAATGTGGAATGTAATGACAATGAGAAATTATGTGATAAATGACTTATGTTAAAGGTTCGGATATCACAGTAAGATTTCGTAGTAGGGAGAACAACAATAAAGTACATCTATGTTCAAAAATTCAAAAAATTCATATTAGTTACGTTTTAGAAAAATTTCCCTTGCATATACAAATTGCGTGCAAGCAAAGAAATTTACAGGTGCGATAATAAGGATACCTGAACGATTACTGGAACGAATGAGGTCACAAATGATTTCATTGTTGTGGAATAACTCTCCGATCAGCCTGCCCTGTGCTTTCCCTTTATTCAATAGAACTAAAATCATCGAATGTATATAAAAGAGACAAAATTAGTATAGTATAGCATTAGCTTTCAAAGTGAAAAGAATTTTTACAACCGTTGAGCATTATATAGAAGCTCGTATCCCGAAGTTATTAAAACTAGAATTTATCAGATATTTATAAACTGCAACGGAGAAGATTCATAAGGTGTATTTTTCCTGTTATTTCAGTATGAACATAAGAGGTAAATATGTCGGTAATATTCACAACATTATTAGAAATGATTATTGATTATGATGAATTGACTATATATTTTATAACTATCATTACAGCTTTTGCCACTGTCTTAACATTGATTCTCCCCCAGTTTTTCAACCTAATGTCTATGGTGGCTGCTGCACCAATAATCTGTCATTCACGATTCATCAAGTTACACCAACTCAAACATTCTGTTATCAAACATCATGGATTATTAAGAGATGTCAGCCGCGAACTGGTAAGCTATACCTTATTCTCCCGTTTACTCTTTATCATATTAATATATTAATTCACAAAGAAGGTGACTTTTTGCCCTTCAGCTTCTGTGAGACCTTCGACCACAGACATGACACATACGAGTGTAGCGCAACGTATACTATGTGTCTATATATATTTGCGGGCATAATTAATATATAGCTGAAAGAACAGATTGTTTGTAGGTCATAGGCCACTTATTGTATCATCTACAATGCTTTATCTAAAAAATAACTATATTGAGTTCTAAATCACGGTAAAACCAGCAATCGTGCTGCATCAGAATACTGAACACTGTACAGGCATGCAGGACATCGACAATGTTACCGAATAATGCCATCAATATCTTGATAACAAATTAGCTCTGTTTTGTCTACATTATATAGTATCCCTTTCTCAACGACACATGTAATTATTATTTATTTATTGTGCCCTAACTAGGTATACTAAAAATGAAAAATACATTCCCTTCTATCTTATTAAATGTGATTAATTATTTATGTTCCCTATATATATATATATAAGTTACTTCAACGACAACAAAAACAACACACAAAATGTTCGTGAATAATCAAAGGCATCTAAAGTGAAATGCCTTCTATAAAAGCTACAGTAATTTCTATATTTCATTTCATCTGATAAGCTTTAAATATTAAAATCAGGTCTCGTAGCATAACTGCTCATCAAAAAATGCACTCTTACTCCATCATTATTGAAAACATGAGCGGAGCCTATTGAAAAACCTCAACCCGCACCGTTGAAATTGCCTAGTTGACTGTTTTTGACTATTGAAGAAAAGTTCTCTCTTCCGTAGCCGGATTTCACGATGAAAATTCCGTATTTTTAGCCAACATCCCGGATAACCATAAAACCCAAAATATCCGATAATAACTATGTGTTATCCCTTACCGTAACAAATCAGTAACCATACACATCAATACTATCGCAAATAGGTCAACAGTATAGTACATCTGTTTATGCAATATTTTTCGAACTCTGTTCAGTATTTGACCTTTTTCATCTCTATACAAATTCTATTCGGAGAAATCAATTGAAAATCGTAACAAACCTAACAATTGGGTCTTTGTTCGAAAATGGTGAGATTCTATCTGATCGATTGATTCAAACCAAACCTAACGCTTATTGAGGCATGAAAGTAGATCTCATTTTAAAATGTCTACTATTATACTCAAATCCCTGTTACAAAGAATCATTCTAAGAATGCAATGGAAATTCATGGAAATTCATACTTTTTTCGTGGTGATTTCACAGGCATGTTCATGCCCACACATTATGTTCATGTGTCTTTAACTTCTTACATAGTATATTAAGAGTGTTAAATCACCTACCATGGTACAGCCCTACATAAATTTCAAACTCAACACTTTCATATCTCGAACAAAACATAGCCTTTGAAACTCATACTATATAGTGCTTGAATATGTCTATTGTTTTTGGAAATTATTGATTGATGATTTTTTGTTTTTGAATGCAGGGTAAAGCTATGAAAAAGCCAGATTTGGATGAAAGCTATAATTGCCCATTTGGAGAGAAATTTTATCATTTAAAATGGGACAAATGGACAGTAAGTACAAATATTCATTACTAGATGCGTGCATGTAATATTTAATTTGTTTCTAATGCTCTGTTTGTCTGTGAGCGTATTGAGTGTCTGATTGACATTGGGTAGCCCTCTAGCCTTCAATAAAGCGTAGCGACTAGAGGTTTCACTTCAAGTCACTTCATCAATTGAAAATAATGCATTATTATTTTAAATGCCGAACTATTTAAACAGAGATAATGCTAGTTGATATCAAGTTTTTATCAGTCCTTTGAAAAAAAGTTTGTATAACTTAAAGGTTCTGAATAAATGATGATGATGATGAAGGTCTACGGGTTAATATTAAACTTTAAAGACTTTAAACTGAGTACCGATATTCGAAAATTGAGAAACTTATAGTCAAGCAATCATAGTGCATGCCGCAGAGAGGAAGTTCTGGCATGAAGATATTACAAAATCTAGGATTCCAAAATGTTTGTCGAAATTGATTTATTGAAATTAAATTGAAATATTATTGATAATAAATAATACTGCCAATGCAAGAATAGTCATGTTAACTTGATACTAACGATTAGTCCAAGAAAGTTCTTTTTAGTGAATATAACACTAGCATATAATACTATAATTTTGGATAATCAAGTGTGGGTCCTTCAGGGGGATAAACAAAAAAAATATTCACTTGAAACATATACAGATTCAACCCTGGATTTAACCCCTGTTTAAGATGAGATGAAGTAATAAAGCAGAAAATACTTTTAGTTATGATGATGTGCAAGTAATATAATATTAAAGTATGATTCATTCTATTTCTGTAGATGACGCAACACATGGAAGTGGAAATTGAAATGATCACAATTTTGGCAAGTAACTTCCAAAAAATGATAGAAAAAGAAGAACATGCACATCGTTCAATTTTTGTAAAAAAGCTGACAGAGGTCAAACGACAGACAGTATATCTTCTAATGTTGATGACAGACACACATAAGGTATAATCATAATATTTCGCTTTACATTTCTAGTTAAGTCAAAAGCAGTAATCATAGATATGTAATTAAAGTCTTATAAAAGTTAACGATAAGCAAAAATTGATAAAATGTGAAAGTGTCCTGATGCATTCGACCCATTTATAGATGTCTTGGATCTATAATATTTCGACCCATTAAAGTCACATGAGCTGGAAAAAACATCACTGCCCGCATGTACCCGCACATTACCGCCCGCATTCATAGCCTCTGCACTACAATATGAAACCATCCATTCCTGGTATGAAATTCTGTACTTTTTGTAGTATTAAGCAAGATATGTGACAAAAATATTTTCTAACTTGGAGATACGATCAGAGACTCAGAGACAGACTCAAGGACACAACCATTTGGAGTTACCCCCACAGGTCCATCGTGGAAAATTGCATAACTGATACTCCTAATCAACTCATTAAGCAGCGATAAGCTGCAGCTTTCTATGTTGCAACTTTTTTTTGGATGATGTGAAGCAGACCATCAAATCATACATTATCAGGTGGGGGCCGGGGCTTAACTGAGCATGTGGCTATGATAACATACAAGATGGTACACCAATTTTTTTAATAATGTTTTTCGAGTATATCCCATCTATGCCAAAATGTAATTTATATTTCAAATTTAACGCCAGGATTAAGACCATATATGATCCACCGCAGTCAAGTTTGTATCCTAATCATTAATAAATATCCATTTCAAAGAGGTATTGATGTAACAGTATGATTGAAATCAGACACATGATGTTGAATGTTATTTTTATTTTCAATTCTTATTCTTTTGTAGTGTATGAAATCGATATACCCAGAGAATGTAAATATCAAAATTGATCCACGAATGTTTTACAGTTTCCCACAACGTGAAGATGAATCATGTACTGACTTACCTGATGATCAAGAACGTGTTATTCTCCAACAGATGAGAATATTGGATGCTTCGTTCGTGAAAAACATCGAAGATTATCTTCGTTATCATTGATTAAACAATCATGATAATTAATTTTAAATAAATCAAAATTAAATTAACTTATTGCATTTATATCTATTATTATTAAATGCCTGATTTATTTATTTTAACTTATTCACATATTTATATCATGCCATATAACTTTCAATATCCAGAATAATTATAACAAGTCCTAAAGTAATTGTATATATTGTATAAAAAGTGATACAGCTGGAATGTTGTAAAAAATAATACAGCGATATTAATTCATGCTTGAAAATGCATGAGAATTATTTATTTTCTAAAGGAGTGCCTCAAAAATGATTCATGTAATATAGTGTTGATTAAATGGTTCAATGACAAGAACAATAAAAGAGTGAAAATATATTTCGTATCTTCTTTCTTCGTTTATATTTCTTTGAAATAACCAGAATTTGATACCGGCCATACAAAAAGCCCTTTACAAAAACTGATGCAACTGACCCTCAATTTGAACAGCAAGTAAAATAGTACTACATCCCTTATCGTTTATAAATTTTTCCGATAAAGACTGAGGGTCTTGCTTGGATTATCCAATAAATCTCCTCTAATAATCTCCTCGGACATTCTTTAAAGACCATTTCATTGCAAGTTTAATTACTTTACACATCATCCATTCTGTATGAATGCTCTATGCTATCTCGTCAAATAGCATCAATATGAAAAATCGTATTTGATTCATTAATTGAGCAAAAACGTTTAAATTCTTCTGATGTAAATCCACTGCCATTGTCTGACACGAAAAGCTTCCCTGAAAAGGGACATGCGTGATCGATATGGATTGATATTTTGGTCTCTTCAAATGCAGTCATGTCATTTGTAACCGTCTATAACAACAAATACAATTTAGTGAGTTGTTTTCTGTTTGAGGCAGCCTAATGACATCACTTAAATAGCATGAAATACGTTGGTGGCTTATTTGCAAGTAGAGATTCTAATAATGGCTGAAAAATGGCAGGAGCAGAAGATACCCCAATTGGTAATCGAGTGTAGTGAAATAATCCTCGAGGAGAATTTATGGTGCGAAGGTACATAATTCTTGACTCTTATCATCAAGTGCAAGTTGGGAGTATGCATGGGCTAAATCTATCTTGCGAACAGGTTTCCACCGTTTTATATCTGTGTCATTTGGAATCAGGAAATGAGCTACATCCGAGTTGGAGTTTGCTTGGGGGGGGATTCAGTTATATCTGACCTGATAACGAGCACAACTTGTCAACTTCACAAGTCTTGGTCCAGTTGCCATCATCTCTTTGCATTCCAGGCCAGATAAATCGCGAGGACATTACACGCTGTGTTGCTCTGATACCAGGATGAGATAAGTTGTGGAGCTGATCAAAAATGGCTTTCCTTTCAATTTGGAAAGAGCAAAAGGTGGACGTGTCTGAGGGGTAGAGGTATCACAAAGCAATGGCATGGATGATCCTGGAATAGTCATTGGAAAAATATTGAGAGATGACTTGATTGTAGATGCTAGGGAGTCTTTCCATCAGCTTGTGCTTCCGCAAAATCAAAAAGGTTGATAAAACCTATTATTGTTGAAACATACTGAATGGAGATTCTGGTTATGGTGTTGGCTACCACGTTGTGCTTTCCCCGAATATGATTGATGTGTAAAGTAAATTCTGAAATGAAAGCAAAGTTTCTGATCTGTCAAGGTGCTGGATGATACTTGTGTTGTTAAAGAGAGCAAACATCAGAGGCATATGATCAATAAACACATCATATCCTTTCCACGAATTAGCGGAGATGTTTTATTACCAGATAAACAGCTAGAAGTTATGTTTGCATTGCTCCAAGACCGCACCAACAGCGATGCTCTGGTTGACATGGTTACTGTTGCTATGTAATTTATTTTGAACATCGTTTATTTCAAACCTCGTTTATTTCCGCCTCGTTTTAACCGCTGACCGGCGTATAAAAGGAAAAGCGCGTGGTTTCTCTCCCTCTTGCATTGTGATCGTAAAACTTAAAGGTTGTCTGTTCCACAAGGGAACTGACTTCCTCGTTTTAAATACTTTGTCAAAAGCAACCATGTCAGCAGTCATAATTCTGTGAAACTCTGATAAAGCTAAGTAAATTGTTTAGTATATTCTTTTGTTATATTGATCTTCTTTTGTCTTATGCTTTGTCGTACACTTTAGCCATTGTAGACATTCTTTCATATTGTGTTTTTGTCTCTTTGTGCTAAATATCCAATGTACAGTCCTCACATTGCTATAGGGAACATATTACCTCAAATTAAGAGTAATTGTTAGCCCCAAGCTTACTCGTACTATAGGGAACATTATCTTAAATCAAGATAAATTGTTAGCCCCAAGCGTCTCGACGGTTTTACACATAAAAAAGACATATTTTCCATAATATTCAATATTAAAATTTCTCTTTTTTTACAAGCGACATGATATGCATCAGTAAAGATATTGTTGAAAGTACATTTTGGTTGAACAGCGAAAGATATGCTTTGACACAATAAAATCAACTACGAAAGTGGCTGTCAGCCATTCTACCATGAGGTCTAAAACAAGAACTAAACAATAGTAGAAAACACAATAGGCTTACACATTTACACATTTACAAAGAGGCTATATGCTGTAATATAACGAGGCTAGAACATTATGTCAGAATGTCCGAATGTCCTTAGTCAAACGCCGTTAGCCTGTGTGCATTACGTCAGAACTCCATTTCATACAGGCTAACATCAATGAGGGTAAAAAGCGGGCCCACTAAGAAACATGTTTTACAATGCGCATGCGTGAAACCTCGCTAAAACTCAAAGTCTAGCCGAGACTGCTATTGAAATGACAAAAGTAAAAACAAAATGAGTGTTCGACATTGCCAAGTTCGACGTCTTGATCATATGTTATCCTGTTTCATTTCTAAATGCTCAAAATGCTCTCTATTATCATTTTCTTCTTGATGGTAATTTAACTCAAAGTGTTTTAAATGTAAGAACATAATTTATTGTAAAGCAACCAGTCCTTTTCTTTACCAGAAACTGGAATTTGAGAAGGTTGCTTCGCAGACGCAGAGTGACGGTCCGAACCTAGCCAGGTTGGTATTAATAAGACAGTAAATAGGATCAACTGCAACTGATCAACTAAAAATTATGTCTGTTGTTGTCATAACATTGAACTTTACTAATCCATATGCATATACTGACTCATTTATGCTAGGCTGGCCAATGCCCAATTGCCCATTTGTTTGTCTTCTTCTCTTCATTTTTCACATTTTCAAGACTTCTAACCTACTAATACTTCGGATTAACCTAGGCCAAGTAGCATACTACAGCACACTTTACATACTAGTAATTATTATTATTATTATTATTTATATGTTGTTATCTAAAGAGTATTCTGGAATCCCAGAGGCACTTAAACATTTTCTTTTCAATTTTTTGTTGATGTTTGAGTTGACCAATAAATGGTAAAATATCAATTTCCTTCTGAATTTGCTCCAATCTTCTGATTCCTACTTTTGTCGAACTCTAGCTGTAAGATTTTATCCTATGTGAATCAAGTGAATCAATACGCAGCAAATTTAATCGATCATTTGTAAATCTCTTTTATATCTTTAATCAGATGAGTGTCATTATCAAGAATTAGTTGAAACTTCAGCATATGTGATATATGCTTTAGTATGCTTAAGTCGCTGATTTCTTTCTAACTTTGTCTTCCGTCTTCTATGATTGTTGAAATGTTCTCCTTGCGGCGTACAGCAGCATCAGATAACTATACATGAATTGCTAAAACTCTAAGGGTATTTATTTATAGGCATACTTTTTTTTACCTTTTTTTAGGTCATTTACAAATCGCAAGGGCTTACTTGGTCGTAAGGCAATCTTATTTAATGTGTTATGATAGAAAGAAGTTATCCTATTTCTGGTGTATAATCCCATGATTTTCACAATAGGAAGTATTTATATTATCCCATGATTTTCATAATAAGAAGCCAATGGAGACTAACTTTGTAACAATACCTAGGACTTATTCATCCTCTTGGTGATGGAGTTTATAGCATATATTTTTAGTTGAGAAACCTTCAAGTTTAAAAATAGAGGTAAGCTAATGTTATCAAATTTTGGCGTTAAAGCAGTAAGTTATTTCAGCATGGGCGCACAGTTTGGATAATTTGCAGTCTTGCAGTAAGCAAAATATTTCATTGAACATGTTATATGACACTGACATTGCATTAGTTATGTTGCTAAAAATAACATTTATTTACAAAATTTAAAATAAATAATATTCATTTTCAAGATAAATATACAATCAATATTGAAATATTTTGATGCAGCCTCAATCGTAACAGGACCAACAAAATTGCCTAAAAGGTTATTAAATATCCAATAAGATGACGATTGAATTTTGAATTTCAATGTTTACATGAACAATGTAGAGTTCCATTTTCTCTTCATAAAACTGTTTTAAGAGCATGCCAGCCAGCCAGCCTGATTAGCAGAACATTTGTTCTGTGGACGCTTTGCATGATTTCCCTGAACTTCATCAATTGGTGTGCTTGTCTGGAAGCATGTCTCTTCTTTCTTATCTGCATAAAAAATGGTAGGCCTATAAAATAGGCTGTTGGGCAAAGAGAGATCAACATCTATGTAATTTAGTGTCCTACATGACAGACAATTCACCTGGTCACCCGCACTGGAACATAGAGTAACTAACTATTAGAGCTTGTAGCATAGGATTCGATTTGTGTAATTATTATTATTGTAGAAAGATGATTTCTTACTATATTGCTTGCGTCCTGTAATTGCCTAAATCACATTTATTGTAGGCCTACTCCTGTTTAGACACATGAGCCTAGAAATTGCCCAAAACAATGCTAAAGATGAATGATATATTGTTTTAATTTGTTTACTTCTCTATTTGATGTATTTTGAGTATTATGTACTTAGTATGCCGGAACCTGGATCCTGTATTTTTGTACATCTGGCGTACATTGTTACTAAATAGCAGCAACATTTTCCTGTTGAGCATTGTTTCACATTTTCTGGGGGGTATTAATTCTCTTGCATAGATTGAAGTGAAATTTGAGGCACAAGTGACCCTTCGTGCAACACATAAAACAGGACAGACCTGAAATTAATTTTGGAGAAACTTGAATTCCAACATCTAAACCTATAGTGTTCTTACCGGCTGAGAAAGCTGGGTCTATATGAAAACGGTGATCATCATTGTTCGATCACCAGGCTAAGCATGCTTAAATAATCCTCATTGTAACAGAGGCAGGCCAGACTGAAAAGTTTGTTGTGCGCGCCTGAGATCTCAGGCGCGCAGCAGACTTTCCTACGTAGGATTTTAACTAAACTTGATTGAATCTCAGGTGCGCAAATTGCAATATTTTCAATTTGGAAGGCAGGTTTGCAATAATTCCAAATTATCTTATCTCATCTTCAAGCAGGTCAGAAATGGAATGTTTTCAAGTTTATAGAATATTTATATGCAATCTAAAAAGTTACTCAATAGTTGATATTGAAATTTCCTACATATGAAACAATAAGTGATACACGAAGAAAGGGAAATCACCTCCAAGACATATGCTTGCAGATATAATACAAAGACAATGATTGAGACTGCAACAAGTTCTACAACAAAATAATTTTGATTCAAAACATCTGCAAGTTGATATGGGCATTGAGCAAACCTTACTCTGTCTCTGTGTTGTTATATTTTTGTCCCCAACATATGTGAATTATGCAAAATAAAACACTTACCAGAATGATGCGATTGGAAGACCGACCATGATCGTGAAAACAGTTTGGTAGACTCTATTTGTGGAAATAGGTATCTATAATTACGTGCAGTCATTGAGTTGAAACACTTTGAACATCATCATTGAGCCTCAAAAAAGCAAGGCTAGATCGATGCAACATCATGCATAGAAGGGTGAGATCAACGAAATAATTCTGATTGTACACAGTGCCATAAGCTCATCTCTCAAGTCATAAACTATTAGCGTTCATCGCTCCCATATTTATGGAATATTATCAAAAACAAACGATGCTTCATATCCTTGATTCAAACGAGAGTATGACAATGTTAATATCTAATTTACAAGCGCCACTCATCCATATGTATATATAAATGATAATGCAACATGCTTTGTACTTTATAGGCTGAGTTTATCAAACTTAACTGCCAATTTTTCGAGGCAGCTGCCAGCTGCTAACAGAAATCTTCTGACGAATTGGCTTATCAAAGTTTAAAACCCAACACCAGATATTATCTCATGAACAAACTCTATTATAATTCAAATCCAGTCACAAAATGTAGAATGATTCGAAGCATGGAAGCAGACTTTTGAAATTTTGAATATTATTGAAAAAATGATGAGTCAGTCTTCATGACGTAGGAAGATTTCAACCAATCAAGAAGGCTTACAGCTCCACGTGATCTCAAGGTCGCATGTGATTGGGCATTTCCGAATTCTGAAATGGTGGGCCAACTTTTAGTAAGAAATTCCTCTAGCCCGAGTGCAGGGACTCTCAGTTTCATGGAGCGGAACACGGGATAGAGGCTCTTGCCTAGAATGTCCTTTTCCAATGCAGATATTGGTTGGGGTATTGGTTTGAGGGTACGTAAGGAGTGTAGCAGTTACGAGTGCAGCTACGAGTGTATAATATTATTTGTATTTCCCGTTAAAGTTTATGTTGCATTTTGATTTGGAAAGTACCACCAGAATGAATAGTCAATCAATAACAAAGAGCAATCTTTCTCACATATGATAGCGGTTTTTCTAATAAACAATTATAAAAAACATACTTGTTACATTGATATACATGGACAATTGTAGTGCCTCCTTTTTATAGTGATAGACTAAGTATGAGATAGAGGCATCGGAGGGCAGACCTGAAGAGGATGGCGATCTGTGAATGATATGATTATGTTTATCTGACTAAAGCTATTGAATCCTTGTTTATTATTGATTGAGCTGCAGGCTCAACATTGGCGCAGTGGATAGGATCATTGTATGGTTCATTATTTTTGTTATTTCGTTTATTAATCCAATTGATGATTAGATAAAGTTGGCTGCTTTTCGTGGACGTTTGTCTCCTGTTTTTGAGCCAACACAACACAATGCATATGACAAATTTGTGAAATGGTGCTCATGTTATGAAAATTATATGCTAGCATCTGACCTAGACTTGAAAAGTCCTGTAAAACAGCTGGCAATCCTCTACAACGTAGCAGGCGAAGATTTCAGGCAGTTTGTTAAAGCAAATGCTGTCACAGTAGAGACTGTTGGTAATGTGTTGGAATCACTTGAAGTATTGTTAAAACCTCAGCGTCATCATTTACAATACAGGTGTAAACTGTTAGATCTGAAACAGGGTCCTGAACAGCCAATTCATGAGTATGTACAAGAGTTACGTTTATTGTATAGTGAAACAGGATAAACAGATTTAAATTTGAAAGGAGAGTTATTAGTTCGAGATCTATTAATACGTGGCATCAGAAATGATGAAGCCAAAAGATTGATTATGCAGCAGAACACTAATGCACTAACTGTTGGGGACTGCATTAAACTAATATCATCGTTTGAAGCAGCTGTCACGCCTGTGATTACTACTGATACTCATATTGCTACACTTAATTCAATACAAGACTGCAAATACTGTGGTAGGTCTCACTTAAGAGGAAAATGTCCAGCATATGGTCGCAAATGTAATGGTTGTGGTGGTAAAAATCACTTTGAAGCAAAATGCTCTGCAAGGAAGGGAAATAAATCTACCAAAAACTAAACCTAAAACAAGCCGTGCCGCAGCAGTTGCTTCTGATCCCCCAAGCACTGATGATGATAGTGACGATGCTGGGTATGCTGTAGAAGATTTAATTGATTCTGGTTGTGCTCTTGATTCGAAGAAAGTGGGAAAGAGAATGTTTGTTACATTATATTCGAAAGGGAGACCATTAAAGTTTTTGATTGATCCAGGTGCTACATCTACAATGGTCCCTAATGAGTATTTAAAGTTAGCAAAAGATTACAAAGAGGTAGAGAACAGCTATGTTAAGCCGTGGAATAGCAAAAGAATACGTATTTTAGCTGAAGGTACATTAAAGATCTCAGCTACAAACAATCACATACCTATCAGTATTAAAGCAAAAAGTATCAGTGATTTAATGTGTCCGCTCTTGTCGTACGGAGATTATTTAGACCTAGGAGGTGAGCCGATTGCTCTTCCTTCTGAGTTTGAAACTGAAGTAAATGCCTTGAATGTACTAGGGACAATTGGTAAGGCAACAATCGAGATCAAACCTGATGCTAAGCCTACAGTGCAAGGTGCAAGAAAACTAGCCTTTAGATTGCTTGACCCAGTAGGGAAAGAACTTGATCAAATGGTAAAAAAGGCATAATAGAACGCATAAGAAGACATACGGAGTGGTTGTCACCCATAGTAGTCTCCTCGCGCAAAAATGGAAATCCTAGAATCTGCGGCTGAAGATTTCCGTCGCCTGAATGAGTCTATCAGTCGGGAAAGGTTTGTTATTCCGACTGCAGATGCTTAATTTTCTAAGCTACATGGAGCCAAATTTTTTTCAACGTTGGACCTAGAATCAGGATTCAATCAAATATTACTTGATGAAAAGTCCCGGGACCTCACTACTATTGCTACTCACCGCGGAAATTACCGCTACTTACGTTTGCCATTTGGAGTGTGTTCTGCTCCAGAAATCTTTCAGCGGACTATGGCAGATCACTTGTCTGATTTAACTGGATGTTCTGTGTATGTTGACGACATTTTGGTATATGGAGCAACCCTTGAAGAGCACAATCAGCGTCTGGATGCCATTCTTACTCGGCTCAAAGAGATTGGAGCTAAGTTAAATAAAGAGAAATATCAATTTGCTAAAACGCAATTGTGCTATTTAGGACATATTATTTCTGAACATGGTTTGGCTCCTGACACTGCAAAGATTACAGCGGCTTTGAAATTGTCTCCGCCTACCACTGTGGCAGAAGCACGACGCATGCTTGGCATGGTAAATTATCTGCAAAAGTTTTTACCTGACTTATCGTCCCGTGTTAAGGCGATCCGCGACATTTTAAAAGGACAATTTGATGCAATTGCTATTGAACAGTATTGGGACGATGTTAAGGCTGCATTACGACAAGCTGCAGCTAGATCATTTACATTTTAAGATCCAGAATTTCAAACGACAGTGCTATCAGATGCAAGTCCTTAGGGGCTTGGAGCCTGCCTTATGCAATACTCTAGCGGACGGCAAGCCGTTCTCTTACTGTAACTGAAAGTAAGTATTCCCAAATGGAGCGGGAATTATTGGCAATAGGTTTCGGTGCCAATCGGTTTAGACAATTTATCATTGGAGGTAAATCGAATTCTGGACTGACCACAAGCCATTAGAGAACATATGGACTAAAGAATTTGATGATATTCCACCTCGTCTGCAGCGCATGTTACTACGATTAGCACCTTACGGTGGTGTAATTAAATATCATCCAGCACGTGAAAGCTGTAATCAGTTACCAGACACGTTATCACGAGCACCGTCTGCTGAAGCTGAAGAAGAAATCAAGGAAAATGAATATGAGCAGATTGCTGCAGTAGCGTTAGAGTCTGCTAAAACATTGCTATATCCATCTTTTGTGACTCTTGAAGATGTTGCTCTAGAAACTGCTGCAAGTAATGCATTGACACAGCTTATTGAAGCAGTCGAGACCAGTAATTGGTCCAATTTACCAGAAAATTTTGATAAATATTTTAAAGAAAGGTATAATCTGTCTGTTTTAGCAAAACCGCGGCTATTATTGCGCGGTAACCAAATCGTAATTCCCTCTTCATTACAGGAGAAACTAATAAAAATGGCTCACGATAGTCATCTCGGAGTTAAATGGACAATATCACAGTTAAGCTCCATATGGTGGCCTGGCATTGGTACCGATGCCAAAGCAGCTGTTGAAAGGTGCGAATTCTGCAAGGAAACAGAGGAAAGACTGCCAAATTTGGAATTACAACCTTCTGGGGTGCTTCCTCCATGGCACACGGTAGCTTCAGACATCTTTCATGTGAATCGGAAAGCATATCTCTCTGTAGTAGACTATGGATCCAGGTATCCAGATGTGTTCCCACTGACTCGAGAAAAATCTGAAGAAATCACAGACGCTCTGGAATTTGTATGTTGTGAAAGAGGACCACCAAGTGAGATAATGACGGACAATGGCCCTCAATTTACAAGTGATGAGTTTAAGTCTTTTTGCAAGTGTTGGGGAATTCGTATTCGACATTCAGCACCACGATATGCAAGGTTGAACGGAATGGTGGAACGCTTCCACAGAAAATTTAAACGACGATGGCATAGAAGCGATGAATTGCCCGAGAGACAGCGTCTAAGAAAAGTTTTGTATATCTTACGTTCATCACACCATCGCATGATTGGGACAAGTCCATTACATGCTCTGACAGGAAGAAAGCCTATTACACCGATTCCAGCTTTATCTTCGTCAAAACCAATTAATGTAAACCATCAAATTCAGTCTAAAATGATTATGAAAACATATCATGATAAGAAAAACAATGTTGCATCATTTCCAATACCAAATATTGGTGAGCGAGTGGCAATCCGATCAGATCGACGGCCAGTTCCTGGGAAGGTTATTTCTGCTACAGCAAGAAAAATTGAAGTAGCTACCGAGTCAAGTGGTAGAGTCTGATTAGAGCACGTTCACAAGTGGTAGCACCAGCTCGCAATGCTTTTAATACTGAGAATACCTCAACTGATTCCACTGTAACTCGAACAGGACGTGTTATCAAGAAACCTGTTATATTTGATCCGTCTGATCCTACAAACGCATTAACTTTGATTACCCAATGCAATTTCGCCATTTGATTTTATTGACTCTATTGACGTTATTGCTAAGTCGTTGATGTTATATTTCTATAGTAGCTTTACATAGATTTGTTATATTTCGTTTATTCTAATTATAAGAAGAGGCAGGTGTAGTGCCTCCTTTCTATAGTGATAGACTAAGTATGAGATAGAGGCATCGGAGGGCAGACCTGATTAGGATGGCGATCTGTGAATGATATGATTATGTTTATCTGACTAAATCTATTGCATCCTTGTTTATTATTGATTGAGCTGCAGGCTCAACAAATAACTAAGTTAATATAAATTAATACAATCTCTTGCAATAATAATTCGTATCTATTACAATAATAATTTAGAATTAAAATACTATTGAACCAGTTCATCGAATCCAAGAAACACAACAGAGCCTCATCAAACACCCCCTATCAGACACTTCTCGGCTAAAACACATTTGAACCATAAACCAGCATACCAGCTCCATGAGATGCAGTAAAGGCTAATCAAACATTCCTATCTAATACCCCCCACTTTATACAGTGTTTTTCACGTGACGTCACACATCTATTGGCGGCCATGTTGGTTGACTTCTTCGTTTTCGTAGAATTTCACAATGGCGGATGGAAATGAACAAGATAAAAACTTTGATTTTAATGGTGGTGCTTTGGCGAATAATCAATCAAAATATGCCAATGTAATGCTATACAGTTATGCTGAAAAACTAGAAGGTCACGTTAAAGCTAGATATGTTGCAAAGATTCGAGAAATTAAAGTTGATCCTTACCTTATTCCAACTACGACTGGACCCGGAATGTTTACTTCCACTTGAGGCGTGTGACCTCCTATGTTATCTTGTTTTAGAGTCGTCATATTATACAAACAAACAATTTAAAATAACAACACAACTAAATTTGCACAACGTTTCGACTGATTGACTTCAGCCATTCTCAAGTGAATGTTTTTTATTATTAATTAAGATATATATATACATAAAAATGTTTGCCCCTTGAGGGTAAAGTTACATCATGAAAAATATTTACAATTATATGAGATCTATATCAGTGACAACAGTAACTATGGTAACTAGCCTATAGATATGAAATGCATGCAGTTATTTGAAAACTTTGGCCCGGATGGAATCGCCCTGAACGTTTAATGTTGGTTTCAGTTCTTGAATTGCCAGCATTTCATTCACGAGACAATCGAATTTATTTTTGCACTTTTTTATTATTCTAAAATGTTTTTCAAATTGATCAGTAGATATTCCGTGCTCTTGACGGACGTGTGTACCAAGGTTACCTTTGTTATGTTCATCTATGCGTTCATATAAGTGCCGGCATGTATAGCCAACATAGTCTGCTTCGCACAGACCACATTTAAAATGATATATGACGCATTGCTGGTTTAACAAATCTGGCTTCTCCTCACGGGTACGCAAGTCATCGTTGAGCTTCTTACTTTTAAAAATAGCATTAAACTTTACACTTATTTTACAATTTAAACGGTAAAGTTCTTTTCTTGTTTCATCACATGATTGTTGGTCTTTAAAAGGTAAAACTATACTAACATATTTTAAATTATCGTCTGGTAAAACTGGAGAATTAAAATCATTACTTAGCATTTTATTTAAAATAGAATTAAAAACACGGGGCGGATACTTAAGTTTACTAAAAATGTTAAAAAGTACTTTACATTCAATATTAAAATCAGCTTCAGAGGAACAAAGACGATGCGCTCTGTGAAGCATTGTCTTCAAAACCAGTTTTATACCTTTGGTCTACATGACTCTGATAATGTAAAAGAAGTCCTTTTTTTGTTGTTTTTCGATGTACACTCGTTGATATTTCTGTGCCGGTATTGGTCATTTTGATTCCAAGAAAAGGCAGATTTTTGTTTTCCTCTAACTCAATCGTGAAGTTTATTGACGAGTGTGGTGCATTCAGAATCGATAATAAGTTTTCTGCTTCTTTTCTATTGTTGACAATTGCCAAGGTCTCATCTACATAGCGCCAGTAGAACTCTGGTAATTTATTAGATTCTGATAAATTTTTTCAATATTGGACATAAATACATTAGCTAATAAAGGTCCCAGATCCCATTGCCACTCCATCTGACTGTTCATACAGCTCACCATCGAATTGAAACAATTGATCTTTGGTACTGATCAATAATAGGTCACGCAGATCGTCAGGCGTTAAATTCAAGGAATACTTTTCATTGGACCAAGTCAATATATAGATCTCATATAATTGTAAATATTTTTCATGATGTGACTTTACCCTCAAGGGGCAAACATTTTTATGTATATGTATATCTTAATTAATAATAAAAAACATTCACTTGAGAATGGCTGAAGTCAATCAGTCGAAACGTTGTGCAAATTTAGTTGTGTTGTTATTTTGTACCAAAATTATCACCAAGAAGATTCTGATAAACAATTTAAAGCCTATAAAAGTTTAGAAGCTTATAATCAGATGGTTTCTGGCTTCATTTAGAGCGTGCAAGGTATTTTGATTGGCGATTTATATGTTGTTTTGGGTAGCGTTCGACACTCCCAAAGAATAAATGATCCCAATTTAAAATGTAGGGTTATTGGAAAGAAAGATGGTACTATTACCTCAGCTCACTGCACTCGCATGGCAGGGCTAGGTGAGTGTTGCACACATGTAGCTAGTTTACTGTTTTATCCTGAAATAACTTTTAGAATAAAAAGGAAAAATAGTTGCACTCAACAGAAATGTAGCTGGATATTGCCAGAGTATGTCAGTCAAGTCGAATATTTACCTATTAAAAGGATTGCTTTCAAATCAGCACGTAAGCTCAAGTCTGACATGGATAAGTCAGTTGATAATTTAGATTTGGTTCTTGATACTGGTCCTGCTACACCATCAACTTCTAGAAATAATATATCTGAGAAACAGTCAGTCACCATCGATAAAATTAATACATTTCTAAGAAATCTTCATACCTGTGGAAGCAATTCGGTTGCCCTAAGTTTAAGTGAAAATTATTGGGAATCGTTCATATCAACGAGCAGAGATGTCCAAACTATTGCTGAACTTTTTGATGAGAAATTTATGGCACTTTCTTTCCCGGAACTGTTACAAACATGCAAAAATGTTACATTTGCTGTAAGTCAAGAGGACATTGATAATATTGCAGAAGACACTTTATTGCAGTCAAGATCAAACCCATTTTTCTTTCATAGGACAGGACGTATAGGTGCATCAAAGAGCAAACCTGCCGCTCATACAAACCCTTGCCTGCCATCACAGTCGTTGATTAAAACAATTTGTTACCCTCATTTATTTAAATTTCACACCGAATCAACCATTTATGGATGTGTTCATGAGAAAGATGCAATTGCAGCGTACAAAATGTATATGTCTAAAAGTCACACTAATTTTATTTTAAAAAGATGTGGACTGTTGTGTTATGTTATGTTATGTAACTAGTTATATATTAGTGCCCAGGCTCCATGGGCCATATGCTTTTTAGAAAATACAACATGGCGACCCTAACGTGATTTTTCTGTCTGCTTGAACTGAATCTTGAACATTATCACTTATAATTATGGAGAGCATGTACTACAAGCCCCAAACAAGTGTGGACTGGCACTCCACGGATGCTATTTAAAAGTTTAGGATCTGGAGAAAGGAAGTTATGCGAATTTTGAATGGACCGCTTTGCTGAGAAAAATGAGGCAATCAAAGTGAATATGTATTTATTTGGGCTGGTGGGTATGCTGAGGAACTAGTTGATGCAAAGACAGTTGAGGATCCTACATTGAAACTAGACACAGCTGAACAAGTACTAGAAACACTGGAAGGATGCCTAACTCATTCCACATCTTTCAGAGAAGCAAGGAAAGACTTCTTCAGACTTACTCAAAAACAAGGTGAGAATTCAACTGCCTATTATGCAAGACTACTGAAAGTTTTTAGACAGGCCAAATATCCGAGCGGATCTGACTTCTTAATAGTAGACAAGCTTATTGATGGATGTCTAAGCAAAGAATGTCAAAAGAAATTGATGGCCTTAGACAAAGGGATTGAAGGATCAAAAGTCTTCGATTTAATGAGGAAATTTGAAGCTGTAGACACCACAATGAGACACTATGATGACTCTAGCTCTAATTTCCATGCAGCTTATTCTCGCGATCCCACAAAACAATCGCAAAGAATGGCTACAAGAATCAACGCCTTTGAAGGTGACACTATCAAGAGGTGCCAGTGGTGTGGAAATAATTACCATGAAAAAAATGAATGTTCAGCCAGAGACGAAAACTGTCGCGAATGCGATAAGCTAGGCACTACGCCCGTGCCTGCAGGTCCAAGCAGAGAGAAATCAAACATAGAAGCCAAGGAAGGAAAAGCAGACAAGTTGCCGTCGCACATGAGGATGGGTCAGATACACAGGAGGAATCGGATGTTGATGTTGCTGTGGTGAATGTTAATGTGGTAGAGGAGAAACGCGATGTTTATGCCAAGGTTGAAATCTTCCAGAAAGGAAAATGCCGTCCCTATATTGTAGAGGGAAAAGTCGACACTGGGGCGTTAGGAACAGTTGCACATGTGTCACTGATGTCCCAGATGGGAATTTACCAAAAAGAATACTTAACAGCAAGTACAAAAGTGTTCAGAGGAGTTGGCAAAGGAAAAGGGACAAACTTGGAGACCCAGGGATCCATTGTCCTTGATATTGTCATTAATGAAAAACATCTAAAAGCTAAATTCTACTTTGTCAAGCATGTGAAGGAAATTCTATTAAGCAAAAGGCTATGCAAGAGAGCTGGATTAGTGTCCTTCTCAGAAGCGTGCTACGAGAAGTCAATTTCATTAAATGCGGTTCACATCACAACAGAAGATGAAGCTGACTATGTAGCGCTGGCGAAAAAATGGAAGAAGCATCTACCCCTTGGAAAGACGTCTGGTGATCCACTACAAGATCTGAAACAGATCTTCCCAGAAACCTTTGATGGAGGTTTTGGGCTATTCCACGGTGATGTGAAATTAAAGGTTTCAGATGATGCAAAGCCTGTACAGCTCCCATCCAGAAGCGTCCCTATCAGTATCCACAAGGAACTTAAGGAACATCTAGATAGGATGGAAAGAGAGGGCATCATAAGAAAATGTCCCGAAACGACTGAGTGGGTGCATAACTTGGTCATTGTGAGAAAATATGATGGCTGTCTTTGTATATGCCTGGATCCGAGGAATTTAAACAAGTACCTTGTACGGAATTTGCATCACACAGCAAGCTTTGAAGATGCATTGATGACATTCCAGGGTGGAAAATTCTTCTCAACTCTTGATGCTAAGGCTGGATACTGGACGAAGAAGTTAAGCGCAGACAGTCAACAGTTAACTGCTTTCAACACACCATTCCAGAAGTACTGTTTTCTGCGCCTACCCTTTGGCCTATCAGTGTCAAGCGAGGAATTTTGCAAAGAGATGGACAGAGTCCTATCAGGCATTCCAGGAACCTTTCCGTGTGCTGATGACGTCAAGATACAAGGAACAACCGAAGAACGTCATGATAACAATTTGCTCGAAACAGTGGACAAGGCACGAACAGCAGGCATCAAATTCAACCCAAACAAATGCAAAATTAGGAAGAAAGCTATAGAATATTTTGGCAGAGTCATTTCACCCAATGGAGTAAAAGCGTGCCCAAAGAAAGTACAAGCCCTGGTAGACATGGAACCACCCAAGGACAAGCAAGAACTCCAGAGTCTACTAGGTTCATTCAATTTCATTGGAAGTTAAATCCCAAATCTTTCGAAGAAGACATTTCTGATGAGGGGCCTACTTAAAAAAGACGTGCAATTCAATTGGACTGTTGACATGCAGAAAGAATTTGAAAGCCTGAAACATGTGCTCGCTAAACAAATAGAGCTAGCTCATTTTGATCCAGCAAAGGATGTAATTATTGAGACTGATGTATCACTAAAGGGCTTAGGAGCTGTGTTACTGCAATATGGAAAACCAGTGAGGTTAGTCAGCAAGTCACTCACACCAGCAGAAACTAACTATGCAAACATCGAACGAGAGCTGTTAGCCGTATTATTTGCCTGTGAGAAATTACACACCTATACTTACGGAAGAAAGATATTCATCAAGACAGACCATAAACCCTTGGAGGAGATATTTAAAAAGCGTGTGAGCTTGGACCCTGCTAGACTGAGAAGAATGTTGCTGAGACTTACCCAATATGACGTGGATGTAAAGTATGTTGGCAAGGAGAATGTTCTCTTTGCCGACACTCTGTCACGGCTTATTAAGCCAGGCAAGGATGAAGAAGTCTCTGGCTTAGAAGTTACCATTGCCCAAGTACTGAAATTCAACCAAAGCAAGCTTGAAATTCTGCAAGAGGAAACAAAATCGAATGCTGTCCTCAACCAACTGAAGGAGAGAATCATGACCGGGTGGCCTGACAGTCAGCAGGATCTAGAAGAATCACTGCGGCTCTACTGGAACATAAGAGATGAATTGACAGTCTTAGACGGGTTGATAATGCATGGCAACAGGATTTTCATTCCATCTGTACTCCGCCCAGAGACCCTGAAGAGGCTCCACATTGGACAAGGTATGACAGGTACAATGTAGAGAACAAGGCGAGCACTGTATTGGCCCAACATGAACAAGGATATTCAAGATATGATCAGCAGGTGTGATGACTGCCAAATTCAAGGCAACAAGAAGCCGAGGCCACCCACAAGGCAGATATCTACAACTAGACCAATGTAAATACTGGCTATGGACATTAGGATATTCAAACAACAGCGCGCTCTGGTCTGCATAGACTACTTCAGTGGCTTTGTGACATATGACGTTATCCCTGATCAGAAGACTGAAGCTGTTTCCGAAGTGCTACTATAGAATTTCCAGATGTTTGGTCTCCTGGAAAGAGTCCTGTCTGATAATGGACCATGCTTCCACTCATTTGAATTTGCTGAGTTCTGCAGACAACTAGAGATCCGATACGACACATCAACTCCATACTATCATCAATCGAACGGAAGAGTGGAAAGGGCAATCGAGACAATGAAAGCTATTCTCAAGAAGAACAAGAAGTCAAGAGACATCACAAATGGAATAATCAATTATCTGGACACACCAATCTACGACAACCTGCCAAGCCCTGCTGAACTATTCCTAAACCGGAGAATTAACACTCAAATTGCCTTGGCATTCACACCATCAATCCTGACAGAGGAAGAAAAAGAACTGTTGGCAAAGAGACGAGCGGCACATTTGCAAACTACAAGACCCAAGCCAAGCTTTACCCCACACCAGCCGATCTACTACACAGTGGATAAGAGTGATAATTGGAATCCTGGGTACATCCATTGCCAAGACCTTCACCCGGATTCTTATTTCCTCATGAATGAACAAAACAGGCTCATTCGAAGAAACACCAGTGGTCTGAAACCCCGAGATTCCCTGCCTGCCTCATTTCCAGTAATAAAACAAACAACGCTTGGAGTTGCAGAGCCTATCGGGGCCACCCAACTTGTAACAACTCCAATAGAGGCACCACATGCAGTATCAGAGGTGAATCCTGAGCCAACTGGAATCACAGAGGACAGCTCATCCGCGAACGGCTCATCACCGCAACCAGTGCACAAAGAGAAGCCTGCTGATACAGAGGTTACCACAGAGCTAAGAAGATCAACTAAAAAGAGACACTTAAACAAGAACTCTGATTATGTGTATCAATGAGACATTACATATAATTGTATATCAATTAAATATTTGACTATCCATAAGATAGCAATGTGTTGAACATGTGACTATCAGCTTAAGAGGAGAGATGTTGTGTTATATTATGCTATGTAACTATTTATATATTAGTGCCCAGGCTCCATGGGCCATATGCTTTTTAGAAAATACAACAGGACTTGCTGTGAATCTAATTTATCCTTTCATACATGCTACATGTGACTTCTTTTGCTCGTGCGACTGCTGTGGGGAAGGTTGTGGGGAATTCAAATGCCCGTTTTGTCTAGAAGGGATTGATTTTGAAAGTTATGTCCAACCTGCATCATCCTGTGTGGAGGCTAAGGAAGACGGAAGATTTACATTAAAGAGGGACCATTCAAACTATTATCAAGTCCAACAACAGTTATTTACAACTGACAAACTGTATAATGACTTTGTGGTATTCGGATTTGATAACACTAAAAGCAGAATAACAAAAGAACGCATATTCAAAGATCACGATCACTAGGAGGAGCAAGTTCCAAAAATGTCTATTTTTTGGCGAAATTGTATTTTACCGGAGATGTTAGGTAGATGGTATACACGTAAACCTGTGTACCCCACAGACATTGATTGTAATTCCATTTGCTATTGTCAAACAATCTCTAACAAGGATATAGTCAAGTGCAGCAACATCGAATGCCCTATCAAGGACTTTCACCGAGAATGCATTCTTCCATCTGTCACGTCAAATGTTCCCAAGACATGGTACTGTCCCCACTGCAGGAAATTTGACGAATTTAAAAAGAGTAAGGGGAAAAATTCTAGAAAATCTTCTTTATCTATTATTGACTCTGCCGTACCACATCAGATATGCTCTTGTAAAGAACAATACAAAAAGGGCGATAAAGTCATAAAATGTAATAACAGCAGCAGCCAACATGGATTGTACTTCCATTTACAATGTATGAGGTACAAGTGCCGTCCAAAAAATTTTCAAACAACTTGGACATGTAAATGGTGCTTATGCGAGGCAACAGTATCCAATCAATCAAATGTAACAAGTAATATAAGAACAGAATCAAGTGACAATGACAGTGACATTGAATTTATGGGTTTAACTGTTGGTAAAAGCGAAAAGTATGCTTCACTTGGAAATCATGACGAGCACGATTTCAATTTGTTGTTATGTGAAACTGGCTGGTTAAGTGGTATCATCACTCATGAGTCGCAGCTTTATGTGAGTCTGTTAAATGAGTCTTTGGAAAACCTCAACGTCCCCATCTAAGTGCAACTAAAAACTTTAATATAATTTTAAAAGACTTCATCCAAATATTGCACACCGGTATGTCTCACTGGGTATGTGTGAGCTCGTTGAAGAGTGAGGACAATAAAGTATCATTATATGATAGCTTGTTTAACAGCGTTATTACTGATGAAGTGGAGGAAATAGTTTCCTGTTTGTGTTCACGTTCACCAAAGATTATTGTTGCACCTGTTCAACAACAGAGCAATGGTAGCGACTGCGGGGTATTTGCAATTGCATTCGCAACGTGTCTCTATTTAGATGTAGATCCTCGAGGGGTTCAGTTTGATGACAGAAAAATGAGGCAAGATTTACTCAAATGTCTCAAAAAAAAATCATTTGAATTGTTCCCCACAATTTCTTAATTATGTAAATAAAGAAAATTTTTCTGTAAACATTGATTTTATATTGAACTATTAAATTTTCACAAATCGTGTTCTTACAGTTTTTTAACAAAATGTTCGTCAAACTGATCTACATTTGTCCCCTTTTTGACTGTAAGGCAGTATGTTTAGTTAACTTTGTACAGCTGAAGCATGAACGCTAAATGGTCCATTTTTCAAGAAATTCTCAATGTAAATTAAACCAAGTAGATTGGAATATGCTCTTAATACGAAATTAATATTGCAATTTTTCACTAAAATCACGTTTAACTTTCACCATCATGAGCAACACACACAAGTTGTAAATCAGATTAAGTTTCCTTTTTTCAATTGTTTTATGTATTTATGGCATTTCGTAAGTGGTAGTCTCTACCCTGATTGTTCCTGTCAGCATTAATTTTGACAAAGATATATCTCTCTATCTAACGGTCACCTGTAATTCTCAATATTCCCCAATACCATAACTGATCTTTACACACAGGTATCAAATTTGTTGTGAGCATAAATATTGCAGACAAATTAGTCCTAGCAATTTTGAGTGCCGTCCAGACAGCCTCTTCCGCGATAATATGCTGGCTCAAAACAAATGACTAGGTTATATCAATCAATATATAGCAATTCTAATCACCAACTTATCAAATTAGTAATGTATGATCATAAAATATAATCAACAAAAAATATACCGCAAAATAAGTAAAGTAATTCAGAAATATATCAAAATAATAATTTGCTCCATTACTACAATCATAATAATACTATTAGCTAATATTGTTACAACTAATCGAAAGGCACAATGGGTGGGCATAAATTTACCAAAGCCTCACATATCCTTATGATTTTGACCAGTAATGGTTCTTTCCTGTTCCCTGATTCATCGCAAACCAAGTAGTTCAAGGGAATGATTGATTGGAGTATCGTATACTTCTGCCGAAGCGAAACTATCACTCGCTCGACATGGATGCAAACATTTGCAATACCTCTAGTATTTTCAACATCTACAGGGTCCAGTTGATCCTTTCCCCTTGTAAATGCTGGTATATTTAGGCTACCTTGGTGATACCAAACAGCTTCATGAATCGTGAAACCTCTATCTGCGAGGACAACATCAACAGGAAGAATGTTCATTAGAACTCCAGAATTTATAGTGAGGTGTTTGTCAGAGGTTCTGCCTCCCCATGCACTAGATACAAACGAAATTGTTCCTTGAGGGGTTATTCCAATCAACACCTTTGCAGTGTTGTGGTGCTTATAATTTGAAAATGTCTGGGCCCTGGCCAGAAGATTTATTGGGCGGTCAATAAAAATTTCAAAGCAATCAATGATAACAGAAACTTTGTACCCAAATGATACCTTGAAGCATGCAGGCACAGTTCTCCATAAGCTTTCTCTAGATGGTCATTTTATCATGCTACTGAGACACAAGTCCATCACATTAATCCAGTAAGACATTACTCTAGATACTGTAGCTATAGATACTTCAAAACGATAAGCAAGGTCTTGATGGGGCACATTCAGTCTTAACTTGATTAGTACCATTATAAATTCCTGGAAAGGAAGTAGTGCAATTTTGTTTCTTTTGACATGAGGTACAATAAAATCAAACGTAGCTTTCAAAACTCCAAAGGATGGTAGACCCCTATAAAATAAAACCTTCCTGTCATCACCTTGGAAGTAATTTTCATCAAAGTGAATTTGCTTAGCAGAGCTGATGTTCTGATGTTATTGTAGAGATAATCAAATTCTCCTGTCTGTGTGCACTTCGACTGCTGCTGTTGAGTGTCTGGTTTATCTTGGTTCCTTATTACAAATATCTCTCCAACTGACTTTCCAGGCTGATCCAGCTTTCTTAATTTTGCCTGAATTTCATCATTCAAAACGCGCTCGTTATCTTTCTTCCGCTTTTCCTTTGCCCTTTCAACACGTTCGTGGGAAGCAGTGAGTTGGGTTTGAGTTTTTGGCCTTACATTGCAGTGACCTAATTCGAGCGTAGGCACCCAATCTACATTATAAACATCCCACTCTTGTGCAGACTTGCCATGAACAAAATGTTTGAAGCATACTCGATCGTAGTTCAGAATTTTGTCAGTAATATCTTTTCTGTTAATGGCAGCAATCCATGCCGCTCTCCTATCGCGTGTTCGTAACTCAGTGGCTTCTCCTTGTGTAGTTATTACAGCTGGAACTCCGAAGTAAGAACCCTCTACTTCATCACTTTTATTCCCACAATTAACGACCATACAAAAAACCATTATATAAGATGATTTAAATCATGAAATATATATAAAATTAATCGATATTGGTTGACTTCGTTACGCTTGCCAGTCTCGTAAAATGAATTCAAGTCAGTCAACCAACATGGCCGCTAACAAACAGTCACGGCGAAGCTGTCACGGTTGTGAAAACACTGTATACAATGTACACACCAGTAAAACAAATCCATGAAACACAAAATAATCTCATTAAACATCCCCTATCTGACCCCTCCCCACTTTAAAATAATTTTGAACCGTCAGTCAGCATAGTAGATCCATGAGACACAGTATAAGCCCACCAAACTCTTCTACCTGATACCTCCCATTTTATAACTATATACCATCTCCACAAGTCCAAAAAAATACAACAGAGCCCCATCTGACATCTCCATTTTTTTAATAGGAAAACAGGCTCCAACCCGGCTCCAACAAACCAGCTAGACGAGAATCACAGCACATGATACCTCCACCTAATCATATAATGCTATATGATTCTACCAACAGCAACAGCTCTACGACCGTCAGGTTGCCGAAGCCGAAGGAAAGACAGTTAGACAGACCAAGCCAAAGATACGATAAAACAATGATTCAAAAAACTTACCAGTGGACATTCCACTTTCCAATGTCCCCCAACAAACGATTCGTAGATGAATCTCGAACCATATACCCATGAACTAATAACAAAGTAATCCCAATTCCCAAGTAATTCAAGTTAATAGTACGGAGTGGATAAATCTACGGCAGGAAATTCTTTGTTCCTATGTTTTGAAAATTTATCACAAAAACGGATTCTATCGTCAAGTAATAATATAATAATAATATAATAATAATAATACTAAGTTGTAATAATATAATCATATCAAAACAGTTTTGATATTTGTATATATATATAATGATAATTAGAATCAGTGTGTGTATCATAAATACAATTCAGCTCTACCATTTTGGATCCTATATTTAGGAATGTTCTGAATCCAGTGAATAAACGGTAGAGACGAATGGTCACCCTAGCCTCACTCCATCACGGCCCTCATTTCCGCGCGGCGCTCCAGTGAGGGCCTAATAAAATTTAAGGTTAAAAAGTGTGCCAGAAACCAAAAATATGGTGTGTCCAATCACAGTGCATCTTGATGTCATGTGAGTTACAGCCAGGTGTTGGTTGGTCAGACCATCGAAAAACAATACAAGCGAGGTGTGAACAGAAATTGAAATTTGCTGAATTCAGCTATTTTGAATTTCAACAATTTGTAAACAAACTGTCGAGGAAAATTTGAAACACAAAGTTTACGGGATTATTTTGGATCAAATTGGAGTAACAAAAATAGAAATAAAATATTATATTTATCTCGAAGGACTGTATGGACATTATGAAGGTTTTTTGTGGGCGTAGAATACAAAATAAAAGGAGAAAACATCTTGTTTTGACGGAGCGATCGCCATCGTTGGAAAATTGTAAACACTTCCGTCGTTTTGAATCTTGATTTAAATAATCAAAATCAAAGAAATATTTAAAATTTAAGATCGATTCACCAATATACAGCATTGCTCTAATTCCGACTTCCACTTCTCCGTAAATATATAATTCAAAATTGACTATGTGATAGAATAAACGATCGAAATATAACCTTTGAGAATGATTCAATCAAGTTTGTTTACATTTTTAGTATTTTATTCACCAACCAGCGCTCGATAAAACTTCACGTGATACCAACGTGCGCTGTGATTGGGCACACCATATTTTCGGTTTCTGGCACACTTTTTAACGTTAAATTTTATTAGGCCCTCACTCGAGCGCCGCGTGGAAATGAGGGCCGCGATGGAATGAGGCTATGGGCATCTCATACAGTCTCTGACGTCACATCTCCAAAACGAGACTACCCTTTGGATTGTGTTTCCTTTGAATCTCATCAAATCCGAATTCACTCACAACTCCATCAAACTATTTGACTGACATGGCGGTCCACAATTTTAACAAATGTCCTTCATTTTATTTTGTCACCATACCGCCAATTGATTTGGAATTATTATTAAATAGATTACTTGTTTTGTTGTCGATGGATTTAAGTTTTGTTAAATGGGACATTTTGCTGTACTGATGCTACGTATTTATTATTTAATTTATTTGTAAGACTGATTATGATGACAGAATTTAGAAAGCGACGGAACAATTAATACAGATTGGACTATTTTCAAGTCTATTATAGCAAGACATTATCTCTAATTTCTACAAATAATGTTTTCGGCTTTATTACTATACTACCCAGGTAATTTAAAAGATCATATCCATGATTGCAAGGAACTATAATAATGAGAGTGAGCATTCAGTTCGAGAAAGCGCGCCTTTTGGCGCCATTATTTTACCATTACTTTTTGAAAAGAAAGCGGAAGAAATTTAAAGACCATAAAATGACCAGCAGCCTTTGCATATTTTTGTCTTTGAAATTTGGACCCAGATTTCAATCACTCGTTTTCATGATACACGGCCCACCTTTGTGTCTCCTCTGCACACACGCGCGATTTTGCAAAACATTTCGTAAAACAAACATGGAAGCATCTCTGCTAAGTTATTTAGCAACGAACTGGTTTGGAAAGTTACAAGAGCAATAAAGGTGGACGTCGAAGGGCTTCCGACGCTTGAATAGATGTGTACCATGAAAATGAATTCACTTGCTACTATCGTCATACGAATTGAGGAAGGAAGACAGAGTTGAAAGCTGCAACTGAACTGGACTGATTCAAAATTTCATGTTGGTGTTTACTTGATATAAGAATGTTAGGGATTGAAAGAGCGGGAAGAGCAATAGTGCTTTCAAATCGTTAGCATTCAAAATCGAAATTTATCGCTAAAACACCAGGTGAATTCGATTTTTAATGCGGATACTTTGATCATTGACTCCAAATTATGTTTGTAAACACGTAGGTTTCGTCTAAAAATAGTTAGTTACATACCTATGTATATATGTTTTATATTGCATTGTTTTTTTTCTGCAGTATATATGCACGTAAATTGTAAAATTTAGAATCATATGAATTTATTTAGTGTTGATTTGAAAGTAAATTTTATCCAAGTTGTTTTGATTTGCGTCAAACTTCTCAGACTGTGACCCCCATTCCGCTATTTATTTTTGAGCCGTACACATTTGTTGGCTATCTATAGCCATAGACTTTGCGTTTCGACAAGTAAGAATTGAGATTTATCCAAAACTGAAATTGATAAACCAGACTATTTTCTCGAACTTTCTGTCGTGTCTTTCGGTAGCAACAGCCACGAGGGACAATCTTCTGACGTCACTTTCCAGAGGATTAGCCTCGTACCTTGTGATCAAGACAACAAAACAAAGCAAAGGCTGCTGGTCATTCGAAACTCTTTAATTTGGATGTCATAGGTGACCAAATAACAGGCAATGCCTATGACAACACGGTGTTACTTCTCTCCAATAACAATCGATAGTGAAAAAAATTAAACTAGCATATTTACTCGAAAATATCTGATTCATAATTTGATACTTGTTTGATTTATGTCAAAACTAGGCAAGAGCCTCTATCCCGTGTTCCGCTCCATGAAACTGAGAGTCGCTGCACTCGGGCTAGAGGAATTTCTTACTAAAAGTTGGCCCACCATTTCAGAATTCGGAAATGCCCAATCACATGCGACCTTGAGATCACGTGGAACTGTAAGCCTTCTTGATTGGTTGAAATATCGCTACGTCATTTTTTCAATAATTTGCAAAATTTCAAAAGCCTGCTTCCATGCTTCGAATCATTCTTCGTTAATAAGTTTATTTAATTTGCCTGCCTATCCTGGAGAATTGAAACGCTGTTTTCAGTATATTTAATTAGACTGAATTGCTGTCTTTACTTATTTCCTATAATGTTTAACAACGTGGACATTTTGTCACTGGATTTGAATTATAATAGAGTTTGTTTATGAGATATTATCTGGTGTTGGGTTTTAAACTTTGATAAGCCAATTCGTCAGAAGATTTCTGTTAGCAGCTGGCAGCTGCCTCGAAAAATTGACAGTTAAGTTTGATAAACTCAGCCTATAAAGTACAAAGAATGTTGCATTATCATTTATATATACATATGGATGAGTGGCACTTGTATGTTAGATATTGACATTGTCGTACTCTCGTTTGAATCAAGGATATGAAGCATCGTGTTGTTTTTGATAGTATTCCATAAATATGGGAGCGATGAACGCTAATAGTTTATGACTTTAGAGATGAGCTTATGGCACTGTGTACAATCAGAATTATTTCGTTCATCTCATCCTTCTATGCATGATGTTGCATCGATCTAGCTTTGGTTTTTTTAGTCTCAATGATGATGTTCAAAGTGTTTAAACTCAATGACTGCACATGATTATAGATACCTACTTCCACAAATAGAGTCTTATGCCTACCAAACTGTTTTCACGATCATGGTCGGTCTTCCAATCGCATCATGGTAAGTGTTTTATTTTGCATAATTCACATAATTTGGGAACAAAAATATAACAACACAGAGACAGAGTAAGGTTTGCTCGATGCCTATATCAACTTGCAGATGCTTTGAATCAAAATTGTTTTGTTGTAGAACTTGTTGCAGTCTCAACCATTATCTTTGTATTATATCTGCAAGCATATCTCTTGAAGGTGATTCCCTTTCTTCGTGTATCGCTTATTGTTTCATATGTAGAAAAATTCAATATCAACTATTGTGTAACTTTTTAGATTTCATATAAATATTCTATAAACTTAAGCATGGATTAAGGAAACTTAAGGATTATTTAAGCATGCTTAGCTTGGTGATCGAACAATGATGATCACCGTTTTCATATAGACCCAGCTTTCTCAGCCGCTAAGAACACCATAGTTTGAGATGTTGGAATTCAAGTTTCTCCAAAATTAATTTCAGGTCTGTCCTGTTTTATGTGTTGCACAAGGGTAACTTGTGAGTCAAATTTCACTTCAATCTATGCAAGAGAATTAATACCCCCCCCCCACCTAGAAAATGTGAAACAAACCTCAACAGGAAAATGTTGCTGCTATTTAGTAATAATGTACACCAGATGTACACAAATACAGGATCCAGGTTCCGGCATTCTAAATACATAATACTCAAAATACATCAGAGAAGTAAACAAATTAAAGCAATATATCATTTCATCTTTAGCATTGTTTTGGGCAATTTCTAGGCTCATGTGTCTAAACAGGTGTACAATAAATGTGATTTAGGCAATTACAGTGACACAACCAATATAGTAAGAAATCATCTTTCTACAATAATAATAATTACACAAATCGAATCCTATGCTACAAGCTCTAATAGTTAGTTACTCTATGTTCCAGTGCGGGTGACCAGATGAATCCTCTGTCATGTAGGACACTAAATTACATAGATGTTGATCTCTCTTTGCCCAATAGCCTACCAAATACCATTTTTTATACAGATAAGAACGAAGAGACATGCTTCCAGATAAGCACACCAACTGATGAAGTTCAGGAAAATCATGCAAAGCGTCCACACAGAACTAATTTTCTGCTAATCAGGCTGGCATGCTCTTAAAACAGTTTTATGAAGAGAAAATGGAACTCTTCATTGTTCATGTAAACATTGAAATCCTTATTGGATATTTAATCACCAAGAGGATGAATAAGTCCTAGGTCTTGTTACAAAGTTAGTCTCCATTGGCTTCCTATTATGAAAATCATGGAATAATGTAAATACTTCCTATCGTGAAAATCATGGGATTATAGGCCTACACCAGAAATAGGATAACTTCTTTCTGTCATAAGGCATTAGATAAGATTGCCTTACGACCAATTAAGCCCTTTGCGATTTGTAAATGACCTTAGTAAATAAAATAGTATGCCTATAAATAAATACCCTTAGAGTTTTAGCAATTCATGTATAGTTATCCGATGCTGCTGTAAGCCGCAAGGAGAATATTTCAACAATCAAAGAAGACGGAAGAAAAAGTTGGAGAGAAATCAGCGACTTAAAGCATATATCACATATGTTCAAGTTTCAACCAATTATTGATAATGACACTCATCTATGTAGTACTTATCTGATTAAAGATGTAAAAGAGATTTACCAATGATCGATTAAATTTGCTGCGTATTGATTCACTTGATTCACGTAGGATAAAATCTTACAGCTAGAGTTCGACAAAAGTAGGAATCAGAAGATTGGAGCAAATTCAGTAGGAAATTGATATTTTACCATTTATTGGTCAAACATCAACAAAAAATTGAAAAGAAAATGTTTAAGTGCCTCTGGGATTCCAGAATACTCTTTAGGCTTTATAACAACATATAAATAATAATAATAATTACTAGTATGTAAAGTGTGCTATAGTATGCTACTTGGCCCAGGTTAATCCGAAGTATTGGTAGGTTAGAAGTCCTGAAAATGTGAAAAATGAAGAGAAGAAGACAAACAGATGGGCATTGGGCCATTGGCCAGCCTAGCATAAATGAGTCAATATATGAATATGGATTAGTAAATTTCAACGTTATGACAACAACAGACATAAGTTTTATTTGATCAGTTGCAGTTGATCGTATTTACTGTCTTATTAATACCAACCTGGCTAGGTTCGGATCGTCACTCTGCGTCTGCGAAGCAACCTTCTCAAATTCCAGTTTCTGGTAAAGAAAACGACTGCTTGCTTTACGATAAATTATGTTCTTACATTCAAAACACTTTGTGTTAAATTACCATCAAGAAGAAAATGATAATAGAGAGCATTTTGAGCTTTTAGAAAAGAAACCTGGATAACATATCAAGACGTCGAACTTGGCAATGTCGAACACTCATTTTGTTTTTACTTTTGTCATTTCAATAGCAGTCTCGGCTAGACTTCGGGTTTTAGAGAGGTTTTACGCATGCGCATTGAAAAACATGTTTCTTAGTGGGCCCTCTTTTTACCCTCATTGATGTTAGCCTGTATGAAATGGAGTTCTGACGTAATGCACACAGGCTAACGGCGTTTGACTATGTCAAAACTTAAACACGCCATCTTTTCTGTGATGATCACGATTCACGAATCAATTTATTTCAAAACAAAAGTGAAATGTAAATACTGTTCATTTTGTTACAATTGCTTGAATACTTATCAAATGTATAACACCATGTATAATGCATAGCTTTGATGTTTGAGCCGGTATGAAAACGGCCTTGACAGGAAGGAGGATGAAGTTTGGCTTCCAGTATGTGAAAAATTGTTCCAAATAAATAATTACTTGTACATCATATAAAACTTAATATCCACAATGTTGATGCAAGGTTCAATAAAGTAGCACTACTAAAATTAAAAAATATATAATAAAAATTTGATTGTAAATAAAGTCAAAGTTGGTGACAGTTGTTAGAAAAACTGTTTTATCGCCATGACAGTTCGACAAGATCTTTCAAATATTATTTCGGATATAGAAAGACTTCAATCTTAATAGTGACCTCATTTTGGAGATGTGACGTCAGAGACTGTATAGGGTGACCATTCGTCTCTGCCTGAATAAACCCGATCGGATCCAGCTAACGAACCTCTTTCTCGGAGCAGAGTATCCTCCTGAGCCAAAGGATTTATAATCCTCCACCCAATAAATAACCATGAATACAACCAATGAACGAAGGGCAAATAAAATCGATAAGTACCTCGTGCTTGGCCTTAAAATTTCTCTTCCCGATTTATCATCACTAGAGTTATTCAAAAGACACAAATCAAAAATTATTATCAAAATATCAATCCAAGGTACACTTATTAATCTACACCTATTACAAAATAAAACTGTAGGACTATGATAATTTATCAACAAGGGAATTGATATCATAAGGAGGATGCAGAGCATGCTCCAATAACTAGGCTTTCAGAAGACACACCATGACGCCACAACGCGTGCTCCATCATGGACCACTTGATGAAATCAGGGAGAATTTGCCAATTGATATGAAACACAGTTCAGCATATTTTGTCCTCAATGAATTATCAATATATATAGGTACTGTTATATCTAACTATTGGATATTTTTATTGCAATTATACTATGTTTTCGTTATCTTTTATTCTGATTTTATTTTAACCCTTAATCGAATTTCGAACACTGAAACGAACGTTTCGCCAAAAATTCAAACTTCTTTTATATGAAAAAGACGCTTCAAAACACATCTCCGAGTAGGGATACCTACGGTGAGTTTTTCGGTATTTATGATAGAAAATTCTTGCAAACAGTTTTGTGAAAAGTTAACAATTTGAACTGATTGGTGAACACTTTCAAATATTTTTAAAACTCTGAATTGAAGAGGAAACCACTCCTTTTCCAATCAAGGCTTGCTTTTTCGAAACTGACTCGGATCCCCCTGTCTCCGGACATACCCTCTCGGTGCGTCGCTCTGATGAGTTTTCTTTAGCCAACGGGTTTTAACCTGGGCTCTCGACAAACGAAACACGTCAGCCTGATTTTATGCGCGCCGAACTCCAAACTGCCTTGCTCAGTATCAAGCGCGAAAATGTAGAATCAGTGGGGACACACAATATGGTGTCCACCCTAAAACTATAAAACTATACAAGAAACACCAAAACATCTCCTATAGCCCCAGTCATGTCATGGGATGGGCGGATATCACCTCTAACCAACTGGTCCTATCTCGCATCATTCTAAATTAGACATAACAAACGTAAAACAATTAAATGGTCCACTGACTCAATGGGAACCTGATAACGAGATATATGAACACCTCAAACAGAGACCACCTGTCTACAACGACTAATATTGTTCTCCAAAGGCAAGATATAATAAATTAACACATCATTACGAAATCACGAACAGAATATTAACGTTCAGGACAGTGAAAGGCAAATGAAGCTAACTCCCAGAGGATCACAACAGACATCATACCAGGGTAATAATTAAAAATTAAAATAATTATACACTAGGATGTATTAACAATGTAAATATGTAACAGCACACAGAACAGCAGCGGAATAGCATAACCCAACCAATTAAACCTACACCAAAGGCCGTAGCTGGATCCAGACAATTTGAGAACATCAACTGACTTCTCTAAAACCAAGTAAAGACCCTAAAACATAAATTAGAAATTAATAAATCGGAAAAATAATACTAAGAAATTAACAGGAAAATCAGTAGGCAAACAAAAATACTAACATAAAAACTAGACAGGATCAATACAGCAGTGATATCCAATACCCCTGATGACATGAAGGTATAATTCTGAATGATAACAATTACTGGATAGAATCAAACATGATATAATGATTACCTCAATATAGTGATCACCTCTCTTAATGACCACTAATCCGATGCCAAAGAATAGTGTCTTATATAATAGTTTCACTGTAGCTATATAACATTAATTTTGTACAATCAGTCATATACAACAATCTGATAGAGAAACAGTCCGTTATAATCACTAGGACAGTAACATTATTCGAGACATACAGCCTCCCTCGCAACCATAACATACCCATAAAGAATCAAGGGTTAGTACCCTTTCCCATGAGGGACGTTGAAGGTTAAAACTGTAGTAATGTTAGCGGAACGAACATTCCAATGATAGTTACTATTTAGGAAACTAACAGTAACTTTCAAAATCTCTTAGCGTATCGCATGCACACTGTTTAAATGATATATGAAAGCCATGAGTTGTATTTATGGTTTAATTGCTAATCGGGACATTTTCATTGAGATTTCTGCACTGGAGCGTAATGCCGTATAAGTAAGATGCTTTCTTTCGAAAATGAAAGTAGAGATTGAAAAAGCTGCTAAAAACAAACACAAGTTTATCAAGAGTTATTTCCTGAAAAATGTTGCCTAAGTCGAATGACATATACAGTTTTTGTTCTACTTTTTTTAATGTTAACGATTAATTTCTATTAATGCTTAATGTTGAGGATTTACATACGAATTTCACTTTCTTAATCACTCAGCTCTCTAAATTTCAAATTTCTTTGAAAACGATATCATATGTCTTCGATGAAGGGAAAGAGGACGATTTTCTTGCTAGTATAGTGCAGTCTCTGTCTGTACCAAAATATGAAGGATTGAATAAACAATGATACTAGTACAATACCAAAATAACATATGATAAATCAATCTGTAGTGAAATTACAAATGTTTTCAGTTAAACTACTACGTACTCGCTCACATCTGAAATGCCATTGTTAAACCACTAATAATCAACATGCGGCACGGGGGGAAGTCCCCAAACTTAAAGACAACGTGTCCCAAAGAGAGACTTTTTAAATCAGCATTACAGTTAACTGTCCCTGACGAAGTGATGTGGACTTTGATTTCATCCATTGCTAACATTAATTTTGAACATTTTCCCACCAATATTCTACAAAATTTACTGAGACAACAATACTATATTTAATATTTCAATGCCCTACAAAATACCCACAGTAACATCTCAATTTAATAATATCCTATTCATTTCAAACGGCTATGTATACGGTGAAAGTTATTACTGTAAAAGTTAAAGTGGAATGTAATGAAAATGAGAAACTATGTGATAAATGACTTATGTTAAAGGTTCGGATATCACAGTAAAATATCGTAGTAGGGAGAACAACAATAAAGTACATCCATGTTCAAAAATTCAAAAATTTCTTATTAGTTACGTTTTGGAAAAATTTCCCTTGCATATACAAACTTCGTGCAAGCAAAGAAATTTACAGGTGCGATAATAAGGATACCTGAACGTTTACTGGAAAGAATGAGGTCACAAATGATTTCATTGTTGTGAAATTACTCTGTCCGACCAGCCTGCCCTGTGCTTTCCCTTTATTCAATAGAACTAAAATCATCGAATGTATATAAAAGAGAGACAAAATTAGTATAGTATAGCATTAGCTTTCAAAGTGAAAAGAATTTTTACAACAGTTGAGCATTATATAGAAGCTTGTATCCCGAAGTTATTAAAACTAGAATTTATCAGATATTTATAAAACTGCAACGGCGAAGATTCACAAGGTGTATTTTTCCTGTTATTTCAGTATGAACATAAGAGGTAAATATGTCGGTAATATTCACAACATTATTAGAAATGATTATTGATTATGATGAATTTACTATATATTTTGTAACTATCATTACAGCTTTTGCAACTGTCTTAACATTGATTCTCCCCCAGTTTTTCAACGTAATGTCTATGCTGGCTGCTGCACCAATAATCTGTCATTCACGATTCATCAAGTTACACCAACTCAAACATTCTGTTATCAAACATCATGGATTATTAAGAGATGTCAGCCGCGAACTGGTAAGCTATACCTTATTCTACCGTTTACTCTTTATCATATTAACATATTAAATCACAAAGAAGGTGATTTTTTGTCCTTCAGCTTCTGTGAGACCTTCGACCACAGACATGGCACATAAGAGTGTAGCGCAACGTATACTATGTGTCTATATATATGCGGGCATAATATATAGTTGAAAGAACAGATTGTTTGTAGGCCACTTATTGCATCCTCTACAATGCTTGATCTAAAAAATAACTATATTGAGATCTAAATCACGGTAAAACCAGCAATCGTGCTGCATCAGAACACTGAACACTGTACAGGCATGCATGACATCGACAATGTTACCGAATAATGCCATCAATATCTTGCATAACAAATTAGCTCTGTTTTGTCTACATTATATAGTATCCCTTTCTCAACGACACATGTAATTGTTATTTATTTATTGTGCCCTTCCTAGGTATACTAAAAATGAAAAATACATTCCCTCCTATCTTATTAAATGTGATTAATTATTTATGTTCCCGATATATATAAGTTACTTCAACGACAACAAAAACAACACACAAAATGTTCGTGAATAATCAAAGGCAATAATAAATAAAGTGAAATGCCTTTCTATAAAAGTTACAGTAATTTCTATATTTCATTTCATCTGATAAGCTTTAAATATTAAAATCAGGTCTCGTAGCATAACTGCTCATCAAAAAATGCACTCTTACTCCATCATTATTGAAAACATGAGCGGAGCCTATTGAAAAACCTCAACCCGTACCGTTGAAATTGCCTCGTTGAATGTTTTTGACTATTGAAGAAAAGTACTCTCTTCCGTAGCCGGATTTCACGATAAAAATTCCGTATTTTTAGCCAACATCCCGGATAACCATAAAACCCAATATATCCGATAATAACTATGTGTTATCCCTTACCGTAACAAATCAGTAACCATACAAATCAATACTATCGCAAATAGGTCAACAGTATAGTACATCTGTTTATCCAATATTTTTCGAACTCTGTTCAGTATTTGACCTTTTTCATCTCTATACAAATTCTATTCGGAGAAATCAATTGAAAATCGTAACAAACCTAACAATTGGGTCTTTGTTCGAAGATGGTGAGATTCTATCTGATCGATTGATTCAAACCAAACCTAACGCTTATTGAGGCATGAAAGTAGATCTCATTTTAAAATGTCTACTATTATACTCGAATCCCTGTTACAAAGAATCATTCTAAGAATGCAATGGAAATTCATGGAAAGTCATACTTTTTCGTGGTGATTTCACAGTCATGTTCATGCCCACATATTATGTTCATGTGTCTTTAACTTCTTACATAGTATATTAAGAGTGTTAAATCACCTACCATGGTACAGCCTTACATAAATTTCAAGCTCAACACTTTCATTTCTCGAACAAAACATAGCCTTTGAAACTCATGCTATATAGTGCTTGAATATGTCTATTGTTTTGGAAATTATTGATTGATGATTTTTTGTTTTTGAATGCAGGGTAAAGCTATGAAAAAGCCAGATTTGGATGAAAGCTATAACTGCCCATTTGGAGAGAAATTTTATCATTTAAAATGGGACAAATGGACAGTAAGTACAAATATTCATTACTAGATGCGTGTATGTAATATTTAATTTGTTTCTAATGCTCTGTATGTCTGTGAGCGTATTGAGTGTCTGATTGACATTGGGTAGCCCTCTAGCCTTCAATAAAGCGTAGCGACTAGAGGTTTCAATTCAAGTCACTTCATCAATTGAAAAGATTGCATTATTATTTTAACTGCTGAACTATTTACGCTCAGATAGTGCTAGTTGATATCAAGGTCTACGGGTTAATATTAAACTTTAAAGACTTTAAACTTAGTACCGATATTCGAAAATTGAGAAACTTATAGTCAAGCAATCATCTGGTTCGAAGTTCTGGCATGAAGATATTACAAAATCTAGGATTCCAAAATGTTTGTCGAAATTGATTTAACTAAATGTTATTGATAATAAATAATACTGCCAATGCAAGAATAGTCATGTTAACTTGATACTAACGATTAGTCCAAGAAAGTTCTTTTTAGTGAATATAACACAAGCATATAATACTATAATTTTGGATAATCAAGTGTGGGTCCTTCAGAGGGATAAACAAAAAAAATATTCACTTGAAACATATACATATTCAACCCTGGATTTAACCCCTGTTTAAGATGAGATCAAGTAATAAAGCAGAAAATACTTTTAGTTATGATGATGTGCAAGTAATATAATATTAAAGTATGATTCATTCTATTTCTGTAGATGACGCAACACATGGAAGTGGAAATTGAAATGATCACAATTTTGGCAAGTAACTTCCAAAAAATGATAGAAAAAGAAGAACAGGCACATCGTTCAATTTTTGTAAAAAAGCTTACAGAGGTCAAACAACAAACAGAATATCTTCTAATGTTGATGACAGACACACATAAGGTATAATCATAATATTTCGCTTTACATTTCTAGTTAAGTCAAAAGCAGTAATCATTGATATGTAATTAAAGTCTTCTAAAAGTTAATGATAAGCAAAAATTGATAAAATATGAAAGTGTTCTGATGCATTCGACCCATTTATAGATGTCTTGGATCTATAATATTTCGACACATTAAAGTCACATGAGCTGGAGAAAACATCACTTCCCGCATGTAATTCATAGCCTCTGCATTACAGTATGAAACCATCCTTTCCTGGTATGAAATTCTGTACTTTTTGTCGTATTAAGCAAGATATGTGACAAAAATATTTTCTAACTTGGAGATACGATCAGAGACTCAGAGACAGACTCAAGGACACAACCATTTGGAGTTACCCCCACAGGTCCATCGTGGAAAATTGCATAACGGATACTCCTAATCAACTCATTAAGCAGCGATAAGCTGCAGCTTGCTATGTTGCAACTCCTTTTTGGATGATGTGAAGCAGACCATCAAATTATGCATTATCAGGTGGGGGGCGGTGGCTTAACTGAGCATGTGGCTATGATAACATACAAAATTATACACAAGTTTTTTTAATAATGTTTTTCGAGTATATCCCATATATACCAAAATGTATTTTATACTTCAAAGTTAACGCCAGGACTAAGACCATTTATGATCCACCGCAGTCAAGTTCGTATCCTAATCATTAATAAATACCCATTTCAAAGAGGTATTGATGTAATAGTATGATTGAACTCAGACACATGATGTCGAATGTTATTTTTATTTTCAATTCTTATTCTTTTGTAGTGTATGAAATCGATATACCCAGAGAATGTAAATATCAAAATTGATCCACGAATGTTTTACAGTTTCCCACAACGTGGAAATGAATCATGTGCTGACTTACCTGATGATCAAGAACGTGTTATTCTTCTACAGATGAGATTATTGGATGCTTCGTTCGTGAAAAACATCGACGATAATCTTCGTTATCATTGATTAAACAATCATGATAATTAATTTTAAATAAATCAAAATTAAATTAACTTATTGCATTTATATCTATTATTATTAAATGCCTGATTTATTTATTTTAACTTATTCACATATTTATATCATGCCATATAACTTTCAATATCCAGAATAATTATAACAAGTCCTAAAGTAATTGTATATATTGTATAAAAAGTGATACAGCTGGAATGTTGTAAAAAATAATAAAGCGATATTAATTCATGCTTGAAAATGCATGAGAATTATTTATGTACTAAAGGAGTGCCTCAAAAATGATTCATGTAATATAGTGTTGATTAAATTGTTCAATGACAAGAACAATAAAAGAGTGAAAATATATTTTGTATCTTCTTTCTTTGTTTATATTTCTTTGAAATAACCAGAATTTGATACCGGCCATACAAAAAGCCCTTTACAAAAGCTGATGCAATTGACCCTCAATTTGAACAGAAAGTAAAATAGTACTACATCCCTTATCGTTTATAAATTTTTCCGATAAAGACTGAGGGTCTTGCTTGGATTATCCAATAAATCTCCTCTAATAATCTCCTAGGACATTCTTTAAAGACCATTTCATTGCTTGCAAGTTTAATTACTTTACACATCATCCATTCTGTATGAATGCTCTATGCTATCTCGTCAAATAGCATCAATAAGAAAAATCGCATTTGACTCATTAATTGAAAAAAAACGTTTAAACTCTTCTGATGTAAATCCACTGCCATTGTCTGACACGAAAAGCTTCCCTGAAAAGGGACATGCGTGATCGATATGGATTAACATTTTGGTCTCTTCAAATGCAGTCATGTCATTTGAAACCGTCTATAACAACAAATAGAATTTAGTGAGTTGTTTTCTGTTTGAGACAGCCTAATGACATCACTTAAATAGCACGAAATACGTTGGTGGCATATTTGCAAGTAGAGATTCTAATAGTGGCTGAAAAATGGCAGGAGCAGAAGAGACTCCAAATGGTAACCGAGTGTAGTGAAATAATCCTCGAGGAGAATTTATGGTGCGAAGGTACAAAATTCTTGACTCTTATCATCAAGTTCAAGTTGGGAGTATGCATGGGCTAAATCTATCTTGCGAACAGGTTTCCACCGTTTTATATCTGTGTCATTTGGAATCAGGAAATGAGCTACATCCGAGTTGGAGTTAGCTGGAGGGGTGGAATTCGGTTATATCTGACCTGATAACGAGCACAACTTCACAAGTTTTGGTCCAGTTGCCATCATCTCTTTGCATTCCAGGCCAGATAAATCGCGAGGACATTACACGCTGTGTTTCTCTGATACCAGGATTAGATAAGTTGTGGAGCCGACAAAGCAATGACATGGACTATCCTGGAAGAGGCATTGCAAAAATATTGAGAGATGACTTGATTGTAGATGCTAGGTAGTCTTTCCATCAGCTTGTGCTTCCGCAAAATCAAAAAGGTTGATAATACCTATTATTGTTGAAACATACTGAATGGAGATTCTGGTTATGGTGTTGGCTACCACGTTGTGCTTTCCCCTAATATGATTGATGTGTAAAGTAAATTCTGAAATGAAAGCAAAGTTTCTGATCTGTCAAGGTGTTGGATGATTTGTGTTGTTAAAGAGAGCAAACATCAGAGGCATATGATCAATAAACACATCATATCCCCTCCACGAATTAGCGGAGATGTTTGATTACCAGATAAAAAGCTAGAAGTTATGTTTGCATTGCACCAAGACCGCACCAACAGCGACATGATATTATGCATCAGTAAAGATATTGTTAAAAGTATATTTTGGTTGAACAGCGAATGATATGTTTTGACACAATAACATCAACTACGAAAGTGGCTGTCAGCCATTTTACCATGAGGTCTAAAACAAGAACTAAACAATAGCAAAAAACGCAATAGGCTTACACATTTACACATTTACAAGGAGGATATATGCTGTAATAAAACGAGGCTAGAACATTATGTCAGAATTTCCGAATGTCCTTTTCCAACACTTCATCTCAGGCTGTCATATTGTTCAATTTTATATAATTTCTGTATTGCTATATTGTCATTTTGTTTACAAGCTAATATACTGAACTCCAGCTAATGTACGTAATGCTTTAAACTGGTCACGACTAAGACTTCTTGTGGAAATATCAGCGACCATATCGTGAGTCGGACAGTAAGACAATTCAATCTTTGTACTTTCAATTTGTTCCCTAATAAAATGAAATTTGATGTCAATATGCTTTGAACGACCATGGTATTGAGGATTCGTCGAAATACATATTGCAGCTTGATTGTCTTCGTAAAGGGTAATAGGTTTCTTAGCATCGTGTTTCAAATCTTTCAATAATTGTTCAATCCAAACTGCTTCCTGTGTAGCACCTGACAACGCAACATATTCTGCTTCCACAGTAGACAATGCAGTACACGGTTGCTTCTTTGATTTCCAGTTAACGGCTGCCCCATTCATACTAAATAGATACCCAGAAGTGGACTTCATATCGTTTGCGTCTCCTGCCCAATCTGCATCAGAATATCCAACACATGATTGTGTAGCTTAAATAACGCATTATTCGTTTTACCGCTACCCAATGTTCCTTGATCGGCTAATTACAAAACTTAACAACATTGCTTACCGCAAAAGCTATGTCCGGTCTTGTTCTTGTTAATAGTTATAGTAACATCACAACAACTGACTGGTATTCAGCGGTCTTCAATGATTTCATCATGCTCTGTTGCTTTCATGAGTTTGTTGCCAGGGTCAACTGGTGTATCAATAGGTTTTGACGAGTCCATCCCGAATTGACGTAAAATGTTTACAGCGTAACTTGGCTGTCCAATCCAGATATCTTTTGTATCCTTTGAGTGCTGTACCTTCACACCTAGAAAGTATTTAAACTTTCCCATGTCAACAATTTTAAAACTGTTTCCTAAGTACATTTTGATACGCTGAATTTCATCCTCTTTCTTCCCAGCAATTACAATATCGTCAACATATACAGCAATGAATGATTGGTCATTTTTGTTTGCAGACATAAAAAGACAAGGATCATTTACAAATTGAATATAGTTCATCTTCTTCAGTTTCTCGACCAATACAATATTCCAACACCTTTGGTGACTGTTTCAATCGGAACAAGCATTTTTTTAATTTGCATACTAAATTCTCTTTACCTTTCTCAATAAAACCTTCCGATTATTTATGTAGACTTCTTCTGATAGCGTACCATTCAGGAAAGCTGTTTTCACATCCATTTGATGAAGCTGTAACTCGTTCTGCACAGCAAGAGCAATCGATATTTTGAATGTTTCAAAAGGCACAACTGGACAGTAAATTTCATCATAGTCAATGCCACTTTGTTGTTTGTACCCTTGAGCCACTAAACGAGCTTTATAACGCTCAACTTTCCCATCCGCATTGAACTTTTCTTTAAATACCAATTTGCTCCCAATTGCAGCTGCATTACGCATTACTTGGAAGCTCTACAAAGTCCCACACTGAATGTTTTTTAAGTGATAGTAATTCCTCTGTCATAGCTCTCTTCCATTTGTCTTTGTTGATAGGTTTCAAGGCAGCTTTGTAATTCTTGTTACAGTGTTGTGTTAAAAGACAGGACCATTCCCCGTAATGCTCGGGAACTCTTTTTTTTCTTGTCGAGAGTCTAACTTCCAACTGTTCTTCAATTCCATCACTTTCATCGCATGCATCAATTGTAACGCCAGTGTCATCTGCACTTGACTCATCTATGACAACTACATGATTGTGTACTTCATGACTGTATATCTCTATCCCAACTTCATTTTCATTGAAGATTACGTCTCTACTTCTTACAACTAACTTTCGTTCAGGGTCCCAGAGACGGTATGCATTGGACGATAATCTGTAACCTAGCATCACACACTTCTTTAGCCTGCGTACCAGCCCCTAGGTTTTTTCTGAAACCATATGGTCTGTGAACTAATGTTTGATTTTCAGCCCAACAAGTTCGCATGAGTTTGAGATATAATTTATGCATTACGTTGAGATCATTGTCGCGGCTGATAACTATGACGTGTTTGACAGAGAGTTGTGATTTCATGACAATTGATGTTTTGTGACAGTGTGTGAATTGGAGTGTGAATAATTTACTAAATTTATATAGGTGCTATTTTCAATGGGCTGAGAATCACACATTAGTTCACAGACCCTATGCTTTTAGAAATAAACCTCGGGGCTGGTACGCAGGCTAACATTTCTTTGACTTGGCATCTAATTTCTTGCGTTCGTCTTTGGGTATGTGAGAATACGCGGCACAACCAAAAAGCTTCAAATGCCCTACTTTTGGTTTCACACCACACCAAGCTTCCATTGGAGTCATTCCTGTGACAGCTGTGGTCGGACTTCTATTTCGAACGTAGACAGAAGTTGACAGTGCTTCTGCCCAGAATTTTTGAGGTAACTGAGTACTTGATAAGATGCACCTGACTGTTTCCATCAGAGTTCGATTTAGACTCTCGGCGACTCCATTTTTCTGAGGAGACTTTTTGACTGTTAACTGATGTTGTTACTCCCTCTGATTTCAGATACAACTCAAATTCTTTGAATATATATTCACCACCGTTGTCACTACGTAATGACCGTAACTTTTTGTTTGGAATATTTTCAACCATCTTCTGCCACTCTAGATAAAGTTTTCAAATGCTTCGCTTTTGTGTTTAAGAGGATATATCCAAAGATAGCGTGAGCAATCATCAATAAATATTAGAAAATATTTTGCTCCTCCTAATGAAGATTCATTTAACTGTCCACATAAATCACTATGAACAAGTTATAGAGGTTGAGTGGCTCTTGTTGCATCAAGTTTTGGAAACGGACTGTGATGGTGTTTACCATCCACACAAGATTCTCAAAATTCCAAGTCCTTCTTCACGTTGATATTAAAATATTCTACTAATCCATCGTTTGAAAGCTTTGCAAATTTTTTAAACCTAGGTGTCCTTATCTTCTATGCCATAACATTTCCTTTGATACACTTTTCACAATGTTGGCTTTCTCGCATATGGTATGTACTATTTAAATAATACAAATTTCCTACTTTTGCTCCAGTAGCAATCAAGTTGTGATGTACATTTCTAACAAAACAATTGTTTTCTTTGAAAGTAGTAGTATTTACTCTGTTAACAGCTTTGTATACATTTAACAAGTTGCAAATGAGTTCTGGAACGAAAAATACATCATTTAAAGGGCACTTTCTTTGTTTTCCACTTGGTAGCGTCACATTCAATAAAACACTGCCAGTGATCCATGCACTGGTAATGCACGACAGTCTCCAATCGTTACATCAACTGGTGCATCAATATTTTGTAAGTTTATAAAAACATCCTTGCTAATACACATGTGGGATGTGGCCCCAGAGTCCACAATCCAGGAGCTAGGGCATTTTTCCCCCTGTATGGTTAGCGCTTGCATCAAAATCATACCAGCACTTTCAGAAGAGTCAGAACTACTACTATTGTTTCTTTTCTTTGCTTTTACTTTGTTGGCTTTATGAGATTTCTTGGCTGTTTCATCTTTATCTGACTCCAAGAGATCCCAACAATTTCTTTGAGTATGGCCATAACGGTTGCAATGATGACATTGCGGTCTTCTACTTCTACTTGTGTGCCTTTGATTCACAGACATTGCTTTCTCGCTATCATCAGCTTCCGATGACTTGTCTTTTCTTTTCCTTTCTTCGTGCAATAGACGTTCAATTACAGCATCCATTCTTGGCACATTTTCATTAGTTTCAAATGCTGTCACTAGCATATCATACGTGCTTGTTAGGCTTGCTAGTAAACTAACTACTTTGTCTTCATCTTTGACAGCTGCACCAACTGCCGGAAGTCCATCAAAAATTTCTGTGATAGCCTTTATATGTTACTGCACGGATCCATGAGCTGACAGTTTTAAGGTATATAATCTCCGTTTAAAGAGTTTCGAATGACCAGCAGCCTTTGCTTTGTTTTGTTGTCTTGATTACAAGAAACGAGGCTAATCCTCTGGAAAGTGACGTCAGCGCTCACGTCAGAGGATTGTCCTCGTGGCTTTTGCTACGGAAAGACACGACAGAAAGCTCCAGAAAATAGTCTGGTTTATCAATTTCAGTTCTGCATAAATCTCAATTCTTACTTGTCGAAACGCAAAGTCTATGGCTATAGATAGCCAACAAATGTATACGGCTCACAAATAAATAGCGGAATGGGAGTCACAGTCCGATTATCTGTCCGAGAAGTTTGACGCAAATCTGAACAACCTGGATAAAATGTACTTTCAAATCAACACTAAATAAATTCATGTGATTCTAAATTTTACAATTTACGTGCATAAATACTGCAGAAAAACAATGCAATATAGAACATACACAGGTATGTAACTAACTAATTTTAGACGAAGCCTACGTGTATACAAACATAATTTGGAGTCAATGATCAAAGTATCCGTATGAAAAATTGAATTCACCTGGTGTTATGATTTCATTTTGTTTCGGCGATGAATTTCGATTTTGAATGCTAACAAATCTCTTCCCGTTCTTTCAATCCCTAATATTCTTGTATCAAGTAAACACCAACATGAAATTTTGAATCAGTCGAGTTCAGTTGTAGCTTTCAACTATGTCTAGCTAATAACTTTATCAGGGAATCAAAATCAATCTCATCTCAAGTTCTAATCACCACAACAATAATAAGAAAAAAAACAAACGAACTTTAAAATTCTTTAATATTTACAAATTAAAACAATCCATGCCTGGGCCCATAACCTGTTGAAAGTATATTTTGGTTGAACAGCAAAAGATATGTTTTGACACAATAAAATCAACTACGAAAGTGGTTGTCAGCCATTTTACCATGAGGTCTAAAACAAGAACTAAACAATAGTAAAAAACACAATAGGCTTACACATTTACACATTTACAAAGAGGCTATATGCTGTAATATAACGAGGCTAGACCATTATGTCAGAATGTCCGAATGTCCTTTTCCAATGCAGATATTGGTTGGGGTATTGGTTTGAGGGTACGTAAGGAGTGTAGCAGTTACGAGTGCAGCTACGAGTGTATAATATTATTTGTATTTCCCGTTAAAGTTTATGTTGCATTTTGATTTGGAAAATACCACCAGAATGAATAGTCGGATTGGTGAGTAAAACAATATAAGAAAAAGTAATTTACAGCGTGAAAGAGAAAACAAATGTGAACCAGTTGAAAAAATTCATTTTCCGTCATTGATTGGTTTAAGGCAATAAAAGACAAAAAAAGCACACCTTCATGGTATTTTGATGTCGAGAACTATTACCCTACTATATCAGAGGACCTACTAAACAAAGCATTAAACTTCGCAAAACGATTCACTTAAAATACTGAAAGCGATACAAAGATAATTATGCACTCTAGAAAATCAGTTTTATTCAACAGAGGAACCGCGTGGACAAAAAAGAACAATAGCACTTTATTTGACGTAACAATGGGCAGTTACGATGGAGCGGAAACCTGCGATCTAGTCGGCTTATTCCTTCTTGATAAACTAAAACAAGTATTCAAACATGATTACGTTGGCCTATACAGAGACGATGGTCTGGCAATTAATAAGAACAAATCAGGACCCCAGGCAGAAATACTAAGGAAAAACGTTACGAAGTGTATAGTCGTCCGGTTGCCGGACGCCATTTTCAAAATGATAGCCGTCCGGCACTAAATTTGCGCATGCGTGTGCTTTGCTTCGTGCCAGAATTTATTATCACACTAAACTTCAACACGGCAAGTCACACAATTATTTGGTGGTTTCCTTGTTGGATTTGATGATTAAATACCTTCAAGATCTGAAATATTGCTGTTCCCAAGTAAAAAAGAACCTGTTTTGGAATGATGAATTGCAGCGACAAGATAACATCGTTGGCTTTAGAGTTATATCTTGCAGGCTAGCGCTCGTTTTTTCTCATTTAATTGTTTGGCTGCTCAACAATGTATATTAATATTTTTCGGTAAAGTGTCCTCACTCTGCATTGGATTTATACACAAATCAAGTAATATTCCACGAGTGTTTGTTAGTTCTCCAATGCTAATTCGGGGATCATTAATCTTTGATCTGATTTTACTTATATACAACGCGAAAGCCGAAGGGTTTCTAGAAAGTTATGGTGGCAAATCACAATGAAGTAACTATTATTCAAACGATATAATATTTCCCACAGAAATCTAACTTTTCTCATGAAGTCAATGATGTATTTATCACTTCACTCAGTATTTATTCACAATTGTTATTTGGGATAAACTTGATATTAACACTCAAACACGCTAAACTAAAATTTCTTCGCAATTCTTCTCAAAAGCGAGCTGATGTCGATGGGAAAAATACGAGGAGTATTGCAATTTCAAAGCTTAACCTTGATCAAAAACAAAAATAAACAAGGTCTCTATAACTTAGATTTGACTCTTCTTTCAGGCTAGCATAGAGTTGACGTAAAAACTGTAATAATTCATATAATCTGTTGTTGGTTTGAAGTTCGAATATTATTTTATCTTCTTTGAATCAATTTTTATCTTCGTTGCTTCGAACAGTAATACGCATGCGCAAATTGAGTGCCAGATGGCTATCATTTTGAAAATGGCATCCTGCTACCGGACGGCTAACCTTCTTTGAAAAAGTTATCAAAATTTTCAAAGAACAATGCTTGTGTATTACCACCAAAACCAATCTAAAAGTAGTCGATTTCCTAGACATCACTTTCAATCTAGACACCGGAACCTTTCAACCTTACCGAAAGCCAAACTCTCAGCCTTCTTACATAAACGTTATGTCCAACCATCCACCGAATATAATCAAAGAGCCACCAAATGGGATAAACCAAGGTATATCGGATTTATCCAGCAATGAGGAAATATTCGACAACGCAAAACAACAGAACGAAGAGGCATTAAAATCAAGCGGTCACGATCCAATTCTACCAACGCCCTACATCATTTACAAATAACACAGGAAAAGAAAAAGGAATGTAATTTGGTTCAACCCACCATTTAACAAAAGTGTGAAAACGAATATTGGCTACATCTTTCTAAATCTGATAAACAAACATTTTCCAAAACGTAAATATAGTAAAATTTTTAATCAAAATAATATCAAATTAAGTTACAGCTGTACGAGCAACATGGAAAAAATCATAACAAGCCATAATAGAAAGATCACTGCAGATAAAGATAAAGAAAAGGAGCTACAAAGTTCAAGAGAATGTAACTGCAGATCCAAAACAGTATGTCCATTTCAAAATAAATGTCAGACAAGTAGCCTCGTTTACATCGCAAAAGTAACGACGGAAGGAGATAAAGAGCTAAATTATATAGGACTAACTGAAGGGACGCTCAAAGATCGATACACGCAGCATATGTCATATTTCAAGAACAGAAAATATGAATTACGCACGAAACTTTCAAAATACATTTGGTAATTAAAGGATAACCAAGACTGTCAGATCGAATGTGCACCATTATGCAAGGCTGCAGCTTACAACAACAAAATCAAAACGATGCTACCTCTGCCTCGCAGAGAAGTATATATTTACTAACTTATCTTGACCTAGGTATATACCGAAGTCAGCTCCTTGTTCGCTCCCTGAGCAGTACTGATGAAGGCTAATGGCCAGAAACATGTACTTGTCTGCTGCTATGTATGTCTCAATTGCGCATGCGCAATTTTGAGCACTATCGACTTGGGATGTGTCTATACTATTTGCGATATGCATTGCTCACTACTTCGGTAGTTTGAGCACTCTGCTATGACACATATGTTTTTTTGATGTGGTGAATTTTCACCACATTTACGAACTCATCTTGACATAGGTATATACTGAAGTCAGCTCCTTGTTTGCTCACTGAGCAGTACTGATGAAGGCTAATGTCCAGAAACATGTACTTGTCTGCTGCTATAGTTTTTTGCAAATGATATAGCTTTTTCTAATAGTTGCTCCGATATCTTGGGGGTAAAAGCTTTCAATGTCAAAGGTGATGAACGATAATCGTTTCTTTTCTTCTAGTGCCTTGAACCAATCTATAACGGCGTATGAGCTTTTCCATTGGTTGACTTTAGTTAATTTTTTTACGTTAATGATTATTTTCTCTAATATTTTTTTACTTACGATGCCAATTTCGCTTTTAGCAGGGTCGTAGTGCCAATAATCGAGCCATCGCGTATTTGCGGGCGCGTCAAAATCACACAAATCACGCAAAAATACTAACATTTTGAAGCAAAATAGACTATTTATAATAAATAAGCATTATCAATCATCCCAACCCAGCCAATTCTGTTATCTTGACATGAAACGAAACATAGAAATGGTGTTAGATTTTAGTTACCTTCTAAGAAATTCCCCTCCAAGCTTGTCAAACATCGTCAATTTTTAAACTCATCAACAAGGGTTTGTATGGCCAAGTAAAATATTGCGTGTTGAATCGCGAGCAAAATATCAAGATAACGTTGAGTATAGTGAAAGGAAGTCATCAACCCAGTTAGTTCCTGGTAGGGAAATCTATGATTGGCCAGTTTTTATTTATTTTTAGATCTAAATGTGAGTAAAATTCCCCTCCGAGGCATTTTCCTACAATGAACTGGCATTATCCTTCGTGCTCGCCATTGTTTTAGCCATGTCGTCACGGCATTTCACACATCTCCGCGATGCAAGAAATGATATTCACACTCGGTGTTTGTTTGTTGTTGTTTTTGAGATTACCGTTTCCATGTTAAAGATCATAATAAATTTACAGAATTTATACTTTTCAGTATAGAGACTCAATATGAAATATTTTAATAATAAGCCGTTTTGATATTTTACATAAATCTACCCGTCCATGCTTTTGTAAATAGTTTAACTTAAATTCTGTATAACATGCTATGGACAATGTTTATGTCGAATAATAAAACATTTGAATATTTTATAACTGTATATCAAAGTTTTCAAGCTGACATATCAAACCGAGAACGGAAAATAAGCTGGGTAATTGAGCATTTCTTCGACAACGCCACAATGACCTACGCTTTTAAAGTAAACAGTCAATAATATGTAACCACTCGGAATAAACCCAACACGAGTGTATAATTATGTTAAATGATTTATTTCTTTTGAATTGCGATACTTTCCTAACTCTTTCAAATAATCTAAGCATGCATATAAATTTAAAACAAATATTTCCTCCTCTTGTTCATAATAATAACAGATGACGCCATTTTGTATTACCAACATGTGAGAGACTTAGAGCAATCGCACGCGTTATTTTTCAAGACATGCGCACTGTAAAGTGGCCCCATTATAGGCACTACGTTAATTAGTCTACACGTTGGGTTATTAGTGAAATTCTCTTTATGGTCTTTCATAGTGATAAACGCTGGCTGCTCTGCGATGACTTCTGCCCTCTTGTCGATTTTCAGTTCTCTATTTATTTCCTTGGCGTCTGTATTGATCTTGTGCACTGTGCCTTTCCTTGCCTTTTTGTTGTAAGTCGTTGTTATATTATTTAGAAGTAATTTTTCATGTTGCTTAACATCCATCTGATAGAAATTTCTTGTCTTGTCCGCGGCAATAATGACCTTAGAAGATTTTTTGATTTTCTTGATGTCTTTTCTTAGTTGTTTTTGAAATCTATCGTGGACCGGCCTAAATTCAATGTTTTGAGTCATTTTCATGTTCAAATCCCTCCAATTCGCTTATTTGTGGTGGACACTTCCTTGATTTAAATCCATATTTCTCATCTCTTGTAGTATTATTAGTGGTTTCTATCGTCTCTTCGGCCTGAAAGAAAAACGCTTTCCATCGCATTCGTTTTATAACGCTTTCTATTTTTGCAATTAGCTGCATTAAGTAAGTCTTTCTTGGTGGTACCGGTATGTTTTTCATTGAATAGCCAAATGTGATTTTTTCCATGGTTGTTTATGCACTAATTCTAATCATCCACCTACAATTCTAAAACATATACCTATAGCAATTAACCAAAGACTCTCCGATTTATCATCTAATAACACTATTTATGAAAACAGCAAAAATACTTACGAAGACGCCTTAACAGCGAGTGGCCACACTACTATACTAATTTAAAATACGAACCAAGGCCAGCAACATCAAGCCGTAGAAAAGGGAAAAGGAGGAGAAATGTCACATGGTTTAACCCACCGTTCAACAAAAGTGTGAAAAGCAACATTGGCCGAACATTCCTCAACCTAGTCAAAAAGCACTTTCCGAAGACAAGCAAGCTACACAATATTTTCAATCAAAACACGCTAAAAGTAAGTTACAGTTGTACTTCCAATATGAAAACAATCATTACTAACCACAACAAGAATTTAACAAATACAGAAATGGAAGTAACAGAAAATGCGCAATTATGCAACTGCCGCACAAAGGAAAATTGTCCATTAAACAATAGATGCCTTATGGAAGGATTAATCTACAACGCCAAAGTGACTACCCCGGAAGACCAAGGGGGTAAAAATTACATCGGTCTTTCTGTTATTAATTGGTTCAAGAATTTAAGGGACAAGCAAAAATTATCATTTATGGTTTTTGACATAGAAAATTTCTATCCGACAATATCGGAAATTCTATCGAAAAAAGCAATCGATTACTCCAGAAAGTTCGCACCGATATCGGATAAAGATATTAGAATCATAATGCACGCCAGGAAATCAGTCTTATTTAGCAAAGGAGCAGCATGGACAAAAAAAGGTAATGATAGCCTTTTCGATGTAACAATGGGCAGTTACGATGGGGCCGAAGTTTGCGAGCTAGTAGGACTTTGTATTCTTGATAAACTTTGGAACATTTTTGGGAAGGAGTACATTGGCCTGTACAGAGACGATGGCCTTGCAGTCTTAAAGAATAAATCTGGCCCACAAGCAGAGAGGCTTAAGAAAAAACTATTAAACTATTTAAAGAGGGTGCCCTAAAGATTACAACTAAATGCAACTCGAAATCTGTCGATTATTTGGAGGTCAATTTCAACCTACAAAATGGCACCTTTCAACCATATCGGAAATCTAACGACGACCCACTATACATCAACACCAAGTCTAACCATCCACCAACAATCCTAAAACACATACCTATCGCCATTAATCAAAGAACATCTGATTTGTCATCCAACAGCACTATTTTCGAAAATACTAAAATCAGCTATGAGAACGCCCTTATTGAAAGTGGCCACGACACAAATTTTGCCTATCAACCAAGGCACGAACGACCGACTACCAGCAACAAGCGAAACAGGCGCAGAAATATCACATGGTTTAATCCGCCCTATAATAAAAGTGTCAGAACAAACATCGGCCGAACATTTATAAACCTTATTAAAAAACACTTTCCAAAGTCGAACGAGTTAATTAAGCAAAATATTCAACGCCAACACTATTAAAGTTAGCTACAGCTGCACCTCAAACATGAAGACCATTATAACCAACCATAACAACGAATTAATTAATAGAGAAAAGAAAAATCAGCAGGCTTGTACTAAACAATGCAACTGTAGGGTAAAACGGCCTTGCCCATTTAACAATGAATGCCTCACAGAAAGTCTCATTTACAAGGCAAAAGATACTACGACTGAAGATGAGGAAGGTCAAAATTACATCGGTTTGACGGAGGGAACCTTCAAACAAAGATACACTCAACATATGATGTCATTCAAACACAAAAAATATATTAACAGCACACAACATTCGAAATATATTTGGAGACTAAAAGAAAGGAAAGAAAACTACAAAATTGAATGGACCTGCCTAGCTAAAGCGAAAGCATACAGCAATAAATAAAAAAATGCCATCTATGCCTAATTGAAAAGTACCATATTATTTGCACTAAAGATGATCTATTGAATAAAAAGTCTGAACTCATTTCCAAATGCAGACATGAGAATAAATTTTACCTAACTAATTATAAATCCGTGAAAACATAATATATATTTTATAATTTATGTATGCAGATGATAATTAACGAAGCGATAATAGGAAACAACAACAATGCAATTTATTTGTAGCATCAAAAGCCTTTGTTCTCTTAAACAATAACTGTAGGTTTGTAAATCGATATAGGCGGAACTGTATGTTTTTCATTAATTAGTTTATTTGTCTGTTGATTGCGTAAGCATGAAACTATTAGTAACAATTATGAATGTGTAGTCTTTGACTAATAATAATAATAATAATAATAATAATAATAATAATAATAATAATAATAATAATAATAATAATAATAATAATAATAATAATAATAATAATAATAATAATAATAATAATAATAATAATAATAATAATAATAATAATAATAATAATAATAATAATAATAATAATAATAATAATAATAATAATAATAATAATAATAATAATAATAATAATAATAATAATAATAATAATAATAATAATAATAATAATAATAATAATAATAATAATAATAATAATAATAATAATAATAATAATAATAATAATAATAATAATAATAATAATAATAATAATAATAATAATAATAATAATAATAATAATAATAATAATAATAATAATAATAATAATAATAATAATAATAATAATAATAATAATAATAATAATAATAATAATAATAATAATAATAATAATAATAATAATAATAATAATAATAATAATAATAATAATAATAATAATAATAATAATAATAATAATAATAATAATAATAATAATAATAATAATAATAATAATAATAATAATAATAATAATAATAATAATAATAATAATAATAATAATAATAATAATAATAATAATAATAATAATAATAATAATAATAATAATAATAATAATAATAATAATAATAATAATAATAATAATAATAATAATAATAATAATGTTGATTTAATAAATAAATACATTTATTTAATTAGAGCAAAACATCAATATAGTGCTCAATACCGGTAAGCAGAGCTGTATAGATATAAATTATAATTTATATATATATATATCTTTGAAGCTGCAATAAATATTTCTATTTTTAAAATCATCGCGTCCTGTTCAAGAAATTCTGAATAATTTTGTATATCACGAATCTGACAAAAAGAGTTGTTATCAAGCTTCTATCAAAACAGACTAATTTATTCATAATCGTCTTTTCTTTCATTCTACATCTGTGAGGTTTTATAAATAGCGACTAGAAATGTTAACAACAAGGTGCAACATAGCATCAATATCGAATTATTATAGCGATTTAATATAGAAATTCATTTCATTTTAAAATAATGTTGATGCTCCCATTCTTGAAAATTGGGTAACAAGAAGACTATGATGCTCATTTTTTACATCTTTTTTACTTACCAAATTCTATTGTCAACGAACAATCAGTATTTTGATAGACTGCAAAGAGAATCACGGGCCTACTTCCAGAGATTGTTAAGATCAAAAGTATATAGGCATATATACTATCATATGATAATATTATGAGATGTTATATATATATATTGCAATAAAGAATTGTGAATCTGAACCAAACGCGATCCGATCGTCTCGTGTCAGATCCGGGTTGATATTTTAGGTCTTTGGATCGGATTTGAAGTGCTCTTATGGATAATTTCAGATTTCGAAATTTGACTGAGTATTTGTAATTTGTAGTAATTCATGTGTTCTAGCTTCCTTTCATCACATAAAATAAAGTTTTCTATGTAGATATAGCTACGTTAAATGCATAAAATTGCCCGGCGGCCTCTATACATTTCAATCGACTCAATTGATGTAACATGAATTACATTTTTATGAAGGAAATGATTAAGATGTCTTGAGTTATTGTAAATCGTTTAAATGCGTATTGTGTCTCATGTTGTCCTCCAAAAGTTCAATCTCCGTATTATAAAGTGATAGTCAGCTTATCAATTGTTTATTTACTTTTGCTATTAGTGATCTGAAGGTTTTATAGGTTCAGTTACTGGACCTACACTAATTGCTAATATTTCGATATTTCGATATTTCTGTGTCTGTCCGTGACTTATGTACGTCTCATTGGCGAAATAATACAGATAATGCGTCGGGAAATTATGCAAACATTTGTGTCGTGATAACCATGTATACAGTAACAAATTTGTTGTATGAAAATTATCGGTCTGTGATGTTGTTTTAAATAACAGGTAGCGAGTTTCACGCATACGTGTAAAATGTCTCTCTATGATATAAACTATAACTTGAAATAATATCATGTGTTTAAAAAGCGAGGCATGTCAGCGCGGTTTTGAATGTGAGTGATGCAGTTCAATCAAATGTATTTAAACTTTTCAAACAATCAAATAACAACATAATGTTCTAACCAAAACATTCAAGAAATAACGGTTAGTTTGTTAAAAATTGGCCATTTTCAAGATGTGCAACGTATATGTCGTAACGTTATTATTAATTATTGTCGAATTATTTTCGTCGTTACTTGTGAGAAGTCTGTCTGTAGTCTCGGTAAAACATAAATAATTTGTTTGTGATATGATTGCTACGAAAAAAATTATCGAAGAATGACTGAAATAAAATAATTTTTATTTTGAGAAAACATGTTTTGGAACTCCACATGTTTCAATAGAAATCAAAATAAATCAAATAATTTATATTATATTTATACATTTACATTATTTACATTCACATATCTACATTATTACAATTCAATATTTGAAATCGACGACATTTTCACATGTAGTTAACGTGTAGTTTACAGACAGGAAGTAATTCACGTCTCCACAGTCATGTCAATGACCTTATGTTTAAAGTGTACATTTTGGGAGATTGCTTATTTAGATAGTGAAAACATTTCTATTAGTTCATGTTCTTCTTGTATTTTTACTTTGCGCAAGTATTTTCCCCTCAAAAATGCAATCAAAGTTACGATTTTGTGTCTTACTCTTTTTCCTCGAACAGGAACCCACTCATTTCCACAACAGGGTTTACACAGGAAAAACAGTAAACATTTTACTCAATTGTCTCTAAATAAAAAACAGCTGAACCAATGGCAATCTGCTTTCGGAATGAAGTTTTCTTTGTCAAGCTGAAGATTTAGTCTATATTTGATCAATATTCAATATCCTGATTTTATGCGCGCCGAACTCCAAACTGCCTTGCTCAGTATCAAGCGCAAAAATATAGAATCAGTGGGGGACACACAAGATGGTGTCCACCCTAAAACTATGAACTATACAAGAAACACCAAAATAACTCCTATAGCCCCAGTCATGTCATGGGATGGGAGGATATCACTTCTAACCAACTGGTCCTATCTCACATCACTCTAAATCAGACATAACAAATGTAAAAAAATTAAATCGTCCACTGACTCAATGGGAACCTGATAACGAGATATGAACACCTCAAACAGAGACCACCTGTCTACAACGACTAATATGGTTCTCCAATGGCAAGATATAACAAATTAACACATCATTACAAAATCACGAAAAGAATATTAACGTTCAGGAAAGTGAAAGGCAAATGAAGCTAACTCCCAGAGGATCACAACAGACATCATACCAAGGTAATAATAGTAATAATTAATAATTAAAATAAATATACACTAGGATGTATTGACAACATAAATATGTAACAGCACACAGAACAGCAGCGGATTAGCATAACCCAACCAATTAAATCTACACCAAAGGCCGTAGCTGGATCCAGACAAATTGAGAACATCAACTGACTTCTCTAAAACCAAGTAAAGACCCTAAAACATAAATTCGAAATTAATAAATCGGATAAATAATACTAAAAAATTAACAGGAAAATCAGTAGGCAAACAAAAATACTAACATAAAAACGAGACAGGATCAATGGAGCAGTGACATCCAATACCCCTGGTGACATGAAGGTATAATTCTGAATGATAACAATTACTGGATAGAATCAAACATGATATAATGATCACCTCAATATAGTGATCACCTCTCTTAATGACCACTAATCCAATGCCAAAGAATAGTGTCTTATATAATAGTTCCACTGTAGCTATATAACATTAATTTCGTACAATCAGTCATATACAACAATCAGATAGAGAAACAGTCCGTTATAATTACTAGGACAGTTATATTATTCGAGACATACAGCCTCCCTCCCAACCATCACACACCCATAAAGAATCAAGGGTTAGTACCCTTTCCCATGAGGGACGTTGAAGGTTAAAACTGTAGTAATGTTAGTGGAACGAACATTCCATTGATAGTTACTATTTAGGAAACAAACAGGTAAAGAGATATAAGCCTCTAAATTCAATAGTTTTTAATTTTGGATTTTTCTCACTCAAGTGCCCATGCGTTTAGCACCTCTTTACGACTTTGTCTAAGCAGGTTATCGCTGCTGGTTATTGAAGGTGTGTGACTACTCTTAATACGCATCAACTATGCCGACGGTTTAGCGGTTTTTTTTATTGAGAGACAAATAAGTAAAATGTTTATTGTTTGTTCCGGTGTAAACCTTCTTGTTGAAAATAAACGGGTTCCTGTTCGAGGAAAAAAAGAGTGAGACACAAAATTAACCCAAAATCGTCCATTTGATTGCATTTTTGAAGGAGACATGATCGCGCAAAGTAAAAACACAAGAAGATGATGTACAAATAGAAGAAAATTTTTCTCTATCTAAACAAGCAATCTACCAATATCCGGAATATACACTTTAAAAAGGTGTGATGTCTTGAATTGACACAAATTAAAAAGTTATCTCATGGCCATTTCTTTCAAATTCCTGGCTAGTGAGGGCATAGAGCATTAGCATTTCTTGAGTCTGAGGCAAATTGTGCTAGGATTACTTCAGTAAAGTAGAAACCAAGATTTACTTCTGCGTCAGCTTAAACTCTGTTATTCTATCACACATATTCAACCTTTGTTATGAAATATGATTGTGAGGATTCCCTCCTCAGGGATTCCCCCACGTTCAACAAACAAAGTTGAAACGAAGAAGCTCCCGCGGAAAGTACGATTTTCGCTTCGTTATATTTTATTGAGTAATAATTGTCTTTCTAAACGCAGATATTTAATATTTAATATTAATAAAATGTTATGGAAGAACCGAAATCTATTTTTGAAATTGCCTATAGGAATGTTTTTGTTTACCGAAAACAGACTTCAATCTTTTCGATTTTCAAATATACTATTTTAAATTGGCGGTCATTTTGGAAAAGCATTTCTTATCAAAATTTGTACAGCATCAAACTTGGAATCTTAATGATTTTATCCACACGCGGATATCCAAGCAGAGAGCATGATATTGCCATTTTAACCATCAAAAACTATTAATTATAATCAGCTTAACTTCTCGTGGTTTTTATCAGTTTTTTCAAATGAAAGCCGCATTGCTACAAGCCTGACCAAACAAAATACATTTCAATACTACTGTCTATCAGAAGAATTTCAGATTGGATGTATTATTAATCCAATTAGTTGCATCGAATTATGTATAGAAATCTGAGGCAAGCGGAGGAAAACACTTTTGAGTTCCACTAATCTCTCGAAATAAACAAGGAACAGTTGTGTTTTTGATTTAGGTAGATGCTTTAGAAGTATGCACAAGAATTTAAAGCATGACATTGAGCTAGACATCCAGCTTTCAAATGATAAAGCTGAAGGAAAATGCGACTGTGCTGCAGGGTAAGACATTGTACTGTACGCTGTACTATTTGAAATCAGCAGTTGAAACAGGGCAATCATTCTATATTTATCCTATCTTATACGTTTATTTGATGTAGTAAATCTTGTAATTGTTCTCATGTGTTGGCCCTGGCACATTTGCTTGAGTACATTCAAAGGAAAATATGAAAGCATTGCCAGAAGATGTCACATGCACATCCCTACCACAGACATGGCTTGCACCAAAGAAAAGGTCAGTAAATCCCATGGCTGTTAGTGCAGTGCAGTTTTCGAAGGTATCAAATCAAGTGAAGAAAAGGAAAATAGAATCAACACTCTATTCTGCCTCAAAGAAAGCCAAGTATGAAGAAAATGCCATATTTGGTATTAATGATGTATTCGATCGGACGTTGATCAATACGCGTACCAAAGATACTGTCAAAACAACCTATGGGGATGTTAATAAATTCAGTCTCTTGGCATTTCACCTTCCACATGAAACGAAACCAGTAGATGACAATGAACAGATAAGACTACACTAATGCCTGTGCATTGTTTTTATTGCTGAGAGCATATATGCACTATTTCCTAAAATCAAGTAGTACCCATTTAACTTATGTGTGTATATTTACATTTGCACAGAATAAATTATACTATTTGGGCCATATTATATCTTCAGTTGGTTTAGCTCCTGATATTAATAAAATTACGGAGGCATTAAGTTTACCTGCACCTACAACTATTGATGAATCTCGTCGTTTATTGGGAATGGTCAATTACCTGCAAAAGTTTTTACCGTCATTATCAACACAAGTTACACCTATAACAGATATTTTGAAAAGGATATTTCGATTTAAATGCTGTTAATTCTGCCTGGGATGATGTAAAATTGGCACTTCGTAATGTAGCTGCTACTTCTTTTCGTTTTTATAATACCAAATCTCAAACAGCAATACTTTCTGACGCTAGCCCGTATGGAATAGGTGCATGTTTATTACAACGTGATATATGTAACAGTGAATGGAGGCCTGTTATGAGTGCTTGTCGTTCACTTACTGCAACGGAAGAAAAATATTTGCAAATGGAAAGGGAGGGACTCAATATTGTATTCGGTGCTACACGATTTCTACAGTTTATACTAGGAGGAGACGTCGAGTTTTTGACAGATCACAAACCGCTGGAGGCCATTTGGACCAAAGCATTTGTTGATATACCGCCAATACTGCAAATAATGATGTTACGTTTAGCACCGTATGGGGCAAAGGTTGTATACAAACCGGCCAAAGAAGCCATGAATCGTCTGGCAGACACACTGTCTCGTAAGCCGACGTCTGAAGAACAGCAGGAGATAACCGATAGTGATTATGAGCAAATCGCAGCGGTTGTTCGCGAGTCTGCTGGTACGTTATTAATTGAAGACGTTATAACAATAGATGATGTAGCTAAAGAGACTTTATCAAGCAATGGTTTAAATATAATTATTGATGCTATCGAAAATAATAATTGGTCAAATTTATCAGAAGTTTTTGATAGTTACTTTAAAGAGAGACATAACTTAACTGTAATGGAAAACCTCGTTTATTACTTAGAGGTAATCAAATTGTTATCCCTTCTGTTTTGCGTGAACGATTAGTTAAAATCGCTCATGATAGTCATTTAGGTGTGAAGGGCACCATATCTCATTTAGCATCAGTTTCCACAGAACTTTCAAACAGCGTTGGCAAAGCTGTGATCATTTAGCCGACAGACAACGTTTAAGACGGGTTTTATTTCCATTGAGAACATCGTATCATCGTACAATTGGCACTACACCGTTACATGCTTTAATGGGTAGAGAAGCTATTACTCCTATTCCCGCGTTATTATATTTGAAAACTGCTAACACTGATCATCAACTAGCTGCGAAGATTGCAATGAAAACTATGCACGATAAGAAACAAAATGTATTGCAATTACCTACTCCAAATATCGGAGAACGTGTTACGTCCGTACTGGTAATAATTTAGTAAGCGGTGAAGTGAGAAGTACAACTCCGAGACACGTCGAAGTTACTACGGATAATGGAAATACTCCTGTTCGCGCACGTGCGCAGGTTATTACGCCGACTCGTTCCAGAAATGATATAACTCGTGTTAACCCAGAACCAATAGCCGTGGAATTACAACGTACGACTAGGTCTGGTCATGTATCCAACCACCTTTAAGATTGGATCCTTCAGATCCATCTATTTATAAATAAATTAAAATAATTAACCTAACCATCGATTGTAGTATTATATTTAGTTTAATTAAAGTTTTTATGTAACTATATTGATATCATCCATTACGTTTTGTTTGATTTTATGTTTTATGAAATAAATGTTCGTTTTTATTATACTCAATTTAATATATTTTATGTTAATTTTGAATTTACAATTCATTTGATTTTACTATTTACTTTAGAAGAAAATGCGAGTGTGGTGCCTCGTTTATAGGCAGCCTCGTTATCACCACCATAAATAGCTTTATAATCTCTGTATGTGATCAGTCTTATCTTGTATGTACGCTAGCGCTATTTATTGAATAATAATAAATTACAGTTGATACTTTGAAAAATGCTTATGGCAAATCCTTGTACTTTTCGTGACTTTTCCAATCTTTTCTAGAAATCGCAACCTTCCATTTTCTTTCACTGGGAAAGTGAATGTGTGGATTCCCACACCATGCTGCATAACAGTCGAATCACATATAGGAACAAAACAATATATTAATCCCATCATAAAGAAGAAAACAATTCAAGAGATCAAGCAGAGATCAAGTGGTTGTCGTACGTTCCATGCTGTTTTTGATTACTCTAAATTTCCCGCTTTGCTGCTTGCATCCCAGAAGGCTTTACGCTAGGCCCAGGATCCGCGCTTGGTGAATTGCAATGATTAATAATATACTGACAAAAAATCCAGTCATATCATATAATTACGTTGAAATGATCACAGATGAGCGATGAAATGTTATTGTTTCCTTTTTCAGTAGCCACGGTTCTGGCAGCTTTCAACCATGAATTCTCTTCGTCTTTTCTATCCATACAGTAATAAAATCCTTCTCCTTAACATGTATATATGTACTATCTGTACTGGTACATCCAGATTAAAAGAAATGCTTCCAATTGTTGTTTTTATCGCGGGTTGAGCCATTACACCACATGAAGATTATCAACAAAATATGGAAAGAACTGTTCCGACTGTGCGGTTTTGCTGAGTATTGACGTCACAGTGATGTCACGCCAAATAAGTCGTTTTTTCCCGCGTAATTTGTTAATAATTTTTTGGACACATTACTTTTAAGGGTAATGGAACCAATTATTGAGGAATAATTGGCAATATGGTTTTGGTGAGAATCCCCTATTGTTAATACAATTTGGATGAGTGTAACAAACCTTGTGTTACAAAAATAAAGATTTAGTTCAGATTTATCTATTTTGTCTAAATAAAACGCTGTAACTCCATTATTTCTTATCGGTTTTTCGTTGAAATTAGATTATTATAAATCTTCGACTCTGTAGCTTCAGATCGATATGTTTTCTTTTATTTAAACCATTCAAAATAACTTTTGTTATAATATCTAATTAAATTCCATGTGAATTGACACCACTTTTGTAAATAATACATAAATAAATAATGTTATTCACAATTTTACCTTATATAAACAGAGTCACAGGACAGTTTTACTAAACTATAGAATTGTATCCCAGAAAAAGGCCAAGTGGTTGCCAATATTTATAGGCAGCATCGCCGCAAATTGAAAGTGGACTTTTGAAGACCCGTGTTTTCCACAAATCTCTGTTTAGACGACAAAAAGACCCGGGTTTTGCAAAGTCTGGTTTGAGAAACCTGTGTTTCCTATCCATACTTTCAAAAGTCCTGATTGACTCTCTAAGCGGACTAATTTCCGGGCATGGCCCCCGGAAAATGTTTGAAATTCAAAACCTCTTAGGATGTCTGTAGCATCGTTTTTGCATATCCAAATCGGACTTCCAAGTAGCTACAAAGTATGGTCTATCTCATAGTTATTCCAAATTTACAGCGACAAAATATGTTGTAACCAAGAAAAACAAGTATATATTCAATTTAAATATATCAGCATTTGTAAGAAAATAGTAAATGCAAATTTAAACAATGTACCCTGGAGAGAGAAGAACATTTGTCTTGTTTAATATTTCTGGAGTTTGGATAAGGATGCCTCGTGAATCATGATACCAAGATAAGTTTCCACCAAATTTGAGATGACCTTATGAGTTTATGAGTTTGTTCTCTGACCTGACGATGCAAACTGCAACTCTGAAAATTCACAAACTTCTACCACATCGTTCAAATAAAGTGACACCTTGAACTCATGTGAAATAATCTTCTTGGAGTATATGTTTTCAAACTGCTTCAGTTTTTTCTTGAGAAGATCGCCATTTAAATTTTTTTCACTTCCAACAATGATTATGAATTTAATCCTTCGCTAAGCGCCATTTGTGATTAAGTAAATAAATGGAGGCTAGATGACGATGACTGATTCAAGGGTTTAAAAATAACAAAAAGAGAAAAGAAAGTACAAGCAGAACAGTAAGCAAGACAAGCTTTGTTATTCACGGGTGCCGAGGGGGGTGAACTATGTCAGGAATGTGAAATAGAGCATTATCATTGGTTCATTGCTGAATTCTTTGAAGGTTACGCAATATAAGAATTCCCTTGTGCAATATAATGGCGAGATTTCATGGGACCTAGCATTCTTGTTTTAGAGACCTGATTATATAATAATTTAGTTATCGGGTGATTGAGATAGTCTCCAACAAAAAATAACAAATCTCACAAAGAAATATATAAGATAGAACATATTATTAAATTTCCAATGATATCATATATATTCGGGCTGTAACATTATATTTTCACCTGAGCGAGATTATGTATATACATGTCATCAGTATAAACTATTTCCGTTCAGCACATAGAGGGTCAAACAATGACAAATCTCACAAAGAAACATATTTGCTAGAACATATTATTGAATTTCCAATGATATCATGCATATTCGGGCTGTAACACTATATATTCTCAATATAGCGAGATTATATATACATGTCATCAGTACAAATTATTTTCCTTCAGCACATAGAGGGTGAACATGAATAATAGATAGAATAACAAAATTAGTAATGGAGAAGAAGCGATTCTCTGTGTGGTCTTACGAAAAATACCTGCGGCTTATATGTATAGACAGCACATGCCATTGTTTGTAAAATTTGTTTATATGATTAATAATTTATTTAAAAATATTACTTGAAGATCGTCTCGAGTTGATGCATTTCAGGTTGATTCAACTTCACAGATCAATGCTCGATTCGGTGTTTTGAAGATATAATTTTTGAAACACTTCATATAGTTATATGAATGCCGTTAGATACTCTCGATTATTATGGTAGATCTATACTAACTCAGCTAATTGAAAGGATAGTTTGCGCTGGCACCTATGTTAGGTAAGAAAATGTTTTTTTATTGAAATTTTGAGTTACGATTATAGGAACTGGTGTATTTCAATGATATTAGTATGGTTAGATCAAATGCAGCCTAGATCAATTTGTTGTTCTTGATTTTCATTTCCATTTCGATTGTCATATCTTTTCTATATTTGAACTTTTTAACATTTTTTTTTAATAATCTATACGTGAAAATATGCGTATGCATGTGTGTCCAGTATCATGCTGTTTTGTTAGTCGGTTTCAAGCGCAAGATATTAGAGTGATATATTGTTTAAATTATTTATACTGATAACGCATCAATATATGAGATCTTCAGCTGTGTTACGAGTGACAACGATTACATTCTTTTCACATATTCAAATTGAAAACTCCCTCTGCTCATGCTGTTATCTCTTCACCTATATCACTGTCATATCATAATATGAATTTTATCTTCATCCCTTGCTGGGGCGATAGATTAAGAATTGATCTAAAAGAGCGGTAACTTTGGTATAGTTAATTAGATAGATAGAATAGATAGAAATATATTTCAATCGTTGAAACAAAGCAAATTAGATTACAGGAAACTTTTAACATCGATATATGTGTAGCTACAATGATTGAGGTCACCCCTTAAGCAGTGCAGCTTGTTTATTGGGGGACTCATTATTTACAGTTATCATTTATTAATAATAATAACTATAACATGATAAGATTAAAATAATTAACGAAAAATAAAGATTTGAAGAAAGAAGTATACACGTTTGGATTAGGTGAGTTGTTGTTAGACTGGCTGAAGAAAAAGATTACGTTGTCATAGTTGAGTTTCAGGAATTGCAAACATAACAATCTGGAATTACACAAATAGTACTGTAACTATCAATAAAGTGTGTTTTTAAACGATGTCTGAAGTTTGCAGAGGAACCATCAATGTCTAAGAACTTTTTATTTCTATTCCAAAGAGATGGCATTCTATAATTAGGCAGGTTCTGAGAAAAGCTGGTTGTTACAAAGGGAATGTGGAAAACGTTATGCTTTCTTTTATCCTTTTTATAAATGTATAATTAGAGTGTATTATTTCAGGGGTTTTGTTGAGAATTATTTTATGTAATAAAGTAAACGTTTTTATTAAAAATAGGTCTTCTGATTTTAAAATATTGGTAGATTTTAGGACTGGAGATGTGTGAGTTATTGGCTTAGCATTTACAATTATTCTAACACATTTTTTTTGAAGTTTACATAATATTTTAAAGTTTGGTGCATGTCCCCAAATGGGAATGCAGTATTCAATATGGGGTTCAATTATTGCTGAGTAAATTTGTGCTTTGTGTTTGGTTGTTAAAAAGTTTTTCAATTTTATTAATGTGTAGCAAAGTCTGCGGATTTTTTTACAAACAAATTCGACGTGTTGTTTGAAATTCAAATGATCATCTATTAAAACACCAAGAAATTTGACATATTTTTTGCTACAATTTGTTCCACAACGTTCAATAATTCTGTTATTTATTTTTATATTTAGATCTGCTTTCAAAGGATTGTGAAAAATCATATAATTTGTTATTGACTCATTCAGGCTCAGCTGGTTGTCATAAAACCACTTTGTGACAACAATGAGTTCCTCATTGACATCGTTCTCAAATGTGTTTAAATCAGAATCAGACATTTGTAGGGTTGTGTCATCAGCAAAATGCTAACATGGAATTTTGTATTATCAGGTAAATCATTGATATATATCAAAAAGAGTAGAGAACCAAGTATACTGCCTTGAGGAACTCCACAAGTTATAGTCTGTAGTCCAGAGATAGCATTTTCAAATGAATCAGCTTGTTGCCTTTTGAAAAGATAATTTTTGAAGAATTCAAGTTCATTATTATTAATACCATAATGAGCCAGTTTATTCAACAAAATTTCATGGTTGACAGTGTCAAAAGCCTTTTTTAGGTCCAAGAAAATGGCAATATGATGTCTTTTGGAACGATTTTCAAAAATATTTGGTAAAAAATTGAGAACAGAATGTGTTGTATCAAAAGACTTCCTGAAGCCGAATTGGAATTTTGTTAAAAAATTTAATTCAAAATACTTATAGAGCTGATTGTATACAATACGTTCAAAAATTTTAGAAGTACTTGATAATAAAGAAATTGGTCTATAATTTGATAGAATTTGATTATCACCTGCTTTAAAAATCGGTAACACCTTTGCTATTTTATAACTGTCAGGGATGAAACCTGTTTCAAGAGATAAATTGATAAGATAAGTCAAAGGTGCGATTATTTCTGGGTAAGCATATTTCAAACATTTATTAGAAACCAAATCAAATGAAGAACTACTTTTATTTTTTAACTTTTTGATAACATTTGTCACTGTGACTGGGGAAACAATTTTGAAGTTAAAAGAAACATTTGGATTTTGAGGTAGATACTGTTGAAATTATTGTTGATTGAAAAATTTTGGGCAAGTTGAGGTCCAACATTGGTGAAAAAGTGGTTAAAATTCTCAGCAATGTCTTGTACATTTTTGATTTCAATGCCTTCAACATTGAAAAGATCGGGGTATCTATTTTTCTTCTTATTCCTACCAAGGAGATTATTTGTTGCTTGCCATAGTAATTTAATGTTGTTTTTGTAACTTTTGTAAAAATGATGCCAGTATAATACCTTACATTTACGTACAGCTTTGAAGTAGACTTTTGAGTATTGATCATAATATTTTTTTGTTTCTATATTTTTTGAATCTATCCATTTATGATGCAATCTCATTTTTCGTTTTCTGGAAATTAAATGGCCATATGTCATCCATTGGTTTAGTTTTTGTTTGTTTTTGTTTATTTTATTTTCAATGATTGGACAAGTTTCATTGAGACAGTCTTCAAATTGATTATGAAATTGAGAAAAAGCTCCTACAGGATCCTATGGAAGAAACCAATTACATTGAGCAAGACGATTTTGTAGAAGCTCTAGGTTTGAATCACACATGTTGCGAAAAGTAGTGGTTGTTGGTGTACAGGTATGTTCCTTCACTTGAAAATAGACAAACGGGCATAAATGATCAGAAATCTCAGTTGTAATTATTCCTGTCACTAAGTTGTTTTTAAAATTTGTAAATATGTTATCAAGAAGTGTACATGACCTTGTTGTGATCCGTGTAGGTTTCGCGGTGAGTGGAAAAAATTGAAATTGCATGAAGCAACATAAAAGATCATCTAGCTTGCTGGACTCATGCAGCATGTTAACATTGAAATCTCCTCCAATGAAAACTGTTTGAGTTTTACAGGTGTTCAATACTTGAGTTAAAATAGAAATAGAATTTGAGAAATCGGAATGTGGGGGGATGTAAATGGATATAAATACATAGGATTTATTGTCAGCAACTATAATTTCGATATCTTTGTTTATTTGGGAAAGATTTTCATTTATTGAACAATTAAAGGAATTGTGAATGACTAAGCCAACACCCCCACCTCTGGTGCTTCGTTCTTTTGCAAAATAAGCGTGATTTAGTAAAGTAAGATCACCACCTGCCAAATTTCTTGCATAGCAAGCACCTTCAAATTTGAGCATGTTATGAGATTAGAGACACTGCTATGGTTCTTCAACAAACTTCTCACATTTTGTGTTGCAAAGGACATGGGCAAGTCTGGTACATCACTTGTGGTGATATATCCTAGCCTCTTTATTACGTCACACTGATTAAAAATATTGTCAAGATCAGTAGAAGTCATACAGTTTCAGTTTGGTATGGTTTGAAATAAAGATGAAATTAACAAAGGTTTTCAGTACGTATGAAATTGAACTGCAACGTTTGGAATGAAGAATTGAGAATGAATTAGAAAATAATAATAAATAAACAATATTATGATTAGGCGGCCTAGGACATTGATAATGATAATGATAATCAGTACAGTCATTATAGAAAATGACCTCAAACAAATTGTAACAGAAGCATTTTCCATCAATTCTAGGGTTAAATTTTATGCTTAACAGCATATCCAAAATTTTCTCAACTCGGAGTAGGCAAAATGCATTAATTTCGCAATTTGATTAATGGCATTCGCAGTGGAAACATGAAAGAGAGGCTGTCAAGTTTCACTAGAGTTATATGATTTAATTTTAGGGAATACAGTCAGACCTATCAGCCGTGCATCACTTACCTAATATAATGTGCTTAAAATTTATTTACTGTCACTATGTATCAAATTACCAAAACGAGGCTATGTACGAAGATACACAAATCAACTTAGAAAAACGAGGAAAACATATACGCAGTGAGTAAAAAATGTTATTTATTATGTCTTGACATTCCAATTGCAGTATAGATCGTGTAAATACCTTATTTATCTTGTTTAGATAATATAACTATATATATATACATTATGCATAAGAACAATTTCAGGTACAGCCATACGGATGCCCATGGTCGCATAGATTTTTGACAGAAATTGGCTATTACGATATGATGATAGGCCTACCGAAAAACAACAGAAAAAGATATCCAATAATAATGTCGAATAACGAAATTAAACTGAAGAAGTAGTAACTTACTCCTCGACAGGACATCAAAGTAGCTTCGGTTAGCCAAGACTACAGTAACCCAGTTGTTCATGCTACTAATTTAAACATGGAATGAAAATTGAGCACAGGAACTTCAACATGTTCAAAATGTTGATTCCGCAGGGGATCTATCAAATCTGTTATATAATAATCTTCCTTGTGAAAATAGTTCATAAATGTTAAATTGCCTAATTTTCATGAACAATTTATGAGCAGTTCATGAACTGCTGAATTGATTTATAATTTGTCCATGAACAGTACATGGATAAACAAATGTAAATGAACAGCTCATGAGGTTTTCGTAAAGCTTTATGAACTGTTAAATGTTTATGATTCATAAGGTTCTCGTAAACCTCATGAACTCAGAACTGTTCATTACCATTTGAATATTCATGAACTGTTCATGAACAAATTATAAATCCAATTCAGCAGTTCATGAACTGCTCATAAATTGTTCATTAAAATTTGGTCATTTAAAGACCATAAAATGACCAACAGCCTTTGCATATTTTTGTCTTTGAATTATGGACCCAGATTTCAATCACTCGTTTTTATGATACACGGCCGGCCTTTGCGTCTCCTTTACACACACACGCGATTTTGTTTAAACAGTTCGAAAAACAAACATGGAAGCATCTCTGCTAAGTTATTTAGCAACGAATTGGTTTGGAAAGTTACAAGAGCAATGGAGATGGACTTCGTAAGGGCTTTTGGTGCTTGAAAAAATGTGTACCACGAAATCAATTCACTTGCTACTAGCGTGATACGAATTGTGGACGGGAGACAGAGTTGAATACAACTGAACTCGACTGATTCAAAATTTCATGTTTTTCTTTGCTTGATACAAGAATATTTGGGATTGAAAGAACGGGAAGAGATTTGAAATTATAACACAAGGTGAATTCGTTTTTAATACAGATGCTTTGATCATTGACTCCAAATTATGTTTGTAGACAAGTAGGCTTCGTCTAAATATAGCTAGTATGATACCTATGTATGTTTTATATTGCATTGTTTTTCTGTAATATTTATGCACATAAATGGTAAAATTCAGAATCATATGAATTTAAATAGTGTTGATTTGAAAGTACATCTTATCTGAGTTGTTTTGATTTGCGTCAAACTTCTCAGACAGATAATCGGACTGTGACTCCCATTCCGCTATTTATTTGTGAGCCGTATACATTTGTTGGCTATCTATAGCCATAGACTTTGCGTTTCGAAAAGTAAGAATTAAGATTTATCCAAAACTGAAATTGATAAACCAGACTATTTTCTGGAGCTTTCTGTCGTGTCTTTCCGTAGCAAAATCCACGAGGACAATCCTCCGACGTGAGCGCTGACGTCACTTTCCAGAGGATTAGCCTCGTTTCTTGTAATCAAAACAACAAAACAAAGCAAAGGCTGCTGGTCATTCGAAACTCTTTAACATTTATGAACTTTTTCATAAGGAAGATTATTGAATAGCAGATCTGATATATTTCCTGCGAAAAACAGTTTAGGCCAGGAGTTCATCAACAGTTCATGAACGCTAAATGGTCCCAATTTCATGAATTATTTACAAACAGCTCATGAACCTTCACGGACAGTCCAGGAACACCTAAACTGCTCAGAAGATCCAAGAACCAGAAAAAGAGTAGATCATCAAACTCCAACCAAGTTCATCAATCTTTGATTCTATAGAAAATACTACTTAGAGATGACTGTTATTACAGGTTTGACAGTATATGGATCTAGGATATAGTAAACATTATCGGTATAACTATATGCGAGGCTCTTGTGGTGAATTTTCATCCCATGGTTAAATTAGTAACATGAACGACAGGGTAACTGTAGTCTATTCTATACGAAGTTACATTGATGTCATGTCAATGGGTAAGTTAATACTTCTTTAGTTTAGTTTTATTTGAAATTATTAATGGATGTCTTACTCTGGTATTTTTCAGTAGGCCTATCATGAAATTGTAATAGCCAATTTCTGTCAAAAAACAATTTCTGTCAAAAATAATTGCGACCATGAACATCCGAATAGCTGTGCCTGAAATTGTTTTTGTGTATGATATCTCTAGCTGCAATTTCTAAATAAGGTAATTAAAGTATTTACATGATATGTACTGCTAGTGTATTGTTAAAACATAATGAATAACATTTTACTGACAGTGTATATGTTTTTCTCGTCTTTCTATGTCAATTTGTGTATCTTCGTAAATAGTCTCGTTTTGGTAATTTGATACATATTGACAGTAAATAAATTTTAAGCACATTATATGAAATAAATGATGCGGGGCTACTATGTCTGATGGTATTCCCTCAAATTAAATCACATGATTGCACTGAAATTTGACAGCTTCGCTTTCATATTTCTACTTGGAATGTCACTAATCAAATTGCGAAATAAGGCATTTTGTCTACTCCAATTCTGAACATATTGAATATATTGTTAAGCATAAGATTTGACCCGAGATTTATTGAAAAATTATTCTGTTGCCATTTGTGTGAGGTTGAGGCTTATATTGACTTAAAGTAACTTTACTATACAGCTACATGAATGTTATTTAAAATTAAACGAAACTTACATGTAATTTGAATATTAATTGCAATTTTTGTGGGTCATCTACATTGGACGTCAAGGTCACTCAAGGAATAATTATGAGCATATAAAATGCTCATTAGAAATAGAAAATGCAAAAAAACAATCACTGATGAAATGGGTCAACAAGGCAAGCATAGTCTAATTATATGTTTAAGGTCTGTATGCCAAAATAGGCTAGATTGGATATAGCTAGCATTATCTATATTTAACTGAAAAATAAATCTGTTCCAAGCACATCAAAAAAGTCCTTTAACGAATTGACAGTTTTAATCATAAAAATCCATATTCCTTCGATCTTTGCATTGAATAAATGTTTGGAAATTGGGGAAAACACAATCTAAATTTGATTGCAAAGCTTTTGTGTATTTTATTTTTAAAAAACTTCATAAGTTTGATTCACTAATTTCCCCGTGTAGAGTTAAATCCAAGTTACCTAATTTGTCCCATTCGCAGGGGTGCCAATTTTCCTCTAAGTATTTCAAAATTTGCCTTAAGAAACGACTTAAATTTTCCAACAATCGGACACAATAGACCAATTCGGCTAGGTTTCTAGTGGGCGATTACTTGATCTGTAGTGTGTGTTTACAGTCGGACGAATGAATGCTATTCATGCGGTCGCATGTACGTTTCTGCAGTTATCAAATGCATCTAACTTCGTGTTATTAGAGGATTTATCTAATTTTCAAGTTCAGAAAATTAGTTATGTGCATAGTTGCTTACTCTACATTTTTCCCGGTGTGTTTCATGTCTTATTTATTCTGCTGGGAGAAAATTACAGGAATTAGAAGATGTAACATTTTCGCTGCCAGATCAACCAACCTGTAGCGGTGGATATATTCCTTTTTGGTGTATTATTACGTTTAAATTCTGGAGTTATGCTTGGAAAGTGAAGAATTACATTTGTAACACTTTTTAAGGGAAAGAGCGAAGGAAAAGGGCAGTTCAATGAGGTTTACAAGGCAAAAAGAATTTTCCTTTGATCGCTACATTTTGGCGCCGTTTTCTTTCTACGATGATCAAAGTATGAGCTCTATATTATGGAAGAACTATTATATGAGTACCAAAGTAATATAATTCACAACAGTTAGTAAAAATTATAGTATATGATGCTTTTTATGATAATGTGTACTGTCTATAGCAGACCCTGGCCTGGCCTTATTGAGAATTACAAAACGTTCAGCCCTTTCGAGAAAAGAAATGCTAAGTACGAAAGTTTAACTTAAAAAAAAAACTATGAAACTTAAACTGCTTGTAGTCTGACTACAGTTTAATGTATCGTCTGGAATATAAAAATATATGGGTTGCCATGTAAAACGTTAACAATGCCTCAAATTTTGTGAAAAGATACATTAACTAAATATAATTTCTCCGTGAAGAACTCAACAGTATAACTTTTTTGAAATCAGAATCATTTGTAACTAATATTGAAACATTCCTGTCAAATTTATGGCATTTGTAATAATATATATGATATCGATATGTGTTTTTAAGTCACATTGAAATTGGAATTTAAGAAATCAATAGGAATTCACTTGATCTTTGCCTTTTCGCAACCGATTTATCTGTGGGTTCATTCTCCCCCATAGCAATAAAAACAGGTTTAATATAAAATTTAACGTTTAAAATTAGCTGCAGATTAACAAGTGGTAAGATCCTAGCTCATTTTAAGGAATAAATGTAGAAAAATAAACCTACAAATTGCTCTGTTTCGAGGTATAGTTCACTTGATATTCTACGTGAGTCACGTGATATAATCACCCGCTATTTGTCGAAGTGATTTATTAGCCGAATTGGTCTATTGATTTGTTCTGGTATTTAATCCTACGCCAATGGTGCAGTGTTATTAAAAGCACAATATCCAGGCTTGCGTTCGATATTGATATAATGCGATACCTAACTAGTTCTCAGAGAGTATAGCAACAGGAAGTTTTGATTGTGCAAGATTTGTTTCAAATTGTGGAGAAAGTTTTTTTTAATTATTCGTTGCCGATTGAGAACCAGTGAAAATAAACTACTGCTTGGAGCGATTTGATTGGATTTAGGTGCGAAAATGAAAAGTGGGCAGCAGCGGTCAGAGACTTCTGTAGTCGATCGATTTTGTTTCGTGGAATACCAAACTGTTAATATTAGAAGTGAAGAGGGGAAAATACAAACTCATGCACAGTAATATTTGCAGATTCTTCTGTAGGTGTTTGCGAATTTTAGTGATTTCGTAGATGCTGTGAATAGCTTTACTGCACATTTTTCCAGTGAACCTTCATTGGCATATTGGAGTCACACAAGGCTCCAAGAACATTAGCATCCCCAAACATTGAGCGATTTCATTAATCTTTCATAATTGATCTCCAGATTCAGACCAATGACATTTAACTCTGTTTTGTTATCATTTATATGGATTGTTTCACGAAGAACAATTTATGAAGGGGAAAGTGTTGAATTATGCATGCACGATTTTCCAAGATACACCGAGCCATGGAGTGGAACGCCACTTCTTGTGACACTTTTGATAAATCTTCAGACCTGAAAAATAAGTAAAGTTGTGTCATCTGCATACTCATGAATGAGGCAAATATTTGAATTCAATAGAACACAACACAGCATGAGAAGAGGCGACATTTTAAGAATAACATAGAATTGTAAACAAGAGCTGAAGATCTTATAACTATTTTATGTTATTTAAATTTGCAAATAGCAGTACAAAGTATAATTCCAAAATGTAACTGTACAGCGTTTTTCTTTTAAACCATAAATAAACCTTATTATTATTGTTTAATTTCAGAAAACCTTCTGATTAGAGCAGTAACTGTGAACAGAGCATTTCATTTTCATGGAAATGCTTATAATTTGAAGTGACTTTTCAATATTTAAAAGGTAGGAACACGTTAAAGAATAATTTCAGATACAAATTTTTGAAAAACAATAATTAGAAAAATCAGCCTCGACATAAATTAACATAGAGAATTAAACAAATACTGTTTCAAAATTTTCCAATTATCATTTAGTCCAGTCAGTGAAGTACAAAAATCGGCCGAACCTATCACAAATTGCAACAGAGGATGTTTTTACATCAACATGACCAGAAAAATCTCCTCTATCACATACTAATAGTCCATAAAACTTCAAGCATCATTTCTACCTGAATTTGATACAATTCTATCTAATTTGTACGAAGATGAGGCCGAAACTTCAAGAAATCACGAACACACCCAAAATCACTATAACGTAAAGTAAAGTAAACCACATATCTCAGAAACAATAATGCTTCAATATTCTGAAATCAAAATTTTCGTGATCAATCGTCCTATATATGAGGTTCAAAATCGGGCAAATGTGTTTATGCAGTAAAATTGATAAATATGAATGAAAATTTTAAATTATGGATCCTTCCAGGCATTTGACATTGCATATCATTTATTTCCACAAATAATAATCCAATAATTGATAATTGAGCTCCAACAGTAGCACTGAAGTTTTAAGCATATTTAAATTATATGAGTCATTAAATCACATCTAAATATTTCTCAATTTATGCTAAAGGTTGTGTCAAGAGATTATAATAGAACCAAGATAGTCTAACTCAGATTTGGATTTTAAAGAGTTTTAAACAGACCATAATATTATCCTACCTTTGTGTAAATCAACCAAATAAATTGTATTTAACATCCTCAAGCATTGAATAATTCAAATTTAAAAACGACGTCTTTGTCCGACATCAATAACATCCTCAAAAGTCTCTCTTTGTTGTCCAATATCGATCATTTCCAAACATTTTGATCTGTTTTGCCACGGCAAAATCACTGAGAATTGGCCTCAAAGCTATTTTAAGATCATCTCGTTTCGATGCGAAAAAATTACTGGGTCTCAGATTATCAAACAAACAAACTTACTTTCTTGTGAAAAGTAAAACATTTATTAAACATTGCTGATATTCAATATGTTTGAAATGTCGCGCGTGGCAAAAAATCAAACAGAACCGGGTTTCATGATATCATCTTAACCGCGCGAAAAAATGTTTTACTTTTCACAAGAAAGTAAGTTTGTTTGTTTGATAATCTGAGCCCCGGTAATTTTTTCGCATCGAAACGAGATGATCTTAAAATAGCTTTTGAGGCCAATTCTCAGTGATTTTGCCGTGGCAAAACAGATCAAAATGTTTGGAAATGATCGATATTGGGTCAACAAAGATAGACTTTTGAGGATGCTATTGATGTCGGCCAAAGACGTCGTTTTTAAATTTGAATTATTCAATGCTTGAGGATGTTAAATACAATTTATTTGGTTGATTTACACAAAGGTAAGGTAATTTTATGGCCTGTTTAAAACTCTCAAAAACACAAATCTGAGTAAGACTATCTTGGTTCTATTATAATATCTTGGTTGTATGTAAATGAAATGTAATGCCTCCTTTATTTGCCCGCCAATATGAAGACAATTGGCAAAATATATCGAACAAAAAAAATAATGAGTGCATGTCTGACTAGTGAACATCCTAAATGTCAGCACAAACAACCGCAATGATCTGGTTATTAAATCAGCCTATCTACGTTATTGGATTGTTCGACTTTGATGTAGTTGTCGTATGAAATTAAATGTTGAATTATTTTTTCCTCTAGATAACTCTAGATAACCTAGATTACCCACATTGCATGCGGGAGACCGCTGTACTTGATTCCTTGTCGGTGCACAACATTGATCTATATAGGTTTGACTGCTGTCCAACCCTTCGGTTCCACACAAAACCAGCTTATTCACTCATCTGCTTGTATTTATGTAGTTTACGCTAATTTACAAATAACGGAAAAATTGATATCGGATGCAATGCTGATGCACCATAATTCACATTGCTCGACCTTATGATTCTTAGAAACAAACCAATCTGATATATTTTCACGTTCGGTTATCGAGAACTGAAGAAGGAGTGGATAAAACGATTTAATCTAGTCATGGTATTAACTATTAATCAGTTGATGCATAGATAATAGAATACAGGGATTGGCAACTCTATTGTTCTCTGCCACGTGGTCAGATTATGTCGAATTTGGCGTGAAACAGGGTCACGTGATCTTGAGCCGACACAAGATTACAACGATGCGGTCAAAACTTTGTAATCTTCGTAACTTGCATACTATAATATCCTACGTTGCTCAATATATTTTTGAAGTTTTATGTTTTGACAATGTGAAATAGAGCTTACTTTAAATGTCCATGACAATTTAATGTTTGTTAAGTTCATGAATTCTTCGACCAAGCAGAAAAGGGTACGAAAATTGTGCAAGCGCATTTCCAATGGGGTACGAGTTTTATTAAGTCATTCATATCTTTCTAACTGAATTGCAGCTTTTTCATCGCATCAACCACATAAATTATAGAATACAGGGATTGGCAAATAAGGTCTGGGCACGAAATGTGTTTTTGTTTGAGATTTTCCGGAAACGCGTGATCTCCAGCCGACACATAATTTTGTGACAAATTTTCACAAGTGTCATTACAACAACGCGGTCGACTCGTCTGCTCATTTTATCATCGTTTATATCTTCAAGCTGGCTAGTAAAAATACACTTGATTATTTCATTATTTTGCAATGGATGGTCAATTAAATAGCAATGATTTTCAGTACTTCTAATTTCTTAAACGTGGAAGGCGATGAAGAAAATGGCGAACTCAATCGGTGAAAGTTTAGAAAAGCGCGCCTACAGGAAAGTTTACGTTTATGCTAATATTGCTGAAGGATTCGAAAAACTTAAGGTGGTTTAACGGTGTCAGTAGCCCTTCACACACGATCAAAACACACTGATATAAAATTATCCATCGAATCGATGAAGATGAAGGTTTGTTCAAATGTTCACGACCAAATGAATCTATAAATCCTATAGATCCTATAAATCTTCTCGGCCGTAATAGAAACATCTATCTGAAATTCATTGCGTGGATGAGCACCTTCGGAAAGTTTATTTATTATTGTTGTGGGACATTTAGTAATTAATCATATTAGGAGATCAGATGGACTCTTGAAGCAAACACGCTTGAATGTTTTGCAAAAGTCAAAAGTTTAATCTACTTAGTACAACACTCTGGTTTAGAAGATAACAATACTGCTGAAATTATTTTTTATTTGTCTACAAGGTATTATAATTTAATATAGGAAGTGAGATAATTTTCGTACACGAGCGGCATGGGTTTAACTGCTTGTAATTTAAAAGAGAAACTGGAATTGAAAAAGAAATCGCCAAGGAACAAATTAATAGAAAATTCAAACCTTAAAGTAACAGCAATTCAACATTAATTTGAATAATAAGGTGAAGGTCCATAATTTGATATTGTGTAAAATGCATTAAAATGTAAGTGTAACAACGTAATTATAAATGTAACACATCGAAACTGAATGTTTTTACAAGTGTTTTAATTTACCAAACCAGTTATCGATATTTGCACCATATCTTGTTCATTCTGTGTATTGCTTGCTAAGTTTTTGTAGTGTATTCATTGTATTCCGTCTGCTGTGATACATACAGTATCCTTATTATATGTTATGTGATGAAAATTGTTGAGTGTATTTTGTGCAACTTGTATGTCGTATGCCTATATAGGCCGCCTAGCTGCTGCCTAGCTGTAAACTGTATCCCTGTCATTCAGAAGTGCAATTATTTCTAAGTGAAGATTTCATCTTGATTGTGATTTGTTAGTTATAAGTATATTTTTAGATTAATTCAATCACGACAATCACATACATTTTCTTTTTCAAAGTTACAAATTTTAATTTGCAAATTGCAAAAGTGATTAAAGCAATATTTTGATGAAATTTACCGCAAAACATGGTGAATTAAATTGGCCATATCTACTCGCTATTTTGTTTAAACGTAATTAATAATCACTTGAAAAAAGTTTGTGTCATGATTGGTGAATTTGTACCACGTGTTTAACAGTTATGTCAAGACAACCTACGAAATTCCATAGCAACCACTGAAAGCGTGCAGGTATAGTTCTATACCGGCACGTGTGCGGTTATAGACCTATACCTGCATGGTATTAACTAAACAACTATAACACATATTTTGAAAATGGCGACTAGCTGCGAAAGATTAAATATTCTTTCATAAAATCAATTTAAATGCATACTCTGTAATTGAAAATTGAATTGAGAAATTAGAAAAAAAGTAACAGCTTGGGATTTGCTATATTCAGAGATGCAACTTTTACTATATGTTTCTAATATTGCAAACATGTTTTTGAAAAACAGTTGTGTTGAATTCTTAGCGTTATATTTTAAATCATATTCGTAATAATTTCATTCAAATTGAATTTAATGAAAAATCAATGACCCATTAAATTAGAAAACAAATCATTGTTGTAGTGAAATTGATGAGAGATAATTGATGTTCAGAACAGAGGCTATGTGTCATGATTATTAAAATGATTACATTACTCTTTCTCTACTCGTTCTCTAACAACAACTTCGAAATCCATATCGTAAACGAGGCCGCCGATTTCCGATATCCCACTTACAAGAGTGATGTAATCCCTTATTAATGAATAATTCGATTCCCGTACACCTCGGAAAAAGTTCCTGAACATAAAATTGCCTGTTTCCATCGACTGTTTCATGAACTGTTCGTGAAAATTGGGCAATTTCACTTTCATGAACTTTCATGAATTTTTATGCACCTTAATTTTGTAATACATACCTATTGAGTAGCTGTGAATACTGATGTTAACCATCATAAATGCGATATTAGAAATAAAGACCGATGAGTGAATGGGTTTATAAGGAATCGAGGATATTAGAAATACACAGCAAGGAAGCACGACTCTATTAACAAACTAATATTTTACAGATTCAAGGAATGGATTTATTATTGATTGTGAAATCTTTCAATTTCCAAAATGGATACTTGTTTCTGAACAATGAATGTGAATGTTAATATCGACAAATCATTTCAAATTTGATAAATGCGTATAAGCTCATTTTCTATCCTACGCAGTTCTAAAGTTCGAAGATCTTAAGTAAGGACAATAATAATCAGTGTTTATAAGATTCTTCAGAATAAAAGTAATAATATCTGATTATCGATTTGGTGAAGAGACGTTGTAATGTTGCGGTGTCTTTATATGTCGATCTGGATTCCATCCAGGAGTGGCGGATTCCACGACCCGGGTTGCTCATAAACGATATAAACTTTTAGAAGAATTTCACGTTCCTTCAAATACAACAATTTTTTACCAACTAAGCCATAGAGGTCCTTCTTGATTATAGCACGATGGATAGAAGTTTTAAGGTTTGATGATAATGAAACAAAAGCATCTCGCAATTCAGACGTTTGGGAAAAAGGTTTGCCAGTTAAGTTGTATTCCACTGCGTTAACATGATTGTTACCAAAAGAATATACTTGACATTTGCGTGTTGATACTTTTAGCTGCCCATATGTGAATAATTTAGAATCTGTTAATCTAAATGCCTTTGCAAATCTATTTAGCAAGCATATGCACTACTGGTTAAAACAATAACACATTTTAATTTTATGCTTTCTTTATGTGTTTAAAGGATATATGTAAGTGGAATTCTTACTTCCTATATAATCCGGTCAGTATTTTTGACAAAATAAACAACAACAAAATTTATCAAAGTTCTTTAACATACGAAGAAATGGATCTGCCTCCACACCATCAATTCTCATCTGAAAATTGTTTGGTACCACAGCCTGTTTATCATTACTACATTACCGTTAGTATTAATTGCATTTTAACCTTATTACAAGCAGCAAAAACACAATTGCCAATAAACTAAAGCAGTCATCAAAAAAGTATAAATTCTGATTTTGCTATACAATTTTGATTGCGATCAAATCATTTTAAGTGCTTGCACAAACTTTGGTAAAGTCCCACAACTATAGGCCTGCAAGATAGCCAAGGCCTATGTTTCAGAAATCGAGGAAAATGATATAAAAATAAAAATGCGGAATTTATAGTGCTATCGAATTAGGAACTCGTAATGGTCAGAATTGAAGTCTAGCTTAGCCTGCTCGCAGACTCACTGTCAAAATGTAATTTTGGTAAACAGTAGAGTCTGCTAACTCGAGATCAAAAGCTTGCCTTTGCTGAATCAGCACGGGGCGTGAAAATTGTCCGCCTCCCTTTCGCTAAGAATGCTTGACCACAAAAGTCAAGCCCAGAAAAAGACCAACGACTCCAACCATATTGTTATTAATTTACTTGAGAAACTCATTTACAGTTAGTATTTCACAATTAATTTTAGGGAAGATATCTAGTTTTCAATAAATCTGAAATTCGACTTTAACATCAGTAATGATCAAATGGTCTACTGCATTAATTTATGCTTCATCGGAATTAAACTCGAGCCGCTATGAGTTTGAAGTAGCCGCGTGATAGACTTATTTTGTCGAACGAACGAAGCAAATATAGAGTAATCATAATGAAAATAAGAAGACGACGAAAAGCAGTGGCTCAATAATAGCTTCCTTTCCTTTGCTGTTTGTTGAATTAATTTTCCTTGCCAAGTTGCCATGTAATGATGTTGTTGTTTTCGTGTCGCGCCTCTCCGCTTGTACTAGCTTTTGAATAAAAACGCTGTCCAAAACATTTCATACATTTATAAGACTAATCAGAGATGTAACTAAAAATAATTGATGCAACTACGACAGTTAATGGTTCCAACACGTTTTGGAAATGATATTAATTCTCAATTCTTGGCATTGAAGTTTATGGCAAATGTTCCAAACGATTTAGAAAGGCATGAAGTTTTCTGAAAAATAACAAGGAAGGGGAGTTATTGCAGTCTAGCCCACCAAGCCTCTCTTTGAAATACTCTTCGCTGATTCGTCGCCAGAAAATCTTGGCGTCGAATCACAGCCCTTGTAAGACAATAGTTTTTACACCTTTCCACGCCCCGTGCAGAATCAGCAAAGGCAAGCTTTTGACCTCGAGTTAGCAGACTCTACTGTTTACCAAATTTACATTTTGACAGTGAGTCTGTGAGCAGGCTAAGTCTAGCTGTGCATCTACTGATCGATGCAGTTCATTATATTGAATTATTGGAGTTTGTTATGGAAATAAATGATACATGATCTCGGATCCCTCCAAAGATATGTAATTTAACTGCAATTATAAAATATTTTCATTTAATTCCATTAAATTTAGAGCATCAACACAATAAATTCTTTGCTGATAATGTGTTAAGCTGACACTGCAAATCTTAAGCTCTTTGCTGACGATGCAAAGTTTTCTTGCAATCGCAAATCTAAATACGAAGATCATGCAAATGATCTATCTGAAACAATTACGTAATCTTTCAGAGTGGGCAGACACATGGCAATTGCGTGTGGCATATGACAAGTGTTATGTTTTATAAACTGGCAATTTAAATTTTCCTGAGTCTGATTATTCTATATCTGGTCATACCCTCGTCAAAGTAAATAATGTGCGTGATCTTAGTATTATTAGCCTGCGTGCAGACTAAACCTATCTTAGCGAAAGTGTAAAGTCTGCGCACCGCTCAGAAAAAGCCATTTTGCTGACACTGCACCAGCCTTGTAAAACACTTGACCCAATCAAGATGAGTCTATTTTATCACGTGATAGTAACACTGCAGAAGCCAATCAGATGACTTGAGCAAAATTGCACTGTCTGTTCACGTGATTTGGATCGTTTGTTTTGGCATGGTTTTGGCGATCAACGCACTGGAAATCAAAACGTGAAGGCATTAGCTACTAAATGTTGCTGCCTTAATTGTTGTTTTTCAATTGCGTTCTTTCAATCGATTTAACATTTTAATGATAAATGTTTAAATACTAGTTCAAGTGTTGCTCCTATTAACTTGACAGCATGGTTGGCATCAACAGTTAAAAGCAAGCTACATTTATGTTTGTGTAAGGCAAGCTACATTTATCATATTTCATATTTTATTGGAGCGAAATATGGAGACTACTTGAGCAAAATATTATTATGGTTGATAAAGAATGTAAATCAAGATGTTTTATATGAAAATTATGGCTACTACACTACGGCCCTGTATTTGGGGTTGTTGTTTGTAACTTTACGATTTTTATGATTCCAAAATGGTTTTTAATTATGACATACAAACTTACAAATCGATCCTGTACAAGTGGACCACAGCGATGGCATCTACTAATAAACAAGGAAACAAACTATACCTTGATAATTCTCCTGTATAGGTGGCACTTTTGCCGAAGAAGATCATAACGACCAGCGCAAAAAGAGCCCTGTATTTTGTAAAATATTTACCCCCGAAAAAGTGCTTTGCTGAATGTATAATATTATTCTACCGGCTTGCTGATTTAGCACACAAACAATGTTATCATGAAATTGATGTAAGACTGCTTTATCTGGTGTTTAGTTTCATTAATAAAAACACTTATTTTGCAATGTTTGTATTTGTAATTGTGTTTGAATTATCTCAATGTCCCCTTCGGGATGCTTTCTGATTCTTTCGCTTTCATATTTGTGATCTATTGCATAATTATCTACAAACAATAAATATTTGAAATCAATCACTGAACATTATAAAATGAAACAAAATATTGGGCAATACGACCACCCAGCTTTTCCGTACGTTGACTGTTGTTTTCACACGCGCTGCTCATAGCCACATGGGGTGTAGACAATCGACAAACACACAACTGAGACTGGAAATTAGGGTTTTTAAAAGGCGACGCAGTGTCAGCAAAATGGCTTTTTCTGAGCAGTGCGCAGACTTTACACTTTCATTAAGATAGGTTTTAGTCTGCACGCAGGCTACGCATTATTGTCACATCTGATATGAAACCATCCAATCATTGCTCTATTTTATCTTCAAAGGCATACGGGAGAACATACCTTATTTTTAAATGCTTTTCTTCATCCCCAACGTAGAATTATTGGTTAGAGCCTACGCTGTTTATGTCCGTCCGTTATTAGAATCTTCGTCGCCAGTATGGAATCCATGCCTCGTGAAGGATATTAAAAAGTTAGAATCTGTCCAACGATATTTTACAAGGAGATTATTCCGATTACTCAAACGTCCATGTACAGAATACAAGAATCGTTTGAGTTTATTAAGTCTAGACAGTTTAGAGTGCAGTATAGTGTTTATTGATCTCTGCACTGTTTTCAAAATCACCCATAACCATGTAGATTTACAAAAGATAACTTAAGCTTCAAATATGATATTAACAAGTACTCAATGCGTGGTCATACTTATAAACTTATTGTTCCACAAATATCGCGCTTACAATCCGTTTACAATCAAGTTTATAACCGTATAATACACTGGTGAAACAATCTGATGGATGATATTGTAACATCAAAAACTATTGCTCGATTCAAAGAGAAACTACGATCATTTATTTTGTCAGCATTTTGTAAAGTGTTTATATAGATAAAATAATCAGTCGCATAGTATAACATATAGCTAATATATAGATACTTATCTTTACACTAATAGTTGTTAACCTGATAATGTATGTCATATGCATTTATGCATATAGCAATAGGGTCATATTCATGTTTTAATTAGTTACCTCTATTTAACCTAGTTCTTAACATTGAGGCTGCATGTAAGTGACACAAAGTGTCTTTTATTTGCCGGTCAAAATGACAAAATATATCATATCATATCAATTGCCCAATTATGAGCCTCATTCTGATGTAGGATGATTGATGACGAAGTCAAGGTTTTCAATTTCAGAAAATTGAAGCATATATACTGTTTCTGAGATATGTGGTATTCGTACTTCACGTTATAGTGCCCTTGGGTGTGTTTGTGACTACTTAAAGTGTTAATCTGCTTTTCTTGCAAATTACATAGAAATGTATCAAATTCAGGTAGAAATGGTCCTTGGATTTTTATGGACTTTTAGTATGTGATAGAGAAGATTTTCCTGGTCATGTTGATGTAAAAATATCTTCTTTTGCAATTTGTGACAGGTCAAACTTTATTTTGACTGGACTAATTAGGATTAATTGTATCACACTACTAACATCAGGATTCAAAAACTCATAGAGCCCATGCTTATTGTTAAAAGAAATTATTTCGCTTGTAATTATTACTTGGATTCTCATACAAATAAATGGCGAGTTTGAGTTTCCTTCTTGTTTAATTAACAGATGTCTGTGGATCGACTATACTATGCAAAATATAGACATGTGACGTTTCGTCATCATACTAATATGAAATTTTCAAGCGAATAAAAGTAAAAGGATAAAATTTGAAATACATGAACATTTATATGTTTCATCTTAGCTAATTTACAATATGTGATAACAATTTTCAATATAATGTGATAAAATTCAACAAAGAATAGACAATACACATTTTCTTTGTAATTCTTCAATTTTATTTGCTTGAAATGTCACATTAGAATTCTGATGAAAAGTGACGCAAGGTTAAGTACTATGTTTCAAAACAATTACAATAATTCATCGTTCTCATAGCATACATACAAATATCTGCGTAACTTCCCAATCGGATTATCCATATTATTCCTCCATTGACACGTACATAAATCACGAACATACCACAAATAATTTATGCATTACAAACATCCGTGAATTAAAGTTTAAATCTTATATTCCACTTCCTTTGCAGATAATGAAACTTTTCAGTTTCAGTTCGCAGCTGACAGTCCGATTTGGATGTAATTTCTTGATCTTCCATTCCATGATTTATCCATCATTTGCAATTCCTTCACTTCCATTCTGTCAGTCATTCAACCTTGGAAATCGTGTTCCTATGTTCTTTTATCAGAAGATGACAGATCCAACAGCTATTGAACTCCGACGGCGATCAACATTGAATAATGGTCTTTGCGCAATTTTCTGTAAAAGACTTGGAGGATGTAATGCAATTTCTTACATTGCAAATAAGAAGACAGAGAATTGCATTTTCTTGAAAATTCAAAATGCGGACAACATTGAGGCACGGCTTCAGAATAATGCCAACGCAGATCTTTCGGTATTTCTGAAGGTGAGATGACTACATCCAGGAGACATGTCGTGGTGTCCTTGCTTGTCAATAATATACTATAATCATAATAATGTTTAGAGAACCAGACAGTCATTGTTGCTATTTGCCTGCATAAATTGAAAATATGCCTGAAGATCTAATGTATGTATGTATGTATTTTATTTGTCAACAATGGTGACAGGTAAATACAGGGAAACTTGTGGTTCCCACTTATGTAAAGCCGTTAAAAAAGTTAAGATATGTTATTAAGATAAAAGTTTTACAAACAAAAATTGCTACTAAAATATTTACAAGGCATTTAGAACTATCTAGCTAAGTTAAAAAGGTTATAAGATAAAATTCAAAGGTTACGGCATTTGTACTAAAGTATTTACAAGGCATTTAAACCTATGCTAGCTAAAGAACGTTTGAATGCTGGCACTGTCTTTGAAGTAACACATTTCTCTGGCAGAGATTTCCACCAAGGTATGACACGATTGCAAAAGTCATTTTGAATGGATTTAAACTTGGGGATTGATTTTGGTTTTAATTTGTACGAGTTTCCTCTCATGTTGTATACATTTATATCAAAATCGCAAAGCTTATTTATGTCTAAATCGACCATATTATGGGTTATTTTAAACATAAAAATTAAATCATTTTCAATTCTACGAGTTTCCAACGATTCAAGATTGTAATATTTTAGTCTTTCAGGATATGACTTGTAATACAAACTGTCTACTCTTGAAGGGTTCATTTTTCTTGTTAAATGCCTTTGAACTTTCTCTATTGTAACAATATCTCTTTGAAGACAGCGATTCCACACTGGTGAAACCGTTTCCAACAGTGGGCGTACATATGTTTTGTAGGCTTTGACTAGTAATTCAGGATTACGGCAGGTGAAACATTTTAATATTAAATAAAGTCTTGAGTATGCTTTAGATGCAATCATTGAGCAATGAGAAGATGACTTTAGATCTGCGGTGAGGATAACTCCAAGGTCTTTGATCTTACTGACAGGTTGTAAATAGTGTTCAGATAAGTTGTAATCACATGAAGGTATTTTCATGTTTCCTACACTAAAGACTGAGCATTTTTTCAAACGCGATACGTAGCTGCCACTTTTCTGACCATTGACAAAGGTTTTCTATGCTGTTAGATAAATCAGAGTTAACGTTTGCTGTACTTCTGCAAGAGAATATCTTTGCATCATCAGCGAATAATTTAATTTAACAATCATCTTCAACACAAGTGACAATGTCATTAATAAATAAAATAAATAAGAGTGGTCCAATCACAGAACCTTGCGGTACTCCGCTGACAACGTTTAAGGGATTTGAATGGGTATCTTCGATACATACGATTTGAGAACGGTCATTTAAAAATGAAGAAATCCAGTCCAAAAGTTCGTATTCGAAACCATAAGCATTTAACTTGATCAATAACTTACTATGTGATACCGTATCGAACGCTTTGCTAAAATCGATATAAATTGTATCAACTCGTAGCCTTTTGTTCACTGCTTCACTCCAGCTATGTAACGTATCAATAAGCTGAGTACATGTTGAGCGACGAGTTAAATCGAGTTAATCAATCAATCGACGAGTTAATCAATCACTTCAGCGTAAAACAAGCCGTAAATGTGAATTTCTGATTCTCTGACTATTAATATTATTTAAAGCTCTGTTGTTTTGCAGTTTTAATTCAGTTGCTGGTTGCTATTTTTTAATACAATTATTAAATGACCCTGAAATTCGCATGGAAATGTAAAATGGAAGCTAGTCAGCCCCACATATTTTTAGCAAAGTTAAAAAAGTATATTATGATTATTGAATTGTATTACATTACACTACGGACACGAAAACCATGAAAATGCAATGAAAATGTAGAAAAGTGAAAACCACAAGTTTGTTTGCCATGAAATAGTTTGAAAAACATGAAAACAAACGATATTGAAATGTGAATATGCCATGAAAATGTCATGAAAACCCCATAACATTTCACGCTTCTTATCATGGTTTCGGTGTCAGTAGTGGTAATGTCTCAAAAGTTCACTAGTCTTGAAAATTAGATTTATTGATCAGAAATTGACAATTTTTATTGACTATGATGTATTAAATAAAGATGACAGTAGTTTAAATAAGAAAAATGATTATAATGACAAAAGCTTTTTAATTGGCAATACTTGAATTTATGATACAGATAAAAGAGAGAGGAGTTTTAAAATTTATGGGATGAACCAATGGAACCGATAGAAAATTTCTGTAGGTTAATGTGGTCAAGTTGTCATTGATGTAGTGGAGAATATTTAATACAATGCCAAGAATTATTTAATGAGATTTTTAGTTTTAAAATTATTGAACGATAAAAACAGGTAAAAGAAGAAGAGAATATGAGAATGAGTGATTAAGAGCATAAGAAGATGACAGGCTAGCAGCAGCATTGTATTGATTAAAAAGCATACAAGGACAATTAGCTAAACAGTTAGGAAATAGGAAATGATAGGAATAAACGTAATTCAAATACAATCAGGCTGGTTGGACTTACAATGGATGGAATGGAATGGAAATTTTCGAAGCTACGAACATTTAAGAGACAATAATGACAATGTTGCTCTTCATTGGTCAGATTCCCGTCAAAATATCATATTAAAGGAACGTCTGGTACGGAAGATGCCTGGATTGCATTTGGACGAGTAGCAACAAAGAGGAATATTTTGGAAGGATTGATAGGAGATTTAATTTGTAAGACGAAGCCAATTTAGAATGAGCGAGATGAAATGATATTCAACGTTGTTGTTACAGACATTAACACTTGTCTGCAGTATCTGAGAAATATGAATCAGACATAGAAATTGAGACTATTCATTTTATTTATGATGTATGCAGAAAGACTATAAAAGTACATGAAGTAGGAAACAGAGGAAATAACCGGAATGATCATCCTGAAGTGCCTTTCAGCATCACATTCATCTTAGAATATTTGGAAACCATATGTGAAGCATCACAAACAACACAAGATTGTGAGCCAAAAACATTTAACATCAAGCATGGTAATGTATCTACAATAGCAATATTTTATTCAACATCGGGAAAAGAAGATACATGTGCTGCTGGATGCGAGGAAAAACATAACAACGGGAACGGTCCACAATTTTTGACAGAAGCAGTACAAAATAGATGAGAACTATTCCACGAAAAGGACGCTGTTTTCAATTCCTGGGTTCACATATGGTACCAAAATTATCATGAGCTCTTGCATATTGGAAAAAAATGATTTAGAAAAACTGAAATCACAACATTGCACGTGGTAGAGTAAGCAACACAATGTCTTGTAATCAAACTAGAATACCAGTTTTGACCGCTGAATTAGTGTCAGTCCATAAAGAACAGATTGATCATAAAAATGAAAATTTGAAAGTTGAATTGCATTCTCGATTTTATTGTTCTAATGGGTAAAAAAATCTTGAATTCAAAATTTGGATTCAAAAAGTATTAGGAAATGGGCGCTCAATGACCCTCTAAACTAATACACAAAGTCAATGGGATAAACGCTCCAAAATTTAGAAAATATATAATTAAATCTCAGAAAAGTGTTTTAGGATAATTTTTGATGTCTATGAAGATAACTAATAATTTCCGAAATATTACTGTGACATTTAAAGTCTATTGGATGTGAACTACTGATTATGTGTGTTTTAAGTTTTAATGCATATGAATATATGGCTTCCACTGTGATTCTGACAGATTATACAAGTATGTGGTTATCTATAAAAGTAAAAATAGGTGTGAAATAGAAAGACGTTGACAAATTCAGTTTCTCTTGAAATTTGAATTATGCTATGCTTATATTTCCCAACAAAAATGTACAAGAAACAACTATTGCGTATACCTTTTTATTTCAAACAGTTTCCAACAAAATTATTTGACCAATCATCGTAAATTCAAATTAAAACACTGTCAACACTTCACACCTGAACAGAAAAGAATCATTTTAATGCACGATACTAGCACATGCCATTAAAACGCCTTCACTACCAATTGAATGGTTGGATAACGAATTATTATTGACGAACAAATGTGTATGTTCCAATAAATAGATTAATGAATTGAGATTCATTAAAACTGAAAACAAAAGTACAAAGCAAAGCGAAGGAGGAAGAACAGAAGTGATGCTTCCTTGGAAGCAAGGATTTACAGAAGGACTCCTTTAGAGCATTGAAAAATTATTAAAGGTATAAAAATTAGAAAGGTAACAGTCCATTTCAAGCCTATACCAGTGTGGTCATACAAGAAATAGTTAAGTCTGATTTTGTAGAGGTAGTGTCGAGAAGATAAAGAGACAGCAGAACATTGAATTGTGTGGAATTTAGCAAAGTCTTACAATTAAATCAGTTTGGGAGAATCAATGGAAAAGTAACTAGACTGTCCAATATCATTATTGGTTTCCGAGGAAAGAAGGTTCCATTTTCCAATGATATACGCAAAATTCTCATTATGAATGCAATGATTATAAAAGACAAACCATTTCAAATATTTTCTGGATTGGATGAAACAGAACCAAACGCATATCACTGGAGAGGTTATATAATATTCCTATCCCGGAAGAAGAACTTTAAAAAAGCTCTTCTAATTCTGGCAAGAAGACACCAAGATCCTCTTTTAGGTGGGGCAGACAGAAATGTTATAAGAAAGCGGTGCTATATAGATGACATCATAGGGTCAGAAGAATCAACAGCAAATACGGAAAACATCATTGAACAGACAACTAAAATTTTGTCAAAACCTAAACTGTCTGTATAAAAATGGCATGTGAGCAACAGGAAACTTGAATCTGAAATTACTAGGAAATTGATACCTGTTTTGGGCCATCATTTTTTGCGACAAAGAACTATTGCCAGCATCAACCCTATGGGTCTGATTGCTCTGGCATTGGTTAATGTCTGGATAACATTGCAAGTGCTTTGGCGTTCAACGAAAGGATGAACTGAATATACTGTTGAATAAATCTGGAGATCATGGCAAAAACAATTTGATCCTGGAAATGAAAGATTAATTGTTACATTTGCTCGATGCCTTTATCAAATGAAAATGATAAATCAGAAATTCATGGATTTATTGATGACGGAAGCATAGGTAGTCGTGCTTCTCTCTATTCCCGATGAGTACTACACAATGACAAGGTGATAGTCAAAAGATCCTGTTAAAAATTATGCTCAAGCCAAATTTGAACAGAAATCGTTTTGGTTTGATTGAAAACTAGCATTATATGGCAGGATTAAAACACACAATTTACTAATGGAATGACATTGACCTGAGAGATTGAAATAAAGTACCTACATTTTTGTAGGAATCAGTTATCGCTTTTTGTAATTTTTCGAGACTTTTGAAATTCGAAACGATCTTGAGCAATATTATGAACAAATCCTTCCACAGATTGAAGTGGTGCTAAAGAAACTCTATCTCAGCTTTTTGAATTGGTAGTATAAAAGATCTTGCGAAAGATCATAAACAAGCTTTAAATCTTATTTTGAAAGATTAGCAAGCAGAACTTAATTTCCCAGAAAATTGCTTCAAAAAGCTGTGTCCGTTCCTTATTGCAAAATTTGGCTTGCCTAGTAGAATATGGTTCATAAAAAATGAAAGTTTGAAAGTTGAATGGCGTTCTCGATTATATTGTTCTTATGGGTGAAAAAGTCATAAGTGAGAAATTTGACTTCAAAAAAATATTGGAAAATTTGTTATCAATGCCCTCCTAATTAATACGCAGAGTCAATGGGTAAAATGCTTCAAAATTTCAAAAAATATAATGAAATTGAAGCATTGGTTATGTGGAAAAAGTAAATACATCATTACCGAAAACCGAGTCAAATTCATATAGTAGCTGAACAGTAGAAGACTTACTCGGAAACTTTTACAATAACATCCACACACCATCAGAAACAGAAGTCGATTTTTACGATCCAATCAAGGTATGGATACGGCATACAGTTGTCTATAACAACCATACTGCATTATTAGTTTGTGCAACCACAAAACAATATATCTTGCACTATGTTATGGTTGGCATGGGGGAGAATGCGCCTAGCTCACTACGGAAAAGTTATAACAGGCTATTTGTCGATCCACTGTCACGGGTGGAGCAAAGATAAAATGCATGATCTCCAAATTAGTTGTAAGTGCGTGACATCGGTGAGTTTATTTGTCGTTTCATTTTTGTTGTTGATTGTAAAATTAAGCAGCCCCATTTTATAAATTGGTATGAAAACGTAAAATGGAAACTAGTCGGTCACATGTTTTTGAACAAAATTAATATTCTTTTTTCAATATGTTTACAACAAGTTAGTGATTTATTCTCTATTTAAAGTCATTGCTAACGTGTTGAATCGAAATGAAATTTTGCGAAAAACGTAAGTTATTCAAAATTTAAACAAACATTAAATCATGAAAATCTTGAGTCAAAAATGTGGAAAAAAATTTATTGCACTAGAAGAGAGTGAATATCTCATTGTTGAAATTTTCTTTTAAATGATAAGATGATACAGGAGCGCAATATTAATCAAATGATTTCGAATGATGAATTTCCTTATCATATTATAAGCGATAGAAAGTCAAGATCTTTATACCCACAATAGAAAACTAATATTATGTCACTTGAAGTTGAAGATGATTAAATTGCTATACTTTTTGAAATCTCATTGTTATTCAAAGGCATTTCCTATCTGATCATTTCAAATTGTATCATCTTCGAATCAACCGTAACGTGTTCGTGATAGCAGAAGGACATGGCGCTAACACTGTTCTCCTTTGATTCGAAGGTTCTATTCTTAATAAGCATATCGTTGTTCTAACAGTGTGGATTAAATAGAAATGGATGAGTAGCAGGTGATTAAGGATTTCACGATCAGCGATTCTTGAGTTACGAAACTATATTTGGGAGATGATGGAGACACAGACGTTCTTCAACATATGTGTATCTTTATTTGATCCTGAGGAAGGTCTACTTAACTACTACAATGGCGGTATGTGAAGCAGATTGCATGGATTCATACCACGTTTATATTATTTTGCCTCTGTCATTTTCTTGTTATGTTTATTATCTCGATGAGTTTTGTCTTAAAAATCTACTGATCATACAGCATAAGTTCTTGCCTATACACTTCACACATTGCTTGCAACACAGGGAATAGTGACAATGTGAACAAAACAATTATACAGAATTCTGAATGGATGTACTGAAGTGCTGTGGGTTCGTGATCATTGCATGTTTTTCTTCTTCTGGATTTTTCCATATTCCGCTTGTTTTTAAATATAATTTACATTTCTTAATTTAGGCGAAGTTTAAATCAGCCGATGTGTTGCATTTGCAGAGTTATTATTCTTCCCTGTTGTAGGGGATGCCGTTTAGCTCCAGGGGAAAGGTAGCTTGTCAATTCTAAAGTAGTGATGTAAGCATTAACAATGTCTCAGCGTGTTTATCCAGATTAGGTAATTATCATACTGTGAAGGTCTGATGCTCTAGCTAATTCAGCGAAAGTTGGGCAGCTGTTATGGCGCACCTAGTCTTGTGTTCTAGTCATTCTTTGAAGAGATCGAAAGCTATCTGACGCATACGCGTTTATCTGCGCTTTATGATACGCACATGCTTGTGCTTCAATGCTTCAATGCTTTGAGTGGTAGTGTGAAAAGTATTTGTATTGTAATTTTATAAGTTTATTGGTTGTTATTGTGTTTAATTGATTTGATTTCTTAATGCCGATGGAAAACGTTCAGACACTAACGCTTAGAAATTGAGTTGTGGTTTTATTGTCAGAGAGTGAGTCATCCGCTGATCTTAATTAATTGGCACAAACTGTTGCATTATAGTCTCTATCAGTTTGCTTGTATGTTTCTCGTTGATATTTTCAAACTCCAACGGCAAACGCAATTGGCTCGAACGACGTGAATTTTCATGTTGCTGGTGCTGACATCAGCTGGTGCAGCAGTGACAATCTCCTCGACGTTATACTGAATTGTCATTCTTACGAAGTTGTCTTTCTTGATGACCATTTACGATACAACCAATGACCATAGACATTTTATCTTTGGTTTAGCTTCTATTCAATCACAATGTCACAATTACATGGTCCAATGTTTTTGCTCCTCCAACGCACACATATAATTCAGCTCAATGTAAATTTATTGCTTTCTAAAAGATACATGGTCAATCCAATTTGTCCAACAGCAGGCGATGTTGCTTTTGCGCCTTGTCTGGCCTTTCATGTAGTTCTAATCAATCAAAACATGTTTTGCATGTGTTCAGTTTAATCACGTTGAGTCAGGCAAAAAAAAATCATTTCCCTTGCAATACGGCCATGCAATGCTGTTGGCAACTCCAGCGCCATTTCGGCTTTTCTCTGCTCTTATAAATTCACTGTTTCTAGCTCAACTATGTCGGCTTCTTCAACCAATTTGCAAATTTTGAGTTAGCGTCGCCGACAGGCCTTCAAGCATAGATCAAGGCCAGCAAGAGTAATATTTTTTCCGTGGTGGATGTAACTTGGAGGGGGGAAGGGAAGTGGGTTTTCTGTCCACTGTCAATGCTGAGTTGTACCTTGGTTTTTAGCTCCCATTTGAATCTGGTCTGCCATTATTCAGAATTTAACTTGCTTCTTGGCTCTTACTGTTTTCTACTTGTGCTGGAGTAGGCTTGCTACATATGAAACACTCATCTTTTGTATCAATGCTTCAACCATTGGCGACCCAAAGGGTCTATGAGATTCTCTATTTAAGGCTTTAAGCCATTGATCCTGCAGTTCAGACACTTTATATTATAGGAGCATCCTCTTAGTAAGTAGTTGAGATTTCTCAATTATTAGCTTAGACTAGTGCATTTTTAATGTAGGTTCTGGGTGCTTGATAGCTTTGATGTGAGATCCAGGTTTCCTGTCCCTCCTCTCCAAACACCGTGGAGAGGAATGATTTGGAGAGTGCCAAGTTCACTATAGCAAGAGCAGAATACAACAAGCATGTAGAAGTTAAACTCATAAAGTCAGCAGCTGAGAGATGTGATAAAAGCATATAGCAAGCATTCAACATCAAGCATATAGATGTTATTAACGCAGAGAGCAAACATTGAATATCCAGCATATAGATGTTATTGAAGCTCATTAGTTGTGCATATAAATATCTAAATAGAAGCATGTAAATAGATATCCCGTCAACCAAGCACCTAAGCCAGAGCTCATCATCGGATAAGTTTAATTTATAAAAATCGATTATTTTATCTTTCCAGGATGAATGTTATTATGGTCCTGTAGGTAAGTTTTGTATTCTTGCACACGTACATACTTTCAAAATACTGTCTAAACGTAGGACGCCATTCTTTGTGATGGTCAAAACTCAATGTTTACCCATGAATTCCATATGATTTTACTCGTCTTCACTTTATTCATGTTATTTTCTAGTACATGGTATATGGAGTGCGTGGCAGGAAACATCGTCATGTAGTGTCACCTGTGCGACTGGGATTGTTGCTCATGAAAGACAATGTAATCAACCATCACCAAGTAATGGCGGAAGACCATGCCTTGGAGATATGTCAAAAACCACTCCTTGTGTTTTGCCATCCTGCGGAGGTATTGCATAACTTACACATTGCGTAACACATGCGCAGGAAAAATGCAAGCATCTTGTAGCAATAAGTTATCTAGGCCTTCGGCTTGCGGTCTTTGCCCGGAGCCTAGTCGCTTCGCTCCGATAAGATTTATTCCTGAATTGCTTCGCAATCGGGCAACACAATCGGTCAATGGGTTCATAGTAAATAATTGCACTTTCTACAAAATGCCAACAAATTAGATACTCGGAAGCATTAAAATTGTATTAAAACTTTGAAACTTTAGAAATTGAAAAAGTATCACAACAGTTCCACCAGATTAAAGATGAAAAAGTGAAGAGGAATATTTACAACATTGAAACAATTAAACCCTTACGCCACTAAAACAGATGAAAGCATTGTAAGTTCAAAGGACCTGAATGCTATTTTTATTTCTCAAGTCTTATATGCCTATTTCTCCCAATGGTGTCGTTTTAAAATCGTCTGTTTCGATGATATCATAAGGAGTTAAATAAAATGAAAAGCATAAGCAGTGAATAAAGAATCCTTCAAACTGGTTATAGTTATTTTAATCGAATTCTTACGGGAAAATAAGAGGATTGAATTTGATAAAATAAACGTTGTCAACTTTAGACATTTTCAAACTTTTTGGGGTCCTTTGAATGTACTTACCACGAATATCGTTAATTTCCAGCTATTTCCCGGAATGTTGGAAATGTTCCAGTTTACTGATTTCGAGAGCCGCCTCAGAAAATGCAGTGCACTATTTCCAAATGTTGTCGTTTTAAAATCGTTTTTTTGGATGATAATATATAGATTTAAATAAAATAAAAAGCACGAACAATTAATTTAAAACTCGTATTGGATATGGTTGTTCACGTCGAATTTCTACAGTATTATTAGAGGATTGATAAGTTGAAGTTCGTCGACTTTTTGTTTTGTAAATTTATTTGCGGTCGCTTAACAGGAAAGAAAGAGAACAAAGGCAACGCAGTTTATTTTTACTTCGAAATGACCCATTTTTTAAATTTTTTTTTTATTGCAATTTATGAGCAATGTATTGCATTTGAAGCTGTGAAATCAAGAGGGACCTTAGCTGAAGGCCTGTAGATTCCTCAGAAGTGTATTAGAAGTTTGCAAAATTCGCTGTGGAGAAGGAGTATGCCAATATTGAATCAATAGTTGGTCACTGACAAGGCTTGCGTATTATTATAATAAAATGACCAGCTATAGGGATTGTTCAAACGATTCATTCCCACTAGACATGTAGACCGAGCGCTACAGAACTAAAACGGCAGGTTTCTCCGGGCAACTTGGATATCACATAAAAGTGTTCATAAAAATATGCTGAACAATTACCTATTCCTTGTTTTGGTCAAATTTTATTGTGGAGCTCACCAGAGATGAATTTATAAATCATTCCACTGTCAGAGCCCTCTTAAGGTATACATTTTCTGTTTTCGTCATGCTTCTATGAATTTGCAAAATCTTGGGAGAACAAAAGAATCAAAGACCATGAAGCTCACATCCGGCATTTTCTCAAAATGATAAGAAGGCTTTGACCGTGAATCATGAAATTCAAATTGGATTTTTGAAGGGTTTACAATAGAATTTAATTAAAACAAGGAGCAGGTAATTGTTCAGCATATTTTTATGAACACTTTTATGTGATTTTCAAGGTGCCCGGAGAAACCTGCCGTTTTAGTTCTGTGGCGCTTGGTCTAATGGTTGAAACCATGCTTAAAAGTTGAACAAAAGCAAGTGCTTTGACATGAAAAACTTGATATGCAGAACACGCGTTTGAAAGATGGCTGTGTGGCTATAGCGAGAATTGCATAATTCTTCATACATCTGTGTATGCGAAATAGAATACTGGTTCAGTCAAACCAATTGAAAATGTGGTAGCAACATGTGACAACAAACAAACATTTTCCTACAAACATTTGCCACATGTGTGTTTCAAGTCTTCTTCAGGAGCAAATTACAATTTCATTTCCTTGGATTAAATCTTTTGACACCAATAAAATTATTAGATGATATTATATATGCAGGATTTATATATCTCGGAAGAAGAATCCTTTCATCCTGAAGGTACATTAACGTATAAAACAGAACAAATGAAAATAAACTATCAAATAAAGTTAACCTTTTTCATTTAATGATCGATGATTATTTTTAAATGCTTTGGCAATTTCATACGCATCTGAGCGAAGAAGGGTTTGACCCTAAAATTACTCTTTGATCGGTTCAACACCTCGACTGTGAATTGCGAATTATTGCTTTCATAGAATCATCATCTCTAAAATCGGTATAACGTTTACTGTTTGCAGTGTATTTATAAACCCAAACATGAAAACGATTGGATTTATATATACATAAATTGATGCTGAATTACCAATGCATAGCAAACATCCCATTTTAAAAGTTCGCAACTTGTTGTTTATCGTAATGAGGCTGTAAATGAAGACCATTAAGTACAATTTATAGCGAACTATTCTTATTTACAGTGGCTGGAAACTGGGGAGCTTGGAATCCCGGTGGATGTGCTGGTGGATATTCTTCTGAATGTGGATGCCAATATTGTCGACGCTCGTGGAGATATTGTGACAGTCCTTCTCCAAGCAATGGAGGTGCAACTTGTGCTGGACAAGATGAAGTTTGGGACTGCTGTACTAATTGTGGATTTGATTGCTGAATATTTATAATATTAATTTCAATGAATATTGTACATATTGGCTTTTGTATTTGAAAAACACCTATACCTTCACTATGTTACATATGAATCACATAGGCTATTTACATAACTACTCAGATCCACAGGCAGTGTGCACTAGTGCTTATTAATATTCCAATATATCCACAGTATAGCTAGATGTTATATAATGTAACCTTATCACGCAACATCTTTGATATCAAGAAGAAAAATAGATCACAGACTATCCGAAAATAGGCTTGAAATCTACTCATCTCAGAACTGCGTCCTGTGCTTTGCTGTACGACCAGCAGTATACACGCACCTTGTCCGATAAATACAGCTTGGATGATTAATAAATGTTAAATCTGAGCAATCTCTGAAATTTTTATGTCTTATCGTTACATAAGCAGCGATATTCCTACTTACAAAATTAGAACATTTCAGATGAAATTTGAAAAAAAATTAAGCGGATTTGATTCAAAATAGATTGAGACACAAAAAAAACATTTAAATTCAATCATATTTAGTTGCTTTGAAAGTAGCGCGAAGTAATCCTGCTGATCTATTCTTTTATTTTCTAACAACAATATTGAGTCAAAACACTGCTTTTCCCGCCACTTTGGGCGCATGTGTCAGCCATTATGGATCCCCATAGGTGCTACGTTTCAAGCCCGCTTTCGGCATCATCAGTCTATCAGTAGTCTATACCTATTATGTCTATGGCTGCTACGCATGATGTCACAGATAGGCAGTCTATGTAAGTCTATGATATGGAAGCACACTTCAATGATTTTGTCATCGCCTCTTATGAAAAATTATCATCACCATCTTGATATGGACATGCCTTCACCTCATTGTTACATAGAAAATTTCTACTTTCCTCTAAAATTGTTTATGTTGCTGAAGGGTAAAATTTCTCCTTTCATAACAGCATCTCCATTCTGTTTCTCTCTGAGAGTGGATGTTATTTTATCGCTCTCAATCATTTGACCCTCATAACATTTGAAGCCCGATAAGGATCACTTTTATTTTATTATACATTTTGTTTGTATCCTAATTATTATTGTAATGGCTTATTATTGGTTATAATTTTTATTCCATTAATTTTCTTTCACAATGTCGACAATTATGGATTCCTTAGAAAACTATATAGGAGTGTACAAGAAGAAACAATTTGAAAATGAACTTGGAAATATAGCTGTAAGCATCGCTGTAAGTCTTCCCGTGCTGAAACATAAAAATTTATGGCTGGATTACCATCGAACATTAAAGATTTCGAAATACCAATTGAAATACTGGCATGTAAAATGGCAATCGAGTACAATAGTTGTATATGTATTTGCTGCACTAAACCTTGCTGTTTTCGGTGGAGAAGGGAAACAAAACATTCCGCTATAGCAGTCGACAACGACATTTAATTAATAACGTTAATGAAAACCATGATATCAGAAACAATGTATTATCAACTGGAAGTAATAAAGATTTACGTAATTTCGAATTGGTGATCAGTCCTGTCACCGACAAACTTTTGAACAAAATATTAATAAATGAGCAATCAGATAGTACGATTGGCTCAATCGTCAAAAAAGAAAACAATAAATTACAACTTCAATTTGTAATGATCTTACAACCAGTAGTATCTATTTGATTAATATACAATTATATAAGCCTAGCAAAAAAGAATTTCAAGATTCAAATATACTTCATATAATTCTTAAGAGAAAACGTTTTTGTACGCGCGACATATAGATAGATAGATATTTATTTTGATCAAAATAACATTTAAGGAAAAAAATAAAATACATGCAAGTTTTGGGTCAATATGTGAATAATGTAATGATACATGATCAGGTCATCCCGTAAGCTCTACAAGATTGTTTGTTTGGGAGACCTTATATTTATAGAAAAATTAAAGTGGTATATCAGAAGTGTTTATTTACAAATTAAATATTAACATGCAGAAGTTGATCTGAATAATTAGTAATTAGTACAATTGAAATATTAAATAAAACAGAAGTTGACTTGACATGGATATAAGATACGTAGAGCACAGCAAGAAAAGATTATTTGATTGTTAGTTGCAAATGTAGCAGTCAGTAATAGTACAAGTGTCATAGTATTTGCTAATTAATGAGCTTTTAAAATTAATATAGAATCGATGGGGGGATGTATTTATGTTAAATCAAATTTGAAATTATTCCATGAATGAGGAAATTTGTATGTCGGGTAGGTTTTTAAACTGGAGTTTTTTGCGAAAGGCACAGCAAAGATGTTTTCTTTCCTACGATGGAATCGGTGAAAGATGAACATATTTAAAACAGAAGAAGGTGCTTTTGAAACAATTAAAGAATGGAGTTCAGAAAATGTTTTTGAAAAATGCAGATCATGAAATTGAAAAATTCCTAGTTTCTTACAAGGCGGCTCAGCGTGAGAGCGTGGATTCACATTAAATATTATTCTAATACATTTCTTATGTAGTGTATTGAGATGTTTTGTAGCGGGACTATGTCCCCAAATAGCAATTGCACATTTAAAATGTGGTTTTGTATTATAAATTTGTAATTTATGATTTATCGATAGAAATTTTCGTACACGGATTAAAGAATATATATGTTTGAGGATTTTGCTTCTTACATATTTTATATGAGAATTCCAATTTAATTTATTATCAATCATGACACCTGAGAATTTTATTGATTTTGTGGGGCAGTCAGAGCCACAACATTGTATTTTATGATTTTTAAGATGTACCTCAAAATATTTTGGTTTTTGATTTCCAAAGAAGATATAATTTGATTTATTTGGATTTAGAGTTAAATGATTTGCATCAAACCAATCAGAAACATTTTTAAATTCTAGATTACAAGAAGTTTTGAGTGAAGAAGTATCATTATAGCTAAATTGAAGTGTGGTGTCATCAGCGAATAGGTTTACATCGAATTTTGTACAGGTTGGAAGATCATTTAAGTATATAAGGAATAGGAGTGGACCCAAAATGCTTCCCTGAGGGACTCCACAGCTGATCGATTGAGGAGAAGATAGATGGTCATTGAAGGAAAACATTTGAGTTCGATTGGTTAGGTACTGTTGCAACCAGTTTAATTCAACATGCGACAAACCATATTGTGCTAGTTTAGAAAGTAGAATTTTATGAGAAACAGTATCAAATGCTTTTTGCATATCAAGAAACAACCAATGTGGTATTTTTTGTCAGACTAGTTGTTAAATTTGTTGTTTAAAAAATTGAGAATACAATCTATAGTTGATGCTTTCTAAAACCAAACTGAAAAATTGAAAAGAAATGTTCTTCAAAATTACTGTATAGCTGGTTGTAAACAACACGTTCAAAAATAATTTTGGAAATTGTTGGAAGCAAAGAGATAGGACGATAGTTTGAAAAAAAACGTGGATCACCAGACTTGAAAAGTAGTAATGTTTTAGCACATTTGAAAGTATCAGGTATGTAACCAGATTGCAGTGAATATTTATAAGGTAGGTGAGAGGTGAAATCAATGGCTCTTTGACCAATTTCAAACATTTGTTAGAGATTCAATCAAAACTAGAGCTTGATTTGTTTTTTAAAATTGAAATAATTTTGTTGACTGAAAAAGAAGAAACATGATTGAATTTGAACTTGATTGCTCAAATTTTCTGGGAGGTACTTTGAAAAGTTTGTCGAAAATGTAAAATTTTGATCTAGTTGATGACCAACATTTGCAAAAAAAAGAGTTTTACACCCCTAGCGAAAAAAATTACTTGCAATTGTACTTTTGTCTAGAATTTTTCTTCCAGAAACAGAGAAGTAAGGAGGAAACCGGTTACATTTTTTAACATGGCCAAGCAACTCATTAGTTACTTTCCACAACTGTCGTAGATTCTGCTTTAATGCTTCTAAAAAATGATCCCAGTAATTTATTTTTGAGTTTCTGATCAGCTTTTGATAAATTTTAGTATAGTTACAGGTAGTTACAGGTAGTTACAGGTTTTGCAGGTAATAAATTTTTGAAAAACTTCTTTTTGTGTGTCTTGAAATTAGCAATCCCTTTGTCATCCATGGATGACTCTTATGATGTTTGTTATTCAGTTGTTGTTGAATGGTTTACTAACGAGGAAGAATGGTTTTCATGTAAGGTCTGCGCGCAGGCTAGGTCGACATAGCCTAATCTATTTATGGTATCCGCATTGTCGCTTTGTTTATCAAGGTCATTACAGTCTGTCACGTTCATTGTTCATTATCAAAAGATTGTTTACAACATTGAAACAAAGATTTAATTTGGATTGTGAAAATGTGGAATTGTGAAATACATGATTGTTGGGTTTCGAAATGGGAACAAAGTCTAAAAGTTAAATTAAAAGCAAAATAATATACAAAATTAAAACAAGATCGATAAGTAAATTCATCGTAAACTCCTCCAAATTCCATTCATTTGCAATTTCCACGGTAATCCCCTCATTTGTTTTGACATAAACCAATAAATCTTCGTCCATGTGTTTTCAAGTTTTTTCTTCCTCTTCAGAATGCGGCATTCGTAAAATAATTTAGCAGTCGCAGGTGGAAGATCTTCAGAAATGTACAGGCCAGTGTCTTTCAAAAGCTTTCTTGACATGTATATTTGCCAACGAATCCAAATGTTGTTCAAGTTGATTAGAACTGTTGGTGGTGTTTTTGTCTTCGGTTGTTGTTGTATATACATGTTATCGGGGCTAGATAAACATGGCGTTTTCTATCCACCCACTGGACACACCAACGTTGGAACAACGTTGGTCTAAGGTTGAAACGAACGTTGTTCCAACGTCGGTGAAACAAAAGCTTTACGTTGGATCTGCACATTGGGACAACGTACGGTAACTGACAGTGGAACAACGTTGGATACTGACATAACTACGACGCAACCGACACAGATCCAACCCTAATTCAGCCTCAACAGTATACTGTTTATTATTAAGACCTAATGGTCTTGCTTACGAGCCCTCCCGGCCATAACTTGGTCGCAGCGTGACATGCGCCCGTTGCACTGAGATCATGAAAACAATAAAGTAATTTGAATAAAAATGAAATTTTATTAATAATAATAATACACAAACCGTGTCGGTGATCAAATCACCATTGTTTCATTATTGTTAAACTCCTTTTCCGCAGAGCACTTTCCAAACTTCTTATACGCTTCTGGGTCATCTATAGGCCTTTGGCTATCCGACGTTTTGTTTTTACAGTTTAAAATGCTATAAATTGCTCATAAATTGCGATTAAAATTTCCAAAATCGTGATATTTCGACGGAAGTTATGTGAAAATAAACTGCTTTCCTTGGTGTATCCCGTCATGCCTAGCAACATCACGAATTTTAGAGCACGCTTTATTTTAATGGCTGCCAATATTTCGTGAAAGTGTTTCATCATATTTTGCAAAAGTATTCCAATATGCCTAGAAGGAGAAGTGGTCCAACAATACTCCATTTTACATCACAAACAGAAGACACAATTCTCGGTAAGTCTTTTACAACTTAAATGTTTAAATGCTTCATGTAAAGTCTGTCGAAGTCACTTTTACCGTGGTTTTTACCCTGTTGCATGAGGGCTTACAGGACTCTGATGGCAATTGTTACTTTTAGTTTTCTTTTAAGTATCTTAATCCCCAATAGCCTGCTTTGTTATCAAGTCATCGTTGGCAGAAGAGATTACTGTGTCACTGAATCGCCAATATTAGCTTGATTTGTTATGAACTGTTCTTCGTTGCAAGAAAGGATTTACTGTGTCACCGTTTTATGTCAGCAGTTCTGTTCTGTTAGTGTTATCCACACAGCACACACAGAGATTTGACCCATAACAAATAAACAAATTCAGAGAATTAGCGTGGTACTTTTCAGTCGTCAAGCAGTTGTAAGTTGTAGGCCTACAAATCCAAAATTGGAGTTGTAATTTAGAAATGTACGAAATGTACATTTATAATGTGCCATAGATTGACAACGTCCACTGCGTCCACACATTGTTTACTTTAATCATTATTATATGAGGTATGTGAATGGTGACCATTATAGACATGTGTCCTCTCTGTGAGAAGTTGGCTCAAGTTGATAAAATATTAGAGTTTGGGTCTCTCATTTATGTAATTTACTGTATAAAATTTCAGAATCACCTGTTGTTATTACCAATATCACTCAATGACTCATGCTGAGATTCACTCAACCGACACAGCAATAATATTTACATATGAATGCCTTTCATTGTGAAAACAAGTTCATTAACTGCAATACCTAACATACAATCCATATTTATTTCATTTGAACTATGTAGTCAACATAAAATGTACTTATGGATAACCCATAAATATAGTTGATTTGAAATATGTAGTACAATAGAGTATCAATTATCTCCTTTTCACTATGCTTTACATGTATGTAACAATTAATTATCAAAACTGAAATGAATTATCAGTGTTGTTCTGCATTTTTAATTCCTTCTCATGACTATTTTGTTTCACTGACAGGCTCTTTGACAAGACAAACTGCAGGCTACTAACGGGAGCGAAGCGACCTCTTTGAGGAAGCCGAAGGCTGACTGGCCCCGGGCGCAGGCCGCAAGCCGAAGGCTTGTATGAAAATATTTATCAAAACGATTTAGTACATGTTCAAATAAAAAATATAGGTATTAGATATAACTAGGGTAATGTTATAACATGTACAGTAGTATTGTTTGTACCAAGACTGTGCTGTTTCTTGAATTTATATATCTTTTTCTGGCTTGAATCATGTTGATATCGGCTGTAGACGGCAAACAGTTTGATTTGCTTCTAATTCTTCACGTGCACCATAACAGACGATTCTAATGGGTGGAAGCAATGATAATTATGATTAGTTATTTAATAAATATTGAAACGATAACCTGAAGAGCCTGGGAGGTAATATTATTAATCATTAGAAACACTAATAATGTAACACTACCGCAATCGCACGGCTTCTCACCTTTGACTGAAGCGAATAATATTGTCTTTCAATATCAGCATCTTGAAGAGTTATTCCCGTATTTCCACGAAATATAAGCTTAAAGGAAGTAATAGTAAACAGTTTACAGCCGGCAAAATCAAGACAATGAAAATATTTATTTCTAAAGAAACCATGAGAGTTTGTAGCGATATCATTTGCCTATATTTTTATGTGTTTACTTCGACGAGCAATCCTGGTATCAACATTTCAAATATGACATCAATTTTCTACTTGAAATTTGCAGATACCTGCATAGACAATTATAGGCCAACGTCTTCGTTATCCCATAAGATGAACAGGATAGCCTAAAAATCATGAAATATTTCGCGTAATATGAAACTAAAAAACCAGCGGCGCTATGAATGGAGAAGACATAAAAATACTTTCAGTCAGTCAATGGAAAAACTTTCATTCAATGTATATATGTAGGCTACTCAGTATTGTATCTGTATTGAAACGTTAACCTAAATATGTTGTATCGTTACTTCAAGCATGCTTAAGACGTTGAAATAATATTATAATCGTGAAAATTACCTGTGAGTATAGTATCGTTCAATCCGAGTATGTTTCAAAAGTGTCAACATCCTGAAGACCTACAAACAAAATAATAATAAAATAGTTTCAGTCAGCAAATCAAGACAACAAGAATAAAGATTTTGAACGTTTCAAATAATATGAAAGTAAAAACAGCGGCGCTACCTACTATAAACGGAAAAGAAAAAGGGGCATATGATAGATAACAAAATGCACAACTAAATAACACCACAACTTACGGCTTATATTATCTTTCAATAATTCGTTCGATCTAAGAGTGTTTTTAAATGTCAATATCTTGAACAGTTGTTCCAGCTTTTCCACGAAATATAAACCTAAACAAAGTGTAATAATAAAATAGTTCCAGTCAGCAAATCAAGACAATAAACAGAAGGTTAATCATAAAGATAAATAACTGCTAGAAATTGCAGTAATGTGATTACAATACTCATTCTAAACTATGTGTCTACCCTTGTCGCTTGACGAGCAATTCTGTCAACAATTCAAAATGACATCAATTTTCAGATACCATATTCATAGACAAACATCTTCATTATAATTTATTCCACCAGATCAACAGTCTAATCTACAAAACATGAAGTTAGAAGTTGTGTAAATTATACTGTTTATATATTTGAATTTAGAAATAAGAAATTTATGGATCATAACTTACCAAAGTTTTCAAGCCTTGCGATGTGTACAGAGTTTCTTGGCAAAAAGTTCCATGCGTAAGTTATAGTACAGAAAGTTAAACGTGCAAGTCAAGTCCGCTATCATAATCGTCACCATCCAGTTGAAGAAATAAACACAATAATTTATTTTCTTTAATACCGAGGTTATTGTGTAGTGCTCGATCTTTTCACCAGTTTCAAATAACTTGAAATTTAATTCTAAATTCAGTGCAGTGAAAATTATATTTTTTTCCATCCGAAAATAATAATCGTTGAAGCAATAAAAGCCAAAAGATTTGAAAACGCTACACCGATAGAGGCTACATTCTGATTGGTCTAATCGATGATGTCTCGCTTGTATGTTTCGCGCCGACGGAAGCCCTATTTCGTCATCGGATCGTGTCAATCAAACAGCGCCATGACAGCGCGAAGGATTGGATTAACGTTGCTGTCCAACTCCGATCCAACATATGGGGTTGAATTTGATTTTCTGTCGTAAACCAACTTAAAACCAACATATAACATTTTCAACCAACGCGTATCCAACTGACCAACGTTGGATCAACGTTGATCCAATGTCGGTGTGTCCAGTGGGCATGAGATCCACGAGGGTTCAGTCTCCTGGCAGAAAAATTTGACGGTTTTAAAGCAACCTTTAGAGTATCTTTTGCTATAGAAAATACCGCTTCGTCAGGGTCTTTATTTTCATCTAGGCCGTCCAGCCTAAGGTTAGTTAATTTGCCACTTTTTTCTTTTGTATTTGCTGCAATTTGTATTTGTACTTGTATTCGTCTGATTTCTTGATCTTGTCTGCACTGCCTGTCCTCAAATTGATGTATAAACTCTGCTTGACTGTTGCTGTGCTCTTTCAATTCCTCAAAATTTCTTTGTATATTGATTCAGTTGCAGTCTTCACAATGTTCTCAAGAGTTGATCTGAAATCAATGGATTGCAATACGTCCATCAAATCTGATTTCGTCAGTGCAGGTGAACCTTTTGCTGTATCATCTTTGTTAGCTGGCAGATGTGTTGTTGTTGTTGATGTTTTCCCTCGTGTCATTGTAGACATTTCAACTATAGTAATAACTAATATTAAATAACTTAACTTGAAATCATTTTATTAGAAATTATTCAAAAATTATCGAGATACATCTTCCGTGTATTGCGCACTCAAAAAAACACATCTGCAACCTCCTCGAGGTCACGGTAATCAAAATCTCTATAATCAATATAACGTGACTCTCTAATAGAAACCTTCGCATACCGGCAAAAACCAAAGACTTCGAAGAAAATACAAAGTATAACAAGTGAACCATAACTTTTATCTATTAATTACATGCAACTGCTATATTGATTGGTTGTGATAGATATATTATCTATAATTTACAATTTTATTAAATATCTAACCATCTTTTTTTACATTTATTCTACATTTAGTTTATTATTTTCATTTTACAATCATCAGCAATTTTACCTTGATTAAAATTAATGTAGATGTTAAGCACCGGGGCGGTGCTATTTAACAGTGGGGGTATGTTAATATGCTAATGCGTATTAGCATAATTAGACTAATATCTACTTCCCCTTTCCCCTGTGTATTGCCTGGAGAGCCAATTAATAAATCAGAAATACTCGATAAATTTATGGCATTATTTTATAAAATATGATTTACAATGAAACAATATTCAGGCAAACCTATCTTTTACCGGACATACGACAGGCTGAAGAATGTTCTCAGCATAGACGACACGTGTCTGCTTATTACAGAATATGACAGAATATGTGAATATTGATATTAAACCCATTCTTTTCCAATCCAGCGCCATATGTCCAATATTATACTGCCCTATCTCCACTCCAAGCAGTGAATATAGCTGTTAGCAAATTAGGAGTTTGGATAATAAATATTGAGTTGAAAAATAATGAATTCAACAACAAGTTGACATTGACAAGTGACTTGAAAACGGGTAAATATTGGTCCAGATAGACTGAACAAAAGAAGAATTTTATCTCCAAATTTCTCTTATTTTATTTTAATACTTTAAAACTCATTAGATCAAATCATTTGATAGCGATGCACACAATAACTGGTTTACACATTAAATTATTAAGCTTTAGTTTGGCCAATTAATTAAGCGAGAAGTTCCACAAATTCAACTTTAATTAGCAATAGGAAGATTTAAATTTCTTTAATCAGTTCCCACTATAACTATAAAACACCCTCAGCGAAAGATACCGTTACTATTAATGAGTATAGGTCCAGCATTGGACATTCGGTGGTTTGGTTCGCTCGTATAACCCAATTAACTCACACAAGTAACTTTAGATCTGATATCTAATTAGAAAAAAATTGTAATAATAAAAGAAAACTATTATATTAATGTAATATATACAGTATACATATTTGCGTCTATGCATGCATACACCATATGATATTATAGATAAAAGGATTCAAATACCACGGACTGGTTCTGTTCCATGGCATTGGGCGCTATATTTTAAGAAATAATATAGCATCTGATAATATTATCTCATGATATATCATTTATATGTGCCTGTAAGGCCTGCGGTTTTCTTGCCGTCTATCAAAATAGAGCTCATAGAAAATAGAGTTTCATAATTGTAGAAAACTGTGGAAATTAGTTTCGAAGTTCTTCTTGTTATAAATTTTCAAGAATGAGAGCATGGATATTCTTATAAAATAAGCCTTATTAATATAAGGGCTCACAAAGCGTAACTGTTACCTTATTCCGTTTCTGTTAAATGTTTCTCATCTTAATCACATTAATTCCGATCAGGTCTACTTATAGTCTTACTTAGTTACTTAATCTCTATACATTCAGATTTTAAATTGCTATTTTGATTTTGAATTACTACTTGATAATATATTGATATATTGATATATCATATTCTATTACAGTATTGTATAACATTTTATATTCTTGAATCTAGAGAGAAAACTTTTGCTATCTATAAATTTGATTTAATTCAACCAATTATATATTTTTGTACATTATTAAACGTTAAAGTTTATAGTTAAAGTCGTATAGTAATATCCATTTGGTACTTTTGTAATACAGAAGCCAATCACTGTCGATCTCAATCGCAGGTGAACAGAAGAAGTTAGTAGAAAACTAACATGCCATTCTGTTGCTTTCATGAGCTCGCTGTATAACTTTTAACGAGAATTATCCAGTGTTTGTATTTTCCATTGCATTCTTAACCTTGAAAATCTAACTTCCGACAAGTAAAAGCATATTTTCATGTATTGATTCAGCCAATTACCTTGACACATTTCTTCAAATTTTAAAAGTTTTGACTGAAATTCTGCATGTAAAAGCTCAGCCTCGTTCTTTTTAAAGAAAATAGCGTCCATAAAAACTCATTTTGAGGTCATGTTCCAACTTTTGATATAGAAGGCTTTGCTTCACTCTTGTCTCCCAACTTCTTCTACTTTACTAAATTTGAATACAAACATAGCAAGTATGTGGGGTTACTTCAATGAAATTGAAAATGCAGTCAAATAATGGCTCAACCAATTTAACTGAACTTGAGCTATCTTATAACCATTAAAGACCAAAGAATGACCAGCAGCCTTTGCATATTTTTGTCTTTGAAATCTGGAGCAATATTCAATCACTCGTTTTCCTGATACACGGCCCGCCTTTGTGTCTCCTTACCACCCCTCGATTTTGCAAAATCATTCTTTAAAACGAACATGGAAGCATTTCTGCCAAGTTAGTTATCAATAAACTGGTTGGCGGAAGTGACAAAAGTAATACAGGTGGACCTTGTAAGGGTTTTTGACGCTTGAATAAATTTGTACCACGAAAATCAATTCACTTGCGACCAGGGTCATACAAATTGTGGACGAAAGACAGAGTTCAAAGCTACGACTGAACAGTCTGAATTATTGAATTGCTAATTCAAAACTTCATTTGGTGTTTTCTTGATACAAGAATATTGGGGATTGAAAGAACAAGAAGAAATTTGTTGGCATTCAGAATTGAAATTTATTACTGAAATAAAATGAAACAATAACTCCAGGTGATTTCTCGTTTTTTAATTTGGTTGCTTTGATCGTTGACCCATTGACTCACTGTCGAGTTTTGAAAAAATTATGTTTGTAAATACGTCACTTTTTCAGAAATTTTGTACATGTATGTATATGTTTTTCTATAATATTTCATTGCTTTTCAATGGCATTTATACATGTGAATTGTAAAAATTAGAATCATATGAATTTAATTAGTATTTACATTTTATTCAAGTTATTTTGGTTTGTTTGCGTCAAACTTCTAGGAAGATACTTGGATAGTCTAGATGATAATGACTACGCTATTTATTTATCATCCGTATACATTTTTTGGCCATCTATAGTAATAGACTTTGAATTTCAACACCGTGGTATGTACTTGCACCTACCAATGTTTGTAAGCATTGAGTGTCATTCAAAATTGAAAAACCGGCTAAATTTTTCAAGCTTTCTGTCGTCTGTCGTGTCTTTTTGCAGCAACAGCCGCGCCATAGGACAATGCTCTGACGTAAGCGCCGACGTAACTTCCTATAAGTTTGGCCTCGTTTCTTGTAATCAAGACAACAAAACAATGAAGAGGCTGCTGGTCATTCCAAGTTCTTTACGTACTGTAGCTGTAGTTGTCTGTTGCCTGTCAAAGGAAATTTCCTTTACATATTGTTTTCGTTTCTCTCTCCGCGACGCTTGTAAGAACTTTGGAATAAAAGGGCTGTCCCATCTCAATTGAAAACATTTAATATGTTTATCCCTATGTGAATCAGAGATTTGAGTAAAAATAATTGATTAAATTATGACCGTCACTAAAGGCTCCAATGCATCCTTGGAAGTGATAATAATTCTCAACTCTTTAATTGGCATTGAAACTGATCGCAAATGTTCAAAACGATTTCGAAAGGCATGAAATATTCTTGAAAATAGCAAGGATGCACAAGGAAGAGGAGCTATTGCAGTCTAATTTGAAATTTTCATTGCGTAATGCGTGGAATTTCAAAAAATGATTGCGTGAATGCATTATTGTCATGGAGGTCACTATAACACAACTGCGGACTTTTTACATAATTGTTGCAGAAACACTGATATACATGCAGCAAAATATGCTAGTGGGAAAATAGTGGTCATGCAGCAGCATGAAATGATAAAAGAGAGAACAGACTGGAGTATGAGTCAGATTAGACTAAAATGGTCTACTATAATCCACCATAGGGAGAAGTGTACGTTATAATATTCATTATCGTGAAAGTTTATGAAAGGACTGGAAGAGATAACAGCTTCTTGAGCTAGGCGTGAGTATCTCTTTGTTAAGATATGCAGTGCATCTTTGCTTATAAATTAATGATATTTATATATGTATGCATAATTCTGTGCTAGATCTTCCGCAATTCTATGCCAATAAGAACCCCTTATAAGAACATTTTCTGGAAAAGAATTCTGGCAAAAACACCGTAATTGATAATGCGTCCTATTTCTCATATGGCATCAACGTATTGGCAACATTTCCGCTCTGCTGTGTTTGCTTGAATTCCTGCAACGTTGAATTCTTTACTTATCATATTGCTTGTAAAAATTGGTATCATATCGTAATATCCAATTTTATCGTTTGTTTTCCTATCAAACTTATTAAGCAAAATGTTTTTTATTACAATATTTAAAGCCTTGTAAAATAACGATTAATGCGCAGTTATATATGCATCCACAAAAGTTATATGCATCCACATGGTATCTTATAACAGTTATAATCAATAAAACAACAACTGTATATGATATGAAGAAACAAAAATCAACAACCTGCTAAGTCTAATTTGGTTATGAACTGTTTGAACTTCTTTGCTCTAGATAAACACATCGCAACAGCACTTGTACTTTATCTCCATATATTTATATGTACCAGGACAAGGGTCATCGCCAATAACTGCCCTACCAATTTTTGGTACACATTTTTGATTGCCATTGCATTTTTTTTGCAGAGAATTTAAACCTCTATCTGACCGACATGTAGTAGAACGCATAGGAGCAGCATTTCCATTCATGATGTTGCACAATACTTTGCTCTGTCTCCCATACATTGCCTCTTCAATTTCTATGAGTCTGCTCCCTCCACAGTCCAACACCGCATCTACACCCTCACAAGTTATTGAAAATCTTCTTTTATCTGTAAGTAATTGAAATTAGAAATAGTGCTCAGCTGTAGATCATTAATTCATCATTTTATTCGTTCACCAACCGGGTCATTCCGGTGTGAAACTCTTTACCCGAGAAAGTGGTTAGCACAATCTCATTTGTGGATTTCAAATTTAGATTAAATAGCGCATCATTAGCACAATTTTAAAATTTATTACTTACGTTTTTCCTTTATTTGTCTGTTTTTACCTGTCAAATTCCAATTCGACAAATATGTCATTCATTACTTCATTCATTTATATTCTCTGTTCATTATATTAGGTGACTCTATCCATGACACAGATTTTTATTTTATTTATTTATACTCATAACAGTGCTGAAAGAAGAATCACTCGTTAAATATTGTCCAATCTACTTCTATAAAAAGCGTACCCAATTTCCTTTTTGATGAAGATTTAATGCAACGGAATAGAGAACGACATGGCTAGAAATATATTCTACTCCTGATTCTGATACAGAAAGCGATTATTTTGAGTAGATTCCAATAAAATATAACCTCATTCAGTTTAAGTTCCTTATTAAATGTAACATAGCTGTATTTCAATTAATTTCACGTGGTATAATTTCATATCACTTTGCATTTAATAAATACGTACAAGCATTAAGAACTGTGAGACAATCAAGAAGATAAAAATCATTATCTAAAGCTCGTAATTTACACTCTTCACTCGTATCTGCCAATATTCTGCGTGCAGCAAATATCAATCCAAACACGGCAGCCCCTTACTATATGTATGTATTATCGCAATCATGAAGTTTACCTTGGCAGCGTTGTTCAGCTGGCTTGCATGGTAGATCTGCAATAAAACAATATCATCGGAATTCGTTTACTTATTACTTTCAATGAATAAGTCAATAGCAACAGTTTTAAAGTTTTATGATTATTTAGAACAACGTTTCGGAGATTCAACTTATGCCTTTTTAAAAAATTTGTTACTTGAAAATGGCAGAAGTTGAATGTAGCAGAAACGTTGTGCAAAATAATAATAAAATTTCAAAATTGGTGATATTTACTTTTGCATTGAATGTATCGGAATTAGTAGAAATAAGTAGAATTTTGACATCGAGTAAATGTAGATGTCTTAATAGGAATGTTTATATTATATATGTATATGTTTATTGGTCATATAAATATTGCAGTCTAGACCCTACAATACAGGTGTGTGGTAAGTGCATGTCAAATGCTTGATATAAATTTATAAAGAATTATTAATTACCAAAAAATGAAGCTGACTGCCAAAATTTATGCATATCTTATACACACTAAATTACTCGATCATTCATTCTGAAACCAAAGCATGGCAGCCGCCTGAAGATAAATCATTACTTGTTGCTGATTGACAACTTCATCGAGGTTTTATAAAATACAATATGTACTGCTTTAGAAAGGAAATAAGAATTTATTGCAAATTTACTCGTTGATATTTGTTGTTATGCGAAAAGAATGCCAAAACATCTTGAACGACACACATTTATCAACGATCAATGTTGATGCTGTTTTTTGCAACGCGTTCAAGACTGATGTACATTTAACGTTCAACAATATAATAATGTTATATTCCAAAGGTTTTTATAAAGTAATGTATAATGTAATGTCTCCTTTATTTGCCTGCCAATATGAAGACATCTGCCAAAATATAACAAATCGAATCTAAATCAAATAACATATAAACTGCACTCTAAATCAGTCCTTTGGAAAAGTCATATAAACTTTGTTTCCTGTTTGTTTACCAAATTTAACAATGATATATACACAACCCCCGTAATATGCCAAAAATAGCAACAGTTATAATTTATCACAAAAGCAAAATTGACTATATCCTGTATCCATATACAATATCCCTACAAAAAACAATTCATGAGTTCATGAACAGTTCATGAACAGTCCATGATCATTGAATGGCCCCAATTTTCACGAGCTGTTCACAAGTCTGTTATATGTTATATAATAATCTTCCTTGGGAAAATAGTTCATAAATGTTAAATGGCCTAAGTTTCGTGAACAAATTATGAGCAGTTCATGAACTGCTGAATTGATTTAGAATTTGTCCATGAACAATTCATAAATATACAAATGTCAATGAACAGTTCATGAATAATCAAATGTTAATGAACGGCTTGCGAGAAGTTCATGATTCATAAACAGTTCATTACTTGATCATTAACATTTTATTACTTATGAACTGTTATCAACATTCGAATATTCAAGAACTGCTCATTAATATCTGAATATTCATAAAATGTTCATGGACAAATTATAAATCAATTCAGCAGAACAAGAACATTGAATGGCCCAAGTTTCACGGGCTGTTCATGAACTCCTGAACTGTTTTTCGAAGTGAATCTGTCATATCTGTTATCTGTTATATAAAAATCTTCCTTGGGAAAATAGTTCATAAATGTTAAATGGCAATCAAGTGACCACTTTTGACAGGTTGTCGCTGTATAGAGATGACTGTTATAACAGGCTTGATTGCATATGGATATAGGATATAGTCAACATTTTGAGCATATTCTTTAGGTGAAGTTCCTGTGTTCAATTTTCATTCTATTGTTAAATTAATTCCATTAACGACTGGGTAACTGTAGTCTATGCTATACGAAGTTACATTGATGTCCTGTCGAGGAGTAATTAAGTTATTAGTTCTTTAGTTTAATTTTATTTAACATTTCGAATGGATATGTTTTTCTGCTGTCTTGATGCAGGCCTATCATCAAATCGTAATAGCCCACAAATTGAATCACATGATTGCACTGGAACTTGATAACCTCGTTTTCATATTTCTACTGGGAATACTAGTAATCAAATTGCGAAATTAAGGCATCTTGCCTACTCCGGTTTCAAAGCATTTTGTATATGTTGTTAAGCATAAAATTTGACTCTGGATTTGATAAAAATGCTTCTGTTGCAATTTGTGTGAGGTTAAGGCTTATATTGGCTTAAATGACTGTACTAGAAGGCAAACTTCGACAAGACTAAGCGTGCTGCACGCCTCAACCAGCCGTGCCAGCCCATTTGACTCATGGTTGGATTTAATTTCCATATTTGTTTGAGTTTTACACCGTGTCAGAGGCGTGCTTTACAACTTTTCAAGCATTGCTCGTGGAAAGTACGGCGTATAACCAGGGTCTAAGATAGCAAGCGGTAAAAGAGAGCATTTACATGATAGAAGTATAGATATACCATCATAGGAATTTACTAATTATGATATTGATCTATTTAGGAACAAACACTAATTAGACCATTACATGATAATAACCCTAATGGTTTTTCTCACCTGTGACATTATAGAATTCTTCTGCCTAAGAAATGAATAAAACAATTAAAATAAATGCGAAGTATTTGAGTGAATTCAATGATGCGTATACACAAGTCAAATATGACTGTAAGAGAGAATGGGGAAATGGGTTGAAATTTAGACCTTCAAATTTCTTTTGCTGATTAAAAAATGAGGTCCTACTTTGTCGGATCGTATATCAATCATGGCATCATCATATATTATGTTAATATATCAACAATTTCAGATTCCAGATTTATTTTGCCTCCTTTGATTTAACTATAAAATGATCAGTCTGTTCTGAAAACCAATCCTTTTTATTGTATGTTATAATATTTGGTTATATATAATGCATAACTTTAAATAATAATTTTTATGGAATCAAAGTGTTATTTAGAAAAAACATATAAATAACATTTAATACAACGTTACTAAAACTGTAAGCTACTATTATTGTGCCATTATACTTCTGATAATGAAGATAACTAAGATAATGAAGATTGTCTTGATGGTGTACTGAACATTTATTAGGAGAAGAAGCTTGCTGATTTAAATGTATATTTCCTAACTTTCAGGTCATGAATTAGTGGTGCTAGATCTTATAATCAGTATTTGATTGAATTTGATTTAATGCATATCGCCAATTATCTTCATATAGGCGGGCAAATAAAGGAGACATTACATTTCACTCACATATAGCCTTTAGGTTAAATTAAGATATATATCTATACATGTGATTTAAAAACACCAATCAAGCCATATTTGAATTGTGATAGCGACTTGGATGTGACAAGATCTTCAGGTAGACTGTACAAAGCATTACATGGTTTTAAAATCTATAAAAGTTCTTCCAGTTTTGAATTTTTTTTCAAAATTTTTCAAAATTCTTATTTCAGAGTTCTCTAGAAAGTCAAAAAAGCCTATAAGACCTGGAAAGTTCAAGAATCTGAAATTTCCTATCCAAGAAGTATTCTTTTCATCTGGAAGTTAACCTCTTCCTCGATGTTTACGACGCAAGACAGTGATTCTTACAGTTTCAGTTTCCAACACTGCAGTGTAGGCAGCATGCGGCTATAGTGTATTGACTGTACGGCTGACTGTGCGGCTACGACTGTAGAGGGAATTCAGTATACTGTTATAAGAATGATCCATATAAAGAGAACTTCTCTAAAGAGAGAAACTGTGATGAAGGTCAAAAATAATGGTGGGATGTTTTCATATGTTGATCGATATGTTATGCTGTAGCTGTATTCCTGCTATTCAGAAACGAAGCTATTTTTCAACATTTCAGACCTTTTATGGTTTGTTAGTTAACTTGTAACTATATTTGTATAGAGTAATTCAATCATCACACAAACTTTCTTCTTTTTTAAATTTGGAAAGATTATTTTCGATTTTCGAAGTGTCGAATAATGATTTTGTTGAACTCTACCGCGAAATTGTGGTGAATTAAATCGATCATATCTACTCGAAATTTTTGTTAAATGGGTTACATGTTAAATGGGGTTAAATGGGATAGATTGGGGTACATAGCCTCACAATCTGTTCAAAAAAATTCAATTACTATAGTCTCTCAGAATGTGCGTAGTCTTCTCAAAAACGATGAAAATGTTACGGAATTTATCCAACAGAGTAACTTAGATTTCATGGCAATGCAAGAAATATGGCAAAACGGCTGTTTGTCATTACCAGATTATGATGTAATTCTGAAAGAGCGTGTGAACCAAAGAGGTGGTGGGGTTGGTTTTGTTGTGAAACGCACACTTCGATATAACGTACGTGATGATCTCCTATGCCTAAATGATGAAATTGAAATTGCTGTTATTGAAACCCCAAAATTCTATATTGCCACAGTGTACCTTCCTCCAAAAGCTAGCAGCTCTCTGTCGTTCAAAGTTTTAGAAACAACTCTACAAAAAATGTCAAAAAGCCTATATTCCTCTGTGGGGATTTCAACATTGATTTGTTAACTGTACCGCAAAAGTCTGATCAATTCCTCAACCTCATGCTCAACTTCAGTCTAATACCAACTGCTCTTAAGCCAACAAGAATAACTACCAAGTCATGCACACTGATTGACAACATTTTTACAAATTTCTCCCAGTCTATCCGAACTAGTCTCATTACCACAGATATTTCAGACCATCTTGCGCCATTTGTAAGCATAAACCATAATTACAAACCTAAAATTCAAACCACTGTAACATACAGAAATTTCTCACAAAAAAACTTATGCAATTTCAAAGATTTGCTTCTTGACTGTAATTGGTTTCCTTCCTCTGACCCCAGTGCTGCCTTTGAACAATTTGATTGTAATGTCAAGCACTGCCTTGACAAAGCATGTCCCATTATTACAAAACCAAGAAATAAAAACCATCATCGAATGCATCCCTGGATGTCAAAGGGACTAATGCTCTCCCGAGCAAAGAAACAAATTTTATTTCATAAATGGATCAAAACAAAAAGTCCAATTCTCAAAATCACATATGATAACTATGGAAAATTATACTGCAAATTGATTAGGAAGGCTAAAATTCTATACTGGGACCATATTTACAACTCCCACCTGCAAGATGCAAAAGCACTATGGAAAGCTACTAATACCCTTCTTGGTCGTATAAAAAAAAAACCGCTTTCCAACATTTTTTAACGCAAATGGTAAAACTATCCGAGATAAAAATACAATTGCCGAGGAGTTCAACTTATTTTTTTCCAATGTTGGGTCTAGCCTGGCCAAATCATTCCAAAAGTCTGAAAATTTTAAAAAATCTACCACCAATTACTAATGCCTCTTTTGTCCTTAGAAATGTATCTCAGAATTCTGTACTGAAATCATCAATCGTTTAAAACCAAAACACAGCTATGGCCTTGACTATATCTCCCATACATGCCTGAAAACTATCAAAGACGTTATTCTTGGTCCATTGACATATGTTATAAATCTATCAATAAGTACAGGATACATTCCTGCTTCATACAAATGTTCAAATGTCATACCAATTTACAAAACTGCTGACAACAAAGAATTTGGAAATTACAGACCAATTTCCTTGCCCACTACATTTTCCAAAATACTAGAAAGAGTCGTTCATAACCAATTTTATCAATATTTCGAAAATTCATTCTTTACTCCTTTTCAATTTGGATTCAGAACCTTTTCAGAAACAGTTCATTGTGTTATCAATTTTTTAAACAATAAATTTGAAAAACCTAATGATGCCCATCATATTGCAATCTTTCTAGACCTGAAAAAGGCTTTTGACTCTGTTTCTCATTCAATACTCCTCTCTAAGTTAAAACACTATGGTGTCAAAAACAACGAGCTAAACTGGATGACAAATTATTTATGCAATCGTAGTCAAGTTGTTTCTTTTGAGGGATATATTTCAACGTCAAGACCTATTACTTGTGGTGTACCACAAGGAAGCATTCTTGGCCCATTGTTATTTTTGATTTTTGTTAACGATTTCCCCCAATCAACCTCTTTTTACACAAGTTTATTTGCTGACGATACAACACTCCAGTTTTCCAGTCAAAACCTTGTAGATCTTGAAACCAATACAAATATCGAATTATCAAATGTCCACCAATGGTTTTATGATAATCAACTCACAATTCACCCTGAGAAATGCAAATATATGATATTTTCCCATTCTAAGATAAAACACCTCAACATCCAACTCAATGGACACACTCTGGAGCAATGTGGCAAAGGCTTAAAGTCAAAAAATGTCAAATTCCTTGGTCTTCTTATAGATGAAAAACTAGATTGGAAGGACCACATTAATTCTGTCTGTATGAAAATAAGAAAACATGTTTATACCCTTATCAAATTGAAAAAAATGTTATCTACTAATTACAAACTCAAAATATATACTGCTATAATTAAACCTCACATTGAATACTGCATATCTGTATGGGGTCACGGTACTAGCATCAACATCTTGAATAAATTACATAAGAGATGCATCAGAATCATCACCAACATGAGCTACCGTACCCCTACAGAACCTCTACTTAAACAACTAAACATTTTAAAACCATCTGACCTCCATGTCATCAATATTGCATCCCTCCTTCATAAAGTTATTCTACAAAAATGTCCCATACTTATTCACAGTAAATTTCTCTTTAAAGACCACCAACGCCGTCAAACCAACACATTTCATGTACCATTTGCGAAAACATATCACCTACAACAACTGCCCCTCTACAAGTTTCCTACTTTTTGGAATCAGTTGATTGATTTTGAAAATATCCCAACTTCTCGTTTACAATTTTTATCTGAACTGAAGACTACCATCATTGCGACATACTACTCTGAATGCAAGCTAGAAAAATGTTATGTATGCTACAAAAAAAAAATAAAAAAAAATCATTAAATAAAAATTTAATCACAATTTCATTAATGTGATACCACTTAGAAAACATAATCAAATGTACGTATTTAAATTGACGGAAACATGTAAAGTAACATTTGTATTTAAAATATTGTCAAAGCATAAAAATTGCAATGTTTTTGAAACAGCGTAGATATTTGTGGTATATAACATATTAATAATCACTTGAAAAAAACTCGAGTCATGATTGGTGGATTTGTACCACGTGTTTAGCAGTTATGTCAAGACAACCCACGATATTCCATGGCAACAACTAAAAGCGTGCGGGTATAGGTCTATACCCGCACGTGTGCGGTTATAGAGCTGTACCTGCACGGCTTTAACCAAACAGCTAGAAAAAACGTTTTGAAAATGGCGATTAGCTGCGACAGATTGAATATTTTTTCATAAAATCAAATCAAATGTATACTCTGTAATTGAAAATTCAATTGAGAAATTAAAAAAAGTGACAGCTTGGGATTTTCTATATTTAGATGTAACTTTTACTATATTTTTAATATTGCGAACATGTTGGAGAAACAATTATACTGAATTCTTCGCTTTATATTTTGAAATGATATTCGTAAGAATTTCGTTCAAATTGTATTTAATGAAAAATCAATGAACCATTAAATTAGAAAACAATCATTGTTGTGTGGAATTGATGAGATACAATTGATGTTCCAGACAAAGGTTATGCTACATGATTATTAAAATTATTACATCACTCTTTGTTCTTGGGCCATCGAAATTTAGACCCACTCGTTCTCTAACAACAAACTCGAAATCCAAATCGTAAACTCAGCGGCCTCGTTTACGATATGGATTTCTCGTTTGTTGTTATTGAACTCGTGGATCTAAATTCCGATAACCCACTCACAAGAGTGATGTAATCCCTTAATATAATCAAGACATCTGATCAATTACAACTGTGGCTAAATGGGATCTGATCTCTTTTCAAACCAGTCTACAAACATTAACGTAATTACCTATTAGATATCTAGCTTCTAATACATTATACGCTAAAACTACCACATGATGATATACGACAATCTCTCCTTTCCAAAAATAGATTGGCAGTTCTAAGTATTGTTACATATTATAACCAATAGTGGTATTGCCTTTCTATTCTTGCATTACAAATGTCATTTTTCACATTAGATAGTGACGGATTAAAGGGTTACCACACACTTGCCATGCTTGTATTCATATTTACTAAACGGGAAAATTTTTGGAGATACGAGTGAAGCGCTAAAAAATCACGAGCTCCGAGCGAGTGATTTTCACCTTTCCGTGGTAACCCTTTTCTAAAATAAAACAAACGTCGGAATCTCGTTCGAGGGCGAATTCTCAATTCACGAATTCACAATCTAAAACTCGATTTCAATTCATAAACCAAGCAAAGGTAATCCCACAACAAGATATATATTGTTGAATAAAGAAAGACACATACAAGAACTTCTGTAATATAAATTGTACATATTTCTCTAGAAATTGATGTACTAATTGTTATCTAAATTTAAGGTTTACTATCAAGAGCGTAGCCTATAATTGTCTTTCATTCTGTGTTTTTATATTGCATGCTGCACGGCAAATAGCTCATTTACGACGCTTTTCAATAAATATAAACATCTTGAGCTAAATATCGTTTTGTAAATCGTTGCCAAAATTGAGATATTTATTATTGGATTGCTATCGGAAAGTTATAATTTCTTCATTTTATCGCAGATCAAACTTTTGAAGCTAGAGGTTTTTCCCGGTTTTTGGAGCCATGTTTTACCTTAGGATTTCGATTTCATACACGCTCTTTCGACCAATCAGATCTCAGAAAACCTTCGTGATATTTTAGAATATTTATTTAGCTGGTATTATTATTTGCTCTTCTGCACCGGATGCGATAATTCCACAACGAGCAAATTTGTTACGTGAGGCTAATACTGTTCTATTATTTGTTGGGATCCAAGCAGTATTTGAGGCCGTTGGATATTACGTATTCGGCTGTAAAGGGGAATATATTCGAGACGGCTTGTACTTACTATATCGCCATGTGTAAAATCGCAAAGGATGTCGCTTGATGAAATGTTAAAATTCGATTCAAAAACATTTTAAAACATACACGCAATCCCGGCTGTGTGCCATGCTTTCGTTGCACGTTTTCCCATCTGTACTGCTTGTTTCGCTTAAACGAAGGCGGGATCTTTCAATGGATTTTTCTCAGGGTTTTTTGCAACACCAAATTTTTGACATATTCGTTTAGAACATTTGGCAGTATTCAAATTTATTGAGATATTCCTCAATTGGTCTATCAATGTTTCAGTACTTTTCTTGTTCTCTCAACAGTCTGTCAACAACAATATGTACATACGTAAAAATATATGTACATACGTAAAAATAAATGTAATAAAAATAAACATGTTTCTATCTAGAATCTATAATGTACGATGGCCGAAGAGGGCAACATTAAAACGCTCTTATTATTACACCAAAAATAGTCAGACACCATCCACCCCCGCCTTACAGCGGATATCTGGGTAGAGGCTTTTTTATATAGAAACTTCAAACTTTCGACTTCGTTTAATAGACAAATCCGGCTAACTCGAGTGTATGTGTTTACCTTGCTTGCAGTCGAATTAGCAAGAATTTCATTTGAGAATGTTAACATTTCTGCTGCAAAATGGCCAACCTTCAAAGACTCTTAAGGCCCGAGCAAACGATCTCTTCGACGTTGTCGAACCAACAAAGTTGGATCGTTTGCCCATGCAGTCGAACGTAGATGGATGGTCGATAATTGCCGTCTCGGCTAGTCGAACGGGACTGAAAAATATTTTGATTCAAGTCGAAAATTTTTTCAGAGTCGAACGGTTGCAGTGGAATTTTGATGAGATTTTTATGTCCGGCTATGTCTGGGCATTTCACGCGATCGTATACGCAGACGCAGTAATTACCAAATGCCCTGTTGCCATAGTTATAAAATTTCCAAACAAGTAACACGTGAACTTAGCAATTCTCAGATATTTATCGATAATTCTGATCTCCTAATAATTTAATCAATGATGAAATGCGAAGAGTATAGTTGTATCGACAACAACAACAATTATTTACTTATTTTACTCTGACAGGGCTTATATTACAGAGTTCCATTGTTCTCTCAAGCAATCAGTTGTTGACTTCAATAAAGGTATTTTTCGATAAAACAATTTGAGAATAACACCTTGTCTCTTGGTCAACCGAGATCGAATAGCATTTTTATGAATATTTTCAGTTTTGAAATTAAACACATGATATCCATTCAAAAATGTGACGCTGCAGGTGTCTTTCATTCAGATATTTGAACATCAGATAAGCAAATAAAGATTGCTATAGCTGGTACAAAAATATCTATTATAGATCTCACATTGCATATAATAATATAATGCTGATAACACATTAATTCAACAACAAATATCTTTCCCATTATAGATTTACGGGTATACTATAACAGTAGAATTCTAAAGCCACATCGAATGACTTATAGGAAACTGGTTAGTTTCTGAGCGTGCATGCAGGTGCAACTCGATGAAGGCACGCGGTAGCCGTTGATGCAAAGGCAGAAAAGTAGGTACCGTATTATGGAATTAAAATATTCATTCAGTTAAATCATCGTTCAACAATTGTACGATCGAATCCATCAACATTAAATATATGACTAAAGCCCGTTTTCCATTGCACAAGAAATGTCGCGCGAAGTGACATTCCTGATATTACGCATGCGGAGTAGTGGTCTTAGGACGTCAAAATGTAGCCAGGCGACGTCACCACATGTCGCCGAGAGAAAAAATGTAATCGAAAAATTTTTAACTCTTCTGATGTTGCCAAATCTAATCGCAGGCCAATCTAATATCTATTTACTTTGAGAGGACTCAGACTAGAATGTCCAGACTTGCGTCCTAAACTAATTCTGAACATTTCGCCCTTTTCGAAATATTCAAACTTTCAAATTTATTTCATATGATTTTGTACTTTGTAGAGTCTTTTATTGTGATCAATGTGAGTCTGAGCACTTGGAAGAACATTTAGTAATTTGCAGACATGCTGAAACAGATTCTGAACAGTTGAGAATTATTAATATCAATTTGGGATCCGTGACTAATAAGTGAAATTTATGTACGTATTCCTTTCACATTGTTCTTACACAGCCCAATAAACATAAGTAATCTTCTTATAACAAATTATGTATAGTCGAAACCGACTAGGGTACTATTCGATGATCTGCATTCTGATTGGTTGCTCCATCGTTCACTGTTATCTCATAGTGAACGCTGGCAAGTTCCCTCGCAAACTTCAAAAGTACACAAGCGATTCGCAAATGTTTTTGAATCAAAATTTCATACGAATTACGAGAGTAAATTATAATTTTCGTCCCCGAGAAAACAAAACAAGTAACAAAATATGAGATGAAGTTGTTCAATGGTATAAGCTATGCATATACAATTTTAATCTTATTTAACAATATTCTCGCAACTTTTCGTTTTATAAACAACAAACTTCTATACTACAAACTGCAAACATTTATGTATTTTTAGATACTCAATAGTTACCCTCTTAAGTTTCTTATTTTGTGGGACTGTATTTTGTAGCCAGTATTAATATCCAACTGTTTTGTTTAAAAAATTAAATCTGAATTCATCCTCCAAATCACGACGCTGCAGTCGTAATGGATGCCTTTGATTGACGGTTGTATTCAAAATTAATTATGCAGAGAGCGAATAAATAGTTGGAGTTTATTTCTTTTGATATGTTTTGCTTGTACGATTAGTTGGTTTCTACTAAAACAATTAGACAACTCGCCCTTGTTGTCTACCGTCTTGAATGTCTCGGAGGACTTCGGTGACTATTCAACGGTAGCCAACTCGGGCTCGTTGTCTAATTGTTAAATAGTCCAATAGGGCTCTGCGCCGAGATTTGCGTAATGAGTTATGGGATAGCTAGTCAGACAAACAATTTTGACTGCGTGATCAGTCGGTTGCGTTCGTATCTGTCCTGGTTATTATTTTGGTTGTTTTGATCTTAATGTATTACTAGGGAAAATAATGAAAAACTCAGTTTAAATAGCAGAAAACATTGCTACTGATGAACATGTAAGTCAGGCTGCAATCATATATAGGAGATTTCAAAACCAAAACATATTTTTTTAGCTTTCCAAATCCCAGACATTTCGAAGCGAATTAACATTGCAGAAATGAATTGAAAAATGAATGCAGTCATAACTTCTACAAATTAATTAAGAAAAAAAAGTTGAGCTGATTAAATATATTAAAATTGTTACTACACAAATATTACTTACAACAGAGTACAAAAATACAGCAAGTTACCGTTTCACGTTGGTAAATGTCGTTGATTGAACTATCCTGGTAGAAATATTCATATCTGTACGCGCACTATTCAAGTGCTAACTCATTTCAATTTACATTCAAATGCATGCCCGGATAGAGGGGTCTCGTATGTCAATTGACAAACGTTCCTTTTCTCTCAATGACGTAATCATGACGTAATCTGGTTTTCAGCATATCTTGATAAATGATTAATCATGTCTATGAAGTAGGGCCTTTTTAATTGAATGATCATAGCTAACGTCATCGCTCCCTATACTTATTCAATTGAACAGCTTGCATCAATCAAATGATCTCAGTCCACTGTGATTGGGTAACGATCAGAGGCTTTAACAATTGACCTACTTTGATAACAATTGACATGATTTCTGTTTGGCACCTGATTGGTTAAAGATTGAAATTTTGATTCTCTTCGATAACAATTGACAAACTTTGTAACAATCGTGACATAGAAAATGTCAAACTGCAGATTGAGGCAAGTATTTGATTGGAAGAAACTCAAGCCTGTCCTTGCTTTACGCAATATGATTGGTTCTTAAACAATTGACAAACTACTTCAATCTTGGGCATATTTGACAGAGAGATAATCTGAACAAGGGCACATGATCGTTAAAGAAATTTAAAAACAACGAGCGGTAAACTTACTTGTTTTGACACATACATTACTTGTTTCGTTATTTTATCTGCAGTTTTGGCCAAATCGTAAAATCGATTCAAGTTGTCATTTTCCCATTTATATGTCCTCGAAAATATGGAATTACCGATGCGACTGTTAACTTTGTGAAACAAAAATAATTGGTATCTCGCTATTCATTTACATTATTGGTTTGCTTTACAAGTTTATCGCAGTTCAATGAATTGTTTACTAAGCTACACCTTTTTTTCTCTGGATGCCTAATTATGAACTGATATCCAGATTTAGCAAACTCAAAACTGGGTAATCATTAATTGAGAAAGAGATGTTGGCTTCTTTCCTAGATTATGAGCCTACTGTATCAATACGAGATGAATATGATCACTGCTCAAATGATCTCATGTACGTTTGTTTTGATTTTGATTTATTGGATTGTGGAGAACCGTAGAACTGATTCCAGCGGCAATTAGCTACGATTAGTAGTCAAAGATCAGAAGGAACATCAGTGCTGTTTGTTGGTGATTAATTTAACAAGCTAAATATACTATTTAATTTATATTTTATCACTATGCTTTTAAATTTGATTGAACAACGTACATAACATATATTTACAATTTCGCCAAGATAGATTTCAGTTTGCACGCAGGCTAATATTGATTTGGTAATTTAATGTAACGGTATCAAATTTAGAAATAGAAATAATAAAATATTCCCTATTTATTAAACAAAATAAATGATGAAGGGAGTTGCTGGTGCCGGGGGACTGTTAAATGACTATTTATTTCCTCTTCCAGGGCCATTGCAGTAGGGGGGGTTTCGTCCCCTAATATGGGCGTGGCGATTTGATTACGTCATTTTGACAGGGGTATTCAAAATCCTGTATCCGGGCCTGTTCAAATGTATAATATAATATAATACTGAACGCTTTACGACTAATAAAATATATGTATGACCAATATAGGCATAGACAAGTAACTATTTCAACTTTCTGGCCACTAGCAGTAATCATGACTGCTCAGAGAACAAGGAACTGACTAGGTAGCTTTTTCAATCTTTCAGAGGCATGGCCTGTGCCGCCGCTGTAGTATCTCATATCTGATCATCATTGTCAATTTATGCTCATCTTCATTGTCTTCATATTCATATGTATCTACACAAAAATATTACCTGTAATTCATCAAGTAACAAATTATGGTAAACATATCCTTAATTGAAGAATGAATGCCACTAGAATGTAGAATGAAGTGTGTCTGCCACATTCACCTAAAATGATAACATTTGCCTGTGATGATCTCCTCTTTAATGCCAGTTTACCCCGACACTTTACCAACTTTTTTCCCTTCATTTGAGTCATTTCAGATACCAAAGTTTAAATTTTCATATCACTAGATTCCCAATTGCTGCAATGAGTGTTTCAACACAAGAAAATTATTAATTTCTTAGGGCAGTGGTTTCTTCCAAGTTGAATTCGAGCCAATCTGTAAATAGCGCAACAGTTTCAACCTTCTTAGACAGGTTTTAAACTTCATTCACAAGGCATATTTTAAGTTAAACGATTGAAATACCCACAAAAGCATGTAAATGTAATACATAAAAATTAAATCGAGTTTAAAAACTTCAAGTCTTGGTATCAAGTACGAGAAAACACATCCAAGTTGCATTCGAGCCAACGTATAAACAGTGTTACAAATCAACAATTTTCTGTAGTTATATAAACTTCATTCAGCATGCGCATCTCTAGATAAAACCATTGAAATGCATCCAATAAAAGCATGACGATATAATAAATAATTATAAAATCTAGTTCAAAGATTTTAAATCTTGGTTTAAACTACTAGAAAACACATCCAAGTTGCATTCGAGCCAGGATTCGAGCCAACGTATAAACAGCGTTACAGTTCAACAATCTTCCGTAGTCTACAAACTTCATTCAACAGGCGCATCTTCTGATAAAACGATCGAAATATCCAAGTAAAGCATGTTGATATGTAGACCGTGGTTTAAAACACGAGAAAACACTATGAAGACGAGCAACATTTAGCTGTTTGCAGCTTTGAAAAAGGATGAGCAGAATGTGAATGTCTGACCAGGTATCCCACAATGAAATTCTCGCAGCTGATGACGTATCGGCGCGGAGCTCTATTCCTGGTAATAGCCAATTTGTAAACAAAACATTTACTCATGGCCTTCCATTATTATTATTTTAATTGCCAACGAACGTTTTTTATCGTTGAAGGCAGCCAAATTTGGTTTAATTGGAAAATGGCGCTATAAAAGTCAAAATAATTCTCATTTGTGCTGAAATTGCAAAAGTTTTCAATCGGCATTCTTCGCGCGACAATTGTCTCTGCGCACGACATTTTTGGTGCAGTGGAGAACCGGCTTAATGATTTGTTTGATGATTACAGCACCTTATTAGTATTACATATTCCAAATGTTGTTTTCTTTGAGTTAAATTTAATATCATTGTCATTTATGTTGTGTATCTTAGTTGATCTGTTATCGCCAACAGCTTGCAGTACGAAAAAATGATGGCGGAAGTCTTCTGCATTGATCACTATATAGCGTATAAAACATGTAATATATATAAATTAATAAATTTGGAGAATAGTACGATTTAGTATACATGAATTTTGTTTCAGAAAAGCGTTCATGCTTGTGGGCTGGCCGGCTCCATCCCCAGCGCTCTTTCGCGAACTTCTTGCATTCAGGATGCGGAGAGAAACTGTCAGAACTCCTCAATTAAACATTTCTCAACCGAGATCTCAACAATATATGTATTCAATATGTTCATATTTATATTTCCCACATACTTACTCGTTTCAGTAACAAAACAGAAGACAGTTTCTTGTGCTCCCTATCCTCCGTGACCTCATACAGACTAAACAAACGGTCGTGGCTAGATCAGGGGTAACTCAAGGACATTTTATGATTTTTTATGGATTCTTTTATTTCTATTAAATTTGGTTTTCAACCAATTTTTAAAATTCTTTTTGCATTTGATACCTTTGTATATTTATCAAAGATCTACCATCTATAATTGAAAAATAAAAAGTTACTCAACCTTTAAACTAAGCTTCGTGATAAAACTTTTTGGCTGATTAACATTTGTTGCAAGAATTTTTTCATTTTTTTTATTTTAGACAAGACAGATTTGTAGTAAATATATTAAGGTACGATATGCAAAAAGAATTTTGAAAATCGACTGAAAACAGAATTTAATACAATTAAAAGAAGCAATAAAAATTCATAAAAATGTCCTTGAGTTACCCTTGATCTAGCCACGACCTAAACAAACGACAGATCATAGTAACTTCGTCATAATCAATAGCCATACATGCTTCATGTTGCTCACAGAAGGCTTTGCATTGATGGATAACTTTCATTGCTGCTGAAGCCATCGGATTTCTCCTACTAACTCTGTAACCGTAAAATATTCTTCCCTGCATCTGACTTGTGTAATTTCCAGTAGCGTCGTTGAAACATACTTGTTTTATCGCCTCCGTTGTATACTGTTTGGAAAATACTAGAATCATGGCGAAATGTAACACTTTTAATGTGTGATCATAATTCATAATGATACTTGTTATACCCCTTCTGGAAAACATCGTGAGTAGGTAGGAACAAGTTTTAGATTTAGCTTTATGTAGATGTAATACAAAGTAAATCCTCTTTGAATGGTTTTAGGAACATATTTCCAAGCGAAACCATCAATAAAAACGTAGATACCTGCGTATTGCTAAATCGTTAATATTATTTCCAAACAAACAAACCTATCGGATTTCATCAACCGCTTTACAAAGTTGTCAATTATGTTCATAATCATTGGTGCGTAACACGTGACAAGTAACAGGTGAACTTAGCAATTCTCAGATATTTATCGATAATTCTGATCTCCTAATAATTTAATCAATGATGAAATGCGAAGAGTATAGTTGTATCGACAACAACAACAATTATTTACTTATTTTACTCTGACAGGGCTTATATTACAGAGTTCCATTGTTCTCTCAAGCAATCAGTTGTTGACTTCAATAAAGGTATTTTTCGATAAAACAATTTGAGAATAACACCTTGTCTCTTGGTCAACCGAGATCGAATAGCATTTTTATGAATATTTTCAGTTTTGAAATTAAACACATGATATCCATTCAAAAATGTGACGCTGCAGGTGTCTTTCATTCAGATATTTGAACATCAGATAAGCAAATAAAGATTGCTATAGCTGGTACAAAAATATCTATTATAGATCTCACATTGCATATAATAATATAATGCTGATAACACATTAATTCAACAACAAATATCTTTCCCATTATAGATTTACGGGTATACTATAACAGTAGAATTCTAAAGCCACATCGAATGACTTATAGGAAACTGGTTAGTTTCTGAGCGTGCATGCAGGTGCAACTCGATGAAGGCACGCGGTAGCCGTTGATGCAAAGGCAGAAAAGTAGGTACCGTATTATGGAATTAAAATATTCATTCAGTTAAATCATCGTTCAACAATTGTACGATCGAATCCATCAACATTAAATATATGACTAAGGCCCGTTTTCCATTGCACAAGAAATGTCGCGCGAAGTGACATTCTTGATATTGCGCATGCGGAGTAGTGGTCTTAGGACGTCAAAATGTAGCCAGGCGACGTCACCACATGTCGCCGAGAGAAAAAATGTAATCGAAAAATTTTTAACTCTTCTGATGTTGCCAAATCTAATCGCAGGCCAATCTAATATCTATTTACTTTGAGAGGACTCAGACTAGAATGTCCAGACTTGCGTCCTAAACTAATTCTGAACATTTCGCCCTTTTCGAAATATTCAAACTTTCAAATTTATTTCATATGATTTTGTACTTTGTAGAGTCTTTTATTGTGATCAATGTGAGTCTGAGCACTGGGAAGAACATTTAGTAATTTGCAGACATGCTGAAACAGATTCTGAACAGTTGAGAATTATTAATATCAATTTGGGATCCGTGACTAATAAGTGAAATTTATGTACGTATTCCTTTCACATTGTTCTTACACAGCCCACTAAACATAAGTAATCTTCTTATAACAAATTATGTATAGTCGAAACCGACTAGGGTACTATTCGATGATCTGCATTCTGATTGGTTGCTCCATCGTTCACTGTTATCTCATAGTGAACGCTGGCAAGTTCCCTCGCAAACTTCAAAAGTACACAAGCGATTCGCAAATGTTTTTGAATCAAAATTTCATACGAATTACGAGAGTAAATTATAATTTTCGTCCCCGAGAAAACAAAACAAGTAACAAAATATGAGATGAAGTTGTTCAATGGTATAAGCTATGCATATACAATTTTAATCTTATTTAACAATATTCTCGCAACTTTTCGTTTTATAAACAACAAACTTCTATACTACAAACTGCAAACATTTATGTATTTTTAGATACTCAATAGTTACCCTCTTAAGTTTCTTATTTTGTGGGACTGTATTTTGTAGCCAGTATTAATATCCAACTGTTTTGTTTAAAAAATTAAATCTGAATTCATCCTCCAAATCACGACGCTGCAGTCGTAATGGATGCCTTTGATTGACGGTTGTATTCAGAATTAATTATGCAGAGAGCGAATAAATAGTTGGAGTTTATTTCTTTTGATATGTTTTGCTTGTACGATTAGTTGGTTTCTACTAAAACAATTAGACAACTCGCCCTTGTTGTCTACCGTCTTGAATGTCTCGGAGGACTTCGGTGACTATTCAACGGTAGCCAACTCGGGCTCGTTGTCTAATTGTTAAATAGTCCAATAGGGCTCTGCGCCGAGATTTGCGTAATGAGTTATGGGATAGCTAGTCAGACAAACAATTTTGACTGCGTGATCAGTCGGTTGCGTTCGTATCTGTTTTAGATCTATTTTAATGATCCAAGGGTGCATTGTTGAATAAATAATGTACTTTTATTATTCATTCAATATAGAATAAATTTAAAAAAAGTTATTATTTAAAATTTTAATTAAATTATTCTAGAAGGTTTCTGCAATGCTAGAGTCACGTTGTCTGGAAATGTTGAACATGGATTAAACATTTCGTGTGATTAAATTGGACCCGAATTTTACATTACATTATAACTTGTTGAATGCTTTGCGTTCTCTCGCACGGAATTTATAGAGGGAGGAAAGGGTATTTTCGTGACCCATGATCGGCTGTTTAGGGGTGCCGTGATTCGTGAAATCAATTATTTTTCTCTGTGATCTGTGATTGACATTTTCACTTTTTCCCGTAAAATTAGAAAATGTATGACAAATACAAGCGATTACAGTTGATTTAATGACGTGCAAACAACGTTCGCTATTCTTTTTGGTTTGAAATGCTTAAAAGTGTTACTTTTACACAAGCAATTAAGCAATTAAAACATTTTGATTAATTAAAATTACCCGTAAAATTATCAATATTATTATTTACAATTTGTTTTTCTTATTTTTCTTAAGATGATACTTTTTTGTCTGAAATCGGAGATCACATATTTCATATCTTTGATAATTCATGTTCTTTATACTTTGTTTTGTGAGCTCCTTATTGTATACAGATATCAAGAACTAAATTGATTATGCTACTGTTAAAAATTGCCAGTATCTAATAGCGAAATGCAATTTGAGATTTGTAAATAGTTAATCATCGCTCAAATTTCGCTAGTTTAGACGCTCGCTCGCTATAGTCACTAATTGGTAACAAGTTCGTCACTCAAATGTCCTAGATGAGTGCGATATGACTTCGAAAGTTCAAATAAAGTTTTTTAAATACACTAGTCTATGTTATGCTTTATAGAAAGCGCAATTCGTTTATCTTGGTTAGAGGAGCAAGAAAATGGTTGATGCATTTCATCATCAATGTCATTTGTATCATACTGTGCTTTTTGTATCTTTATAGGGAACACGTGTGTGTCTTCCTGTTTGATCTCCTATAGTTCATATGAAATTAATCTTAATTTAGTGAATGATATTCTGACGTTTCGTATGTGGCATCAATAAATACGGTTCAAATTTAAATTCACTTTAATGTTCCGATAGAAAATTAATTGATTGAACGCATCATTAGAAGGACTGTAATTTTCTTATTAGATCTTCTTTTATCAATTTTATAATTAAATGCTGACTATAGCTTTACATGATAAATCTTTATGGGTCTAAAAGATGAATTCCAATTTATCCAAGGCAGTTTTTGCATGGGCCAACTAAGAAATATGAGAATTGATTTTTCAACGAATTCAGCCGTTTTCAAATGAAGCCAACAGTTTGTTGCATTCTCCGCTCTATTTAGTGGGCAATTTTTTTAAGCCTCAATAAATTTTAAAAATCCTTCTCTTTCGAATAGTAAGTAACTTCTTTCGTTAATGCCTGAATTGTCTCATGAATGGTATATGAACGAGATGAACTCTAGCGTAGTTATGTCTTCCATCGTAAAATCACTTGAAAATTTCGAATAAACAGCACAATAAACGGCTGTAAATGACAAAATTTATTATTTGCATCTTTCGACTCTATGAAATAAAAATAAAAACTACCACAAAAAAGCATATGGCAAGAAGTTCACGCCAAACTGTTGAAATTATGTAACTAACTAAAATCATTCCGTAATCATTGACCAATTGTATCGACCTGTTGTTGATTCTTTGAAAATCGATATTTTGAATGTTTTGAAAATGCTGGCTGGAGTTGCCAAATGAAGCCAGCATTTCACAACATCGGAGAGAACCATATAATGTTGTCAAATGTTTTGATCATGTTCCAAGAGGCAGCCAACAAAATCCAACAGCAATCATTGTTGAAATTTGTCAGCTGGGACGGCCAAATGGAGCCAGCATTTTGCGAGCACTTAATGACAATTTCACTTAATGTTTTGAAAATGCTGGAAAAATTTTGGCTTCATCTGGCCGATGCTTTCAGATACTTAATTATATTGACTTTGACCTATAGGATTGACTAGCACGTTTGAAAGATGGTTTCGTAGATAGCGACATAACTGGTTGGCGATTTCCTCATTAAACGCGAGGCTGTGTGAAACTTTAAAGAAAAGATTACAGCCTAGATATATATAAAACGATGTTTCTGTGAGTTGGTTGCCTCCGAGATAAAAGTAGCGATTATTTTTTTATTTTTTTATAATTTTTAAACACTATTATCTTGTGTTTGTCAGAATTTGTTTTTTATTACAAAAGTTTTGTGTGCTTGTACTCAATTCTGAAACCTTCCTAGCTGGTGGAAGAAAGAACGATATCATCGGCAAATAGCAGACAATTTATGTTCTGGTCTAAATGATCTATTGGGGATATTGAAGGACAAGTCATTTCTTTTGGTAGGGCTACTAGTCATTAACAAAAATACCATATATATTGTATGCTTTGTTTTCAGAGTAACAATGACATGCATAAGAAGCTGTGTCAATGCCTTGCGTATATTACTGAAGCAGGCAAATTGTGGTTGATTGGACTTAATATGCTTACATAAGATAATTTTTAAGAAAAAAAAACAATCAATGGCTCTCTTTCCCTCTTCAAAACCTTCTTGAGAATTTACAATAATCGCATTAGATTTTAAATAGAAATTTAATCCTATATTTGATATATAACACAAAACAATTTACCCAGATGCTGGTTAAACTAGTCGCACGATAGTTAGACATGTTTAATTTGTCACCGTTTTTATGTAATGGTAGAGTAAAAGATTGATGGTTGACAATAAAACGTTAATCGGAATACTTAGGCCCTGTTTACAAGGAGGAGGATAATCCTTCTAGAAGGATCATCCTCCTAGCCGAATCATCCGGCTCTATTGTTATTATGCGTTGTGTTTACAAGGATGAACGGACATGAAAACTGCTTTCGGGTAGGAGGATCATTCTTCTGTCTAGGGCGGATGATCCTCCTACCCGAAAGATGTTTTTATGTCTTGTCGCCCTTGTAAACACTTCAAGGAGAATGATCCTGGCTGCCGGTACAACTTTTTGTCAAACCAAAACCTTTAATGTCCATATTAGGATAAATCGAAACAGGAAATGACGTAAAATTGAATTTCAGTTGAGACTATACGCGTGCGTGAAAAGCTGTTCCTCCCCCAACATGAGGCGCCTTCGTTTGTAAACACAAATAATTTTCTCTATCGCTTAGAAGGATCATCCTCCTAGAAGGATAATCCTCCTCCTTGTAAACAGGGCCTTAGGAAGGCAATACAGTGAAAAAAACTTCTTCATTCAATTCATTCTTTATCAAGAACAAAAAGGAAGAACGTGAAAGTTGACAACATCAGTTAATATAATTAATGATGAAAAATTGAAATAGTCTGGAAATAATTCTATAGTGCACATTTTGGAATATTTTTTACCTCCAATATGTTTAGAATATCATCGTGAATAATTATGTACTGTTTCCATCAACGACCTAATAGTCAAAGTGTCCCTATTTGGTTTACTGACTTATTGGGGGGACTATATATGTACTATACTACACATAATGTAGATTTGCATTACAGAACAGATCTACTTTACTTTAAATGTTCTACATAATTGTGAAACAAGGGGCATACTATCTTATTAATACTAATAAAACATTCATTTGATAATGGCTGAAGACGATCATCCGAAACGCTGTGCAAACCTAGAAGTGTTTTTATTTTGTACAAAAAATCATTACTAAGAAGATTCTTATAAGTAAATATGAAGATGTGTAATTAATTGATATAATTGTCATAACTTTATGTATTTGCGGTATTACTTCCGCAGAAACAACTTACTATTTTATCTATCCTTGAAGTCTAAAATATGGTCTATAATATTACAGAAACGTTGTACGCTGGATATCCACACTTGTAAACAACTTATAATAGTGCATCAGTAAATGAAATATCATGGTTTTGACCTGGGAAATGGAAGTCCCAATTAAGGTTTATATTTCTATGAAAGCTGATCTGTGAAAGGTGCCCTTCCAACCTTTCCAACACCAATTCTCGGTCTATGTCTATTATGAACACCAGAACAATGGTGGTGATATGTATATAATATACGACATGGATTTAGTACCTTGAAATTTAATTCGTTTTGGAACAACCAAATCAATAAATTTTCGATTCCATATAAATCACTTTTTTCTTGAAGTTCTTTTAATAAATCAATTTGAACGTTGCTGTGCGTATAGAACACAAATGTATCATGGCTGCCAACGTATTGTTTGCCAACTTCACATGTCGTTGGCTGTGTACATTTGGGATTAGCTGGATGTCTTGTTAAAGCATACATAATCTTTGCTGACGATAATAACTTATGGTTAATATTTCCCCAACCATTACCAAGATATATATCTTGGTTCAAATAAATCACCATTTTCTCTTTCAAATGTTTGAATGAATATTCGATAGAATCATAATACGTGAGTTCGTTGTGATTGATTTGATGTAAGATCATTTTCTCTCTGTATTTGAATGGAAATCCTGAGAGGTAATAAGCAACATATGGATGTGTATACAGTACATGTATTAAAGCCACTTTTGAATCATTCAAATTATGTTGCATTGTAAAATCAAGCTCCTTAAGTCTTAATTGTAGTGCAGTTTCTCTGTCATACAACGGCCCAGTCTCCCCTCCAAGCCTATCAGCCTTTAAATCTGTATTGAATGCTGGATGTGTGACAACAAAGAAATTAGTCACGATATGAAAATTTTCTTTGTTAGATGCAGAAATTAAATTAGCGGTGGTAAAATCGTATTCTGGTGATAGACGCAGCATTCCTGGTGATTCAGAGTTCCTTGTGGTTGGGAGCTGCATTGTGGCTGTATGGCGACATCCAGTATCAATCTTCAAATTAGAACGTAATAAGTCTTTCGTCATAACATAAAGACTCGAAAGTATGAGTATCACAGCGACAAATAGCCATAAAACTGAAAAATAAATCATTAAAGTCTTATAGTTTATTATAATTATATACGATGGCAAGGAGAATTGTTCACAATATTAGTTGCGGAATGTTCGAACGTTTTGATTTTGATTTTATTATTTAGCATGGTTTCAACAGCCATTTTATAAATAGAGATTACTTCATGGTTGATGAGCACGTACGGTTTTTATGCACGAGCTGGGGAAATATTTAGGTTCTGTGGAATTAAAATCCTGAATTCTCTAGTCTACCGAAAAATCAACTGTGTGTGAAGTAGAAATCATGATTCCATCATTTTATGACCGAAGACTGAACATGCATTCTACTAATAAATAATTGAGGAGTTTGATATCTTTGTCATCTTTCCGTTTCGTGGGGTCATGTTATTATTCGCTTGTCTTTCGATTGAGCTATCAACCCTACTAACTACTATACACATCTTGACGCCATTTTTCAATTTATATTTTCTTAGCATTTTGCATCAGGAGGAATTCGTAAATCTCCATATGTCATATTTTCACTAGTGACAAAACATCGTACTTCCAATCAGAAGCCGCATACTATGCTTTTTCCATGTCGATTGGAATAAAATACGATTTCTACTTCACGGAAATTTGTCTGTATATCTATGTACGCATACGATCAATGATTTTGAATTATAACGAAAATGATTCGATCAATCCGATTGGTTTAGAGCTTGACGCCAAATCATCATAGCAAAACTAGGATCTTACCATTTGATATCACGAATGAGAATTTCGAATTTGATCAGGAGTTTTAAAACATTTTATGAGCAAGAAAGTTATGTAAATGCTTTTAAAAGTTGTGCTAGGTATAATACAAAGCAATTGGCATAGTTTCCTATGGGCGATTGATATTTGGCGCACTCTGGAGTCATTTCAGGAGAAAATTTGAAGACGAATTTTGTTTTTTGTTCTTTGTTTTACATTAGGTAATCTAGGTAGTCATCATAAATTAGAAATAAATTAATTATTTACAGTATAAAATTTAACTTTATATAATAAAAATTTCTTTCACTCTTGAAAATGGTCACAGACGATAGCCAAAACGTTGAGTTTTATCAATAAAACACCTTCAAATATACTGTTGTCTTTGATTTTTGTCATCAAATGAGTTATAATTAATTGAAAAAAGATTAAACGTTGGTTCTGATTCTTGTCGCTATTTATACCTTTACTAACTGGACAAAGCAATGGTAACTGTGAAAAGTAAAGACGGTATCCTAGGCAAATTGATAAATAAAATGGTTTACGGCAAAAAGTAATTATTCCCCATACCATCGAAATCTTTCACTAAAACTCTGATTGTAAGGGTAAACTTCAATGTTTACTTTGTCAAGATGTTGTCAGCTCCTTGCAAGATCGTAAATTCGTATTAAATTAAAAATATTTGCAATTCGAATTTGGTATTTTTTCTATCAATGATTGAAGTGTATATATCACCTTTGGGGACAGAACGCATTTAGAAAGAATTTTTTCTATCCGTACATTTCACTGTTGCGATTTTCCTAGAGCGACTCTTTCCCCGTCAAAACTGGCCTTGAACTTGGTATTCTGGAGATTCTCGTGACCTACTATTTGAAACCAAAAAAGGAACGGTATTATTTAATACGAGAGAGTTTGACTGTGATTTGTTTCAGCAAACATTTTAAGTTTTAATTGCGACATGCCAAACGAAATCGGAGTCGTTTACTTTTTTTTTGAAATATTTAACTCAAACTTAATTCATCCCGATCCTGCCAGCTACTTTTTATTGTATAACATATTCCAAAAAGAGCTATATACCTTCAAAGTTGTAACATTTCGCTTCAACACGTTTTAGAACAAACTTAAATCATATCAGCAGGATTATCGTGTTCATGAGAACTTTTTGCGATAGGAACAAGGGAACATCTTGAACAGATTTGTGGAGATATACATTTCAATAAATAAATAAATGTGATGTGGCCCACACTATGATAGAAAACAACTCCAAAATCAAAAATGTATGCCGGATTTGCCATAATCCCAAAAAATTTGCTAGCTACGGTCGCACTACAGTCGAACTCGGTTAATATCCCCTCTTTTAATATCCCACCTTGTTTAATATATCCACTTAAAACATATTTCTATTTTCCGTTCTCCATACCAACTCTCACAATCCTACCTCGCATAATATCCCACCTTGCTTAATGTCCCGCTTTTCATCTGTACCAGAGGGGGTTATTAAGCAAGTTCGACTATACTACTACAGATATCATCTTTGCATGCACATAAAAATGGCATGATTGTATTTCACTTACGTTTTCTTGCATGTTTCAGTAAGCATCTTCCAGAATCTTTCATGGCCAGTCCTCGACTGGACAACCCTATCGAATTATTAAAAATATGTCCTAAGAAATTATGTTGTTTGATTCCGAAGAAGTATTTTTCTGAAAGAGAAAATGACATCCCTGCCTTGTATACTCAGGAGTTGTCGTATAGCAGGATCTGCTATAAATGACTCTGAGTCCCAGCGAACACAAAGACGGTCAAATTGGAACTAATTTATTATTCACATAACACATAAATACATAACAGGAATTAAATAGCGTGGTGACGCTAATTACACATACAATTACAATTTAAAATATACAAGACAGAACAGCTTGATAATTACATTCGCAGTTATAAACACAGTTACACAACAGGAGTTACCCCGTGATTTGAGGAGGTGATTATATTTAATTGAATTGTATTGAGTTAAATGAATTATCAGAAATTACAGCGAAGGCACTATACTAAGGGCTATTTCAAGGAGGGCATCTTGAATATGATACCCAAATTTGAAAAATCGTAAAAACTATACCTCAACATTTGATCTGTCACATTTTTTCACAGATAAACCATCGAAACCAACAGATAACAATTGTTTAACCTTTAATTGGATACCTGACTAACTTTTCAGAATCCCTAAAAGGATACTCATTCAAAATGTCATGTCCGGATTATGATTACGCTTTAATATATGTTAGTACAAGCTTAATGTTAAATAATTTCATATTTCGACCAACCTTTATGACCCCTTATCTAGAAACGCCACATCATACAGTGGTTAGGAGGACAAAGACGATTCCATCCATTGAAAACATTGTTTTTGCTGTTTCCACCGAAAAGCCGTATAGTATGGGAATGTCTCTTTGATCTTGACCAGTCCAATGAACTGCTTAATGCCGACTGTCTGATCGGCATGTACCCCCGGGGGGTCATCCATATAGGCGCTATACGGGGGTGTCATTATTTTGGGGTATCATTTTGGCACCATGCTGGCAATTTTGGGGTATCGAATTTTCAATTTTGGAATTCTGCTGCGAAAATTCCTGTATCAAGCTATGAAAACCGGAAATATTCCCGCTGTGAAATGCCCGGACCTCTTCTGTGAGGCACCAATATGGCATTTTTCAGGCAAAATGGCAGGAAATGACACGTTTTTGCAGTTTTAGGGTATGGTTTTGAGTAACCCTGCAATTTTGCTGAACTAGCGGGATTTCCAAAATGGCACAACCCCGCACATAAGGGTATTGAAGTACCCCCTACCTCCGGTGCATAGAGTGGAGTGTACCCGCTTCCCTTGGTTGATTATGTTAGAGCAAGGAATTGTTTCTACAGGAGTTAGGAGTCTGCAGATTTACAGAATGAATGTTAGATATATACTGCAAACACTTATAATTAGCGACCAATAATGCTGCTTAGAATTAAGCAAAATTCCCCCATAATAAACAATTATTTGTGTTTTAGTTAACATCGGAGATAAATTATTTCTATCTACTAGATATTACGTCCTTCTCTTTGCGTACTTGGTAGCCTATACAATATCATCATGTGCAGCAGCAAGATAATATAATGACTGCTAAGATAGAGCAACATGCATTTTCAAGAGTTTTCCTCAACAAATGTGTTTTTGTTGACCTGAAATACGACATTTTTTCTAAAACGTAGAACTGTTGCTCCACCAAAATCATTGAAAATGTTTTTTTTTTCGGAACTTTAGATTTTCTTGTTTGGATGCACAAAAAATGCGGAGGGCAAGCACATGATTATTTTTCACTTATTCTAAACTTCTTGCAATTTTCAAGAAATACTGATAAAACAATTCAAACAAACTGCATTTCAGGTGGTTTTAGGTCCTGTTTGCAAGGAGGGCGAGTTACCCCTGCGGGCGAGTTACTCGGTTCTGTTATTTAAGTGCGTTCTGTATACAAGCAGAGCGAAGAATTTAGCCCGCCTATACCCGAGTCACTTACCCTGACAGACCGGAGTACCTAATGACCTGGTAAGTACACAATTATTTGTTTTGACTGAATGTGGGCTAAAACGTAACTCATAAACAAGCATATCTTGAGCTTCACTCTTCGATCATATATAATCTTTAATGTTTAATATTAAAGTTTTTTGCAATTAGAGCCTGTAAATGTTCTAAAGACGATTGTAATTTCAGATTATCTTGCCTCTATAGCTTCATTACTGTAATATATACTAGCTAAAGCAGACATGAATTACATGTACTTGACCTTATATTGTACTGATTCTGCTTATATGCTTGTCTTGTACTTCTAGTCATATTTTGTTAGTACAAGTTTATAGTTTGAAGTCATTCGCATTTTGCTGATTTGTAAGACTTTATAGTATTCGCATAAGCTATAACTATAATAGACGCCTCACTTCAATAATTTTCAAACAACAATTATTCTGATTTCTTAGGATGATAAAACAGACGATATAATTATACATTTGTTACTTTGGAAACCTAAATAGTAGTAAAATCGGCTTATTAATTACGTCATGATTTCATCAATCATTGAATGGACTAACCTAGCTCAGACTGCGTTTTAACTGCTTTATATAAATGTAAAGTTGTGCCGCCATGCCCATATATCACTGGTTTTCTTAATATGAGATCCTGATTTAAATCTTGATAGTAGATAATCTGAACACTTGCATATCAGTCAGTAAATCTGGATTTGGTCAAGGTGTCAACAACTATACATATAACTTCAGCATCATGTAGTGCAAATTATTATCAATTTGATCTGAACATCATTATCTTTCATAACAAATGAAATTACTTACACTTAATCAGTATCAAAAATGCCATCTGCATTTTACTTCAGAAGCCCAAATGTGAAATTGTGCTGATATAAATTTTTCGAGATTTGCTGCTAAGGTATATATGTTATGAAATTGAGTCACTAGAAACAAAATTGTAGAACTAATCATCTGGTTTGTGGATTAAATTCTGAGATTTCCATGTTTAAGGTTTCGTTTAACTGCTTATTTGTAGTATAAATGGGTCTATGCTCAATAGTTATTTATAGAATAGAAAATTTAATGAAATGGAACTATACCAAGATATAATAGAGGAAGTGATTTTCACTACTTATGATACAGGTGTGAGTTGTAAATGACATGCGAAATTGTCTCTTCTTAAGCTGATGTCGCAGCAGAATTAAAACATTTTAATAAACCAAATAAAACCATGACGACTGGCTTAGCAGTTTGATGTAATAAATAAATTCAGAAAACAATATACAAACAATAAATATATAATACTGTCTTGTCTAAGCCCCCAAACAAATTATGCATTGTCGGTTTAAAATTTCTCACGGTCAAAACACAACAAAATTATCTTCGAAGTTTCACCTCAAATAGTGATGTTACAGAACGATTAAAACCTATTCATTAACCATTTCAAATGACGAGAAGAAGAAAACAATCATGTGTTCTACCAATGAAGAGATAATCACGACGTAAACTAATCCAAGAGTATTAGAAAACATTTCATTTAATAATGCAATTGTAATCTCGCTAAGCTGCGAGTCGGCCATCATGGCGAGCAATGAAAAAAAATTTATGTCAAATCTAGTTAAAAATTTGGAATAATCACACAGCTTTCCCATTGTATTTTTAACAATAAAATGGTATTTCTTGCGCAGTCGTTCTTTGTTCGACCTTTGTTAGCACGCAAAGCAGTATGTTGAACGTTATTTCAAAAGAACATTAGATTTAGTCAAAAATGAAATGAAATGAAATAAATGAATTGAAATGAAATGAAATGAAAACGTTTCCACCATGACAGGATAGACTCAAGGTCACTTACGTACCCATGAGTCAAAAATGGTAGCATGAATATTGGTAGTCTCCTTCCAGACGCCACGATGAGGGCCTAAGGAAACTTGATGGAAGCAAAGTGATGCGTTCAAAATGGCTTAGGCAGAAAAAATCTACCTGGCCAATCACAGAGCACAATGCTCTGGTGGGCAAAACTCATTGATGATTGGCTCTTATAAGTACCGGGCCAATCACAGATCGGTAATTAATCAAGTGAGCTTCCAACGTATGATACTTTTTTGAGGTTTCAAAGTTCGTTTCTCAATATTACGAAGTAGGTCTTTTTCGAGTAAAAACATACACTCGTCACGCTGCACGAAGTTGGCTGCAGCATGAACATCCACAAGCATATTCTCTAACTTTATAATCACCAGCCATTAATCAGATACTCTTTATTGATGCTGCTTGTGCCACGCTTAATATTGTGGATTTTGGATATCGAATTGATTTTGGAACAAAGTAAAATATATAAACGTTTTGCAATTTTGGCCTGGACAGCAACAGCTGCAACAGAGCATGTATCGAAGTTTATTTCAATCAAACAGTTAATTAGATATTCTTTATTGGTGCGTGTCGTAGTTAATATTGTGGATATCGATTTCATTTCGGAATAAAATAAACTGTACAAAATGTGTGGGATTTTCAGCGTTCTGTGATTGGCCTGGTATAATTTTCCTGCTTCAGTTTTGCACGCATCATTTGCACCTTCAAATTTTATTACACCCCCACAGACCACTCTATTATGACAAGTAATATCCATAACGCTATTTAATTAGATTTGATCAGTCCTTGATCACTTGACCCAGCTGATCAAACACTGATCAAGCTTACAAAAATTATTATTGCAATTGACGTGATGTCGTAATGTTGATACGGAGTACGGACCAATTGTACGAACTAATTCATACCATAAATACGAAAATATGAGTGTGTGTGATGTGTATGTACGTGTCGTCAAGTTTTCCTGTATTTTCTCTGTCAGGATATTTGAGTTAAACAGTATAATTTGAATCGATGTTTTCCAACTCGACTTCACATTGCAAAACCCTAATTTGTTAATCAGATAACGTTGATAGAGAGGATAATAATTTCTGCAATGAAGATATACCGCAAAACCGACAAATGATAGAATCTGCATTACTGTAGTTCTAGTATACGGCTGTAAACTTGAATAAAAATGTCCGAGCCCTCTATCATTTTTGTACTATTTTCCCAGATTTTATAGAATTTTACAGTGTAATGTACTGAAGAATTTTCAATTGTTTTATAATTTTGGAATGCAAAACAGTCCCAACAGATCAACACTTTGTTAGACTATTGAGTATAACATATCTATCTACAGTCATATAAACTCTACGTTCACATGGTTCAAGTTTTACTAGACATTTGAAAAATAATTGAAAAATATCTATTTAATAATTTAGTAAATACTTCAATAAATCCGAAAAAGTACAATAAATACTTCGCAGTACCAACTATCTCGAGCAGAAGTCGTCTGTTCATGCCTGTAACTGTGCAAATCGAGTCAGTTTACATTCACATATAGATCATGAAAAGAATATCTTGTAGAAACATTTACTCACGAGCAACTTACAGATAAAGTTAAAATCTTATGTAGTTATAACTTTTACCTGGATTATATCTATAAACTGGATTATCTTATCTCGTTGTAACTTATATAGCATATGATCAAGCTATTTCGAGAGGCACGTGTCTACTAATAAAGATTTGAGAAGTACTGCAGTCACACAGAATACGTAACTAATATGTGTCACTAGACTAGTCACAAAGGAACAGTCGCACCGCTTGACATTTGTGTTAATCGCAATGTATCAGATTCATCGCGCTTAATGACGCTACGAGAATTTATTTCAACTGAGCGTTTCAATAGATTTTATTCTGCTCCTGAAATCACAAATCACATTATTTTTAAGTAATTCAGCCTTGTCAGAATTCTTTATTGTGTTGCTTTTCGGGGCTACGTACCCTCAAGGATAACGTCGCGTGATCAGCCAACTCTTAAATCTGTTAGACAAACCACACGACTTGTGACTTTTTCGTCATAAACGCTAGATCCAATCCCTTTTTTTTCTCAATGACATTTGGGTCAAAACACCACTTTGAAGGAGTTTTTCACCAAGAAATAATTTAGAGATCGAAAAAAGAATTAGGCCATTGTTTTTTCAAGTCGGCTTCTACTGCATATGTAAAGATAGTCTGGCGGTTTATTCCCATTTTAATGTATAGAAATTCGACAATATTCATATACATCGTCTATCGAAGGGCAATTTACTGGCTAGACTTAATATGCCAAGAGCAACTGCATGCGGATACAATATATAGAGATTTCTTACCTATAAATCGCAAGATTCCCTCTTTAACAGTGATCACACCGAGCCAGGGATATACTTATAGTACGTAGCACCAAAAAGGCTTAGAAGTCTTTGTTATCAATCAGCTAACGTCAGTAAATGGGGCAATAAACGTCGTAATGCCTCTTCCTGTTAATATCTTTTAGATCCTGTTTTTAGCATGTCATTTAGATTAAAATTTGGATATTTTGAAGAACGCCAAAGATGCATTATTCCGCTTGTAGCATGTATCAGGCAGTAATTATACCTGTAAACTTCTAAAGTAGCATTCCCAATTCAACTATGTAACAAACTCACAATGTTCATATCATCTTGAAAGGGCCATCTGTTGCCACATTATATTAATTTGTTAGATATAATCGCGCCATTTCATTGTCTGGCAATATACCGTGGCCTTTCGTGATTATATGTTGTGAGAAAAATCAGAAACACAACAATAATGTAGTACTGTATGAGAAACCGTGCAATGTCAATACATACGCGGATTGTTACTTCGTAACTCAAACTTTAAGTAATCAGGCTACAGCGGTTTGTAAATATAGTTTCATGAGAAAAATAAATATCGCAGAATATTTATTGATTTATTATTTACTTCGGTCTTAATTAAGAACTCAATTATTAAGCAAGTCTCTGTATATGATATTGGTATCCATGGCAATATATCACTCATCAAAAGAATGAAAGATTAAGTAACTTCTAATCTTAGGTAAGAATCTGAAATAACATGTGCTACTGTAGTGTCGGATAAATACTTTCTTTTTATTTCTGTAAAACAACAGTGGATGGTTTACATACAAAATTCACAGTTAAATTATAAATGATTAACTATATCTAAAATATTTTGATAAATTTTCAAAACTTATTTAGATTTAAAAGTATGCACAGAATTTAGAGGAGCGAATAGTTAGAGGTAATTAGTAATAAATATGTATGCAACGTAACCCAAATGAGTTACGATACACATCTAGATGTGAGGTAGGCCGGCATCTACACGAACGCATTAAAGAGCACGTAAGACAATCTTCTTCTGTTGGTCAACATTTAAAAAATGCACACGGTCTCGCCCCTAAGGATATCGGTAACCCGGATCGGTAATCAATTTTCCATTCTACGCCGCTGAAAGGACAAGTTCGATTGTTTGCTTAATAAAATGATTTTCATTAGAAAACTGAAACCTTGCCTGAATGGACAATCTGATTCTATTAGATCAAAAATATTTTTGTAAATTTCATCCCCAAGAATGCATTTTTATTATTATAGCTATCTATTATGTAAAAACTATAAATTACCCGCTAAACGCATTACGTCGTTTCGGATCCGGAACGACGTCGGAAATATTCGGTCGGAAAGACGAAGTACTGTGGACACTACAATACGTAATTCCGACCAAATTTTCCGACCAGTTCCGACTAATTTCCGGCCAAATTTAGTCACATTTCTGTCCAAATTTCGACTAAAACGATAAATTTTGGATCAAATTTCGACCAAATTCCGTTCAAGTTCAGACTAACTCCGAACAAAATATGTACGGCTACCGTCATTACGGATATCCAAGCCCATTCCTCAGAAGTAGCATCAATAAGCCTCGTTTTGGTGACAAATAAGATTGATTTTTATAAATAAAACAACAAAATGTAGACAATATGCAATAGATTATAAAAATTTATGTGAAAAACCAATCAGTTAATAATAATGGTAATTAAATTATATGATAATATATAAAAATGTTCTGTATGAATCATATATACAGTAACACTCCCAAAATGTCCTCGTATTTCGCTAGAGACTATACATCATTTAGCATCTCTGCGGCTATTCTCTATATAATAATGGCAAAATTGTATATTGATTGAGAGTAGGCCTAATCGAGTTGAGATTGAATCATTCCAGATATGTAATTGAGACGTTGTAATTAGCTTGTCAATGATGTCTTCGCTGCTATTATACTGTATAAAAAACACAGATATGAGGTTACTTTGATGCACCTGGGAAATAAAATTAGAAATTCATATGTTTATAGTATGCCGCTACTATCTTTTCGGGGACTGGATTCTTGACAATGTCACCAGGATGCTTATTATACCCACATACATGCCGAAAAATAAAACATTTCATATATGCAATTAATGACACATTTTGACATTTTCTCTTGACCCATACCAAAATTATTACAATATTACATTTTCATATGACGAAGGGTTTTTCAAACATATTAAGTAAATAAGGACTAATTAATTAAGATTTAGTATTGATTTAGTAATATGATTCAAGAATAGATTTTAGATTAAGCTCAAATTAAGTTTTAAGATATAAAGTATATATACTGATAGTCAGGGGGTGTATTAACAATAAATTAATATGAGGCTGTTTATATTTCTATTATTTTATTACTGTAAGGAGGGGTAGTAATTTGTATTGATGGAGTATATTCGTAGTTGGACATGGCGCTATCGGTCACGTCGTTATTTTAAGTTTAATAGGTAGGTAAAATGAGTTGATATTTATCGTTTTGATAATATTTGTAATGTTTTAAGGATATTATTGAAAATAAAATCATCGAGTTCTTCTTCAGATATCTGTTTAATGGTTTTCCGTATCGACATCATCATCATCATCATTTATTTAGAAATACCTGAAACTCATAACAGTATTAATTCACATTTTCCTCACTGTCAATTAATGCGGATAGAGATCAGAAAATGTAGTAAAGATAATGGAACCATAGCGGCGATTGGCGAGGAATTATTAATACAATTAAGTTCAAAGTTTAGCTGCTACACACGCTGCAATGCATTACTGACACAAGTGAAATTCTTAATCAGTAGGCTATAGTATGAATTAATAATTTAGTATTCAAATTATCTTTAAGTTTTATGTGCACAAGTTAAGTATGGTTTCTCTAGCTTCACGATTGACAGATATACGGGAAATCCGTAGTTAACCTGTAAAGTGATTATCCTGACTTGAAAACCTCGGAAATTCTAAAAAAACACTAGGTAGAGGTGTCAGACTTTCTAATTATAAATCTCGTAATTGATATAAAAGTCAATCAATTAATTTTGTTGAAACAACCAACCAAAAATATTATCCCGAAAAACAATACACATATTTTTTATAGGAAACCAAGCGAACCCTGTACTACAGTGCTGAAGTTTCGAAAATTTTGTAGGATTTTAGTAATTTAAAGAGTTTCTTAAAATTTCCTCAATATTTATATATCTTTAATAGAGGCAAAAAATTAAAGCATGCACTTTAAACAACATTAAAGTACATACAGTGAATAGATACAAGAACAGGATGTATTAATTCTAACCAGAATAAAACACAAACATAGCTGTTTTTACACTTCTACGCATTTTAATAGACGAACACAAAATATATTATCCGTTTGTGAAAAACATTGCTTACCAAGTTTCTCAGAAACGGGTTTCTTATAAAAAAAATACGTGTAATATAAATTATGAAACAGTATTGTGTGATTTAGAACTTTATCAGAATATTTATACAAAATATGAGATGTATTTAAGAACAACAGCATACAACTGTAAGAATTTCTTAATATTAGCATCCTGTTGGTATAACTGATTAGACAATTTATTATTTATTACAATTTATCTATGTCCAATTCCTTGATATTTTAAGTGACCTATACCCATATGAATGAATCTTTATTTAAATGTTTATAGCAATAAGGTTTTATTTTATTATTCGTTACACTAACATTGAAAAATTTAGCAAGTTTTAGAATTAATTAATAATATATCTTAAAATTTGGGAAATGATTAGACGCATAATAACAATTAAGACGGTTAAAATGAGTAATTTATTAATTGCCATATTATAAACATCTGATGCTAACTTCGTTATGGACCAGAAAACGTCATTCAGCAAAGCGTATTTTCTGTCAAAGTTTCAATTTACTAATAACTTTTGAGATTGGTACACATAATAAACTACTCTGGAACAAGCCATCCGTAATTTGTTTACATGCTTTCGCGGCAAGTGGTATTAACTTGTATGTACAACTGTATACGTATAAAGCCCGACATAAAGTTTTGCATATTTTGAATCAAATTAAAAGTATTACAAAATTTGAAATTACATCTAAATAAATAGGTAAATAGAAAATGAAACTCACCGGTTATAAATCACCACGATGGTTGCTCTGCAGCTCTGCCATAATTATGAAATCTTTCATTATTTGAATTCAATTATATTCAAGTTTCAAGTTACTGTAAAACCATACTTCATCTTCGTCTCGGCTATTCGTTTTGTAAAATTAAAATATAGCTTTTTCTTCTTCGAAGTCTTGAAACCGTGGCTCAAGATTCCCGCGGAAATCAATGTAGTACCCAGTTCCCTTTTGGGACTTCGGCTATTTGATAATGTCATGGTTACGGAAATTGCGAGAAGTAAAGCTATTGCTGAAATCTTGAACAAAATCGTAAATTGGAGGAAATAGGAATGTATCAACAAAATTGAGTCAAAGAATACAAGAGTATTGACATTAAGGAGTATTAATCTAACGCTTCGATACATTTGAAGGAATAACTTTCCGACTGGGTTCCGGCCAAATTCCGACCCAATATTTCCGACTAATTTCCGACCGACTTCCGACCGGCAAATTTTCCGACCAAATTTCGACGGAGTTCCGATCAGTCGAATTTACCCGACGAAATTTCGACGGAGTTCCGATCAATTAACTTTATCCGACCACGTTCCGACCAGTTCCGACTTACATGGTGGTCGGATTTGGTCGGAACGACGTCATGTGTTTAGCGGGTAGATTATTATTTAACCTTGTATTTAACTTGAAAATGGGGTCAGATAAGAACCCGAAACGTTGTTCTTTATTAATGAATCTATTTTCTGTTAGCTATTGCATCAAATTAAATTATTTATGCATTTATACGGTAATTTTATAAAGACAGGGAAAACTGCCCTGCATATAATAAATTTTAATTCTCGTCACTCTCGTCGATCATTTCAGTGTTATCACATTCATCAAAAGCTTTCGATTTACATCGAACTTGGTCAACACGCTGGTCACCAATTCCTCATTGCCTTTGACGCTTACTCTGGTTAGCCTTCTATATTTACCCTCGGTAAAAACGCACCTACGGTGATCAACTATTATTGGAATATTGTAAGCTATCATTTTGCCAAACTTCTGTCCCTATTATTTTGTAACGGACAATTGCTGACATTTAAGACCTTTTATTAAACTGGGATAATCATACCAGACTCTTCTGTTAATTCTGGCTACCGTACTGAACAGGCATTAACTTTATAAAGACACTTCTTCGTCGCTGTTGGGACAGGCTCTACATCTCAGCTAAACTCGGAAACATTGACAGAAGCTATTATACAATATAGAAATAACTCTTTCAGTGAAGGGCGTTCTTCTCATCGGAGTTATTTTCCCGGGGGGTAACTCCCATATTGCTGCTATACGGAGACGTGCCACTCTTTTGGGGTCCATATTCCAGCTGAGAAATATATTTTTTGGGTAGGAAATTTTAGAATATCAAACGTTTTGGGTCTCATTTCGATTTTCTAGAGAATTTGGGAAAAAACTGAATTTGAAGGCTGAAAACTGAAAACTGGACTTGAATTTTTACCCATAAAAATGGAACATCCCCGCATAGAGCCTATATAGAAGTACCCTCCCTGCACTTTTTGGGTAGCATTTTCACGCTTTTTTATAACAATTTGGGTAGCTTTTGAAGGATTTTTGGGACTTTTCGAGTACTCCTCAATGGCACTAAATGATTTTTATACAGCTACTGTAGATGATGGAATACTACAAGGAGTCATCAAGTTTGTGCATGGAGGATGGCCAGAAACAAAATATCAAATTCCGGATGTCATCAGACCATATTGAAACTTTAAAGAGAGGCTTTCAGTGGAAAACGGGTTATTATTTAAGAATGACCGTGTTGTTGTGCCCACACTATTACGTATATTGTCGGAAATTCATGTTGCTCATCTTGGTGAAAGCAAAACAATGGCTTATGCTAGAGACTATGAATTTTGGCCCGTGATGTCAGCTCAAAATAAAGATTAATGGCGTGGATGTCCCACGTGTCTAGCTTACCGCCACCGACAATGTAAAGAGCCTATGATCCTCATACGATTCCTGATGGTCCATGGCATAAAGCAGGAGCAGATATGTTTCAGTATGCTGGACATTCTTATATTCTAGTAACTGATTATTGCTCTAAATATTTTAAGATAGAACACCTTAGAAGTAAATCAGCACTGACAACAATCAATAACCTAAAGAAAGGTTTATTTCAATTTTATTTTCACTTTATTACATTTAACTAGCTTAATCGTACATAATTAACTTAATTGTTAACAACATAGTTTCAATATTGGTGGAGAGATGCTAAAATTTATGTTAATTAATTATGTTGGACTGTTTCCCAGTACCTCCACGTATGTCAGCGTTGTTAGAAATGGAGATGCTATAAAAGTAATACAGCTATCTTGATGTTTACATTTACAAGTCTATTTTATGTGTCTTGTGTGATTGATTAATACAACAGAATTAAAACCAACTGCATTATAAATCGCCTCCAATTCTCTGCCGATTGTGCATCCAGCACAAGGGGACCAGGTTTGCTGAAACCTTCTCGTTCAACCATATTGTTGTAAATAACTGTCAAAATTAATATACCCTTTGTGCATCTGATACCATGTTTTAATTCTGTTGTATTAATCAATCACACAAGACACATAAAATAGACTTGTAAATGTAAACATCAAGATAGCTGTATTACTTTTATAGCATCTCCATTTCTTCTAACGCTGACACACGTGGAGGGACTGGGAAACAGTCCAACATAATTAATTAACATAAATTATAACAATAGACTGCCATGAAAATCATAGGCCTATTTGCTGAGATTGTTAAGATCAAAAATATATAGGCACATATACTATCATATGATAATATTATCAGATGTTATATAAATATTGCAATAAAGATTTGTGAATCCGAACCGAACGCGATCCGATCGTATCGGGTCAGATTCGGGTTGATATTTTAGGTCTTCGGATTGGATCGGATTTGAAGTGCTTCTTTATGGGTAATTTCAGATTTCGAAATTTGACCCGAGTATTTGTAATTTGTAATAATTGATGTGTTCTGGCTCCCTTCCAGCACATAAAATAAATTTTTCTATGTAGATCTAGCTATGTTAAATGCATAAAATCGATCGGCAACCTCAATACAATTCAGTATGATTTCAATCGACTCAATTGATGTGAAGTGAATTAAACTTTTATGAAGGAAATGATTAAGGCAAGGGTTATATGGATGCACCGAGCTTAATTCGAATTATGTGCGACACCGTAGAGCATTAAATTCGCATTTGGGATTATACAGACGAACCAAATGTGGAAGATCTTTAAAAACTGTCCAAAATGTCCCGCATGGTTTGAAACCAGCGTGTTTTTTTGCATTATTATTCACTTTCAGCGATTTTTCCGTTCTATTATGCCTATCAATAGTTGGAAAATTGTATGAAGTAGTAATCTCAAAGGTTTGCAAGCATTTTTACGGGAGACAGTTTTTGTTCTAACAAGGCATAGTACTCAGAGCAAATTAAATGCGAATTTCCATTAAAATAACGTATTATGATAAAAGCGACCCAATTCTAGTGCTGATGCATTGTGATTGACTAAAATAAAACGTTTTTAAATGTTTTAAATCACGATTTTGGAAAACATCAGCCTCCCTGTCAGCCATATTTCAATCATATAAACAAGTCATCATAACAACTTCCAAAAAGCGATGTTCTTTCCATCGCATTGCCATGGAAACATCCTTTAAATTAATTTATGATTTGCACATCCCCAGGTTTATTGCCATATAAGGTAGATATAGAAGCTCAGTTACGGCACCGTGAATCGAATGTATTCAGTTCGGTGCGATGATAGCTCGCTCGTATAACGCGGCAATGAGATCAATTCATGGAGAAGAGCTCCGCAAGTCAAGGCTTGACGTGCGGAGCTAGCTTGACGCACTTATTGTTTTTTGAGGAATATTGATGAACCGAATGGTGTTATACGAAGCGCGCCATCATGAGATTTAATTCGAATGAATGAATCAATTCAGTAATTGTAAATCGTTTTATGCGTATTGTGTATCATGTTCTCCTCCAAAGTTCGCTCTCCGTATTATAAAGTGATAATAAGCTTAGTCAATTGTTTAATTATCTGTGATCTGAAAGTTTTATGACACACGGTCCATTATGGACCTACACTAATTGCTAGTAATAATAATAATAATAATAATAATAATAATTAATAAATTTTTACTTATTAATTTTGAGACAAATGACAGCGATAAAAGAGACATAATTTAGCAACGTTTCGTTATCTTCTTAATAACATCGTCAGGCGAGTGAGTGATATTGAAAATTTCATAAAATATATAGAGAAAACTAATTGACATAATTCTAATAGAGCGATTAAATTAAATTAAATTAAATTCACAGACATCGATACGGAAGACTGTCAGTGATCAAACAAAGAGCCGGGATTTAACAGAGTCTAATTGCGTGTTGAGTGTAGGCTTGATCTGCCGAATCGCAAGCATTTCATGAATGAGGCAATCAAAACGGTTCTTACATTTTTTAATAACTCGAAAGTTTTGATGACAATCGCGGACGGTAATACCATGCGAATGGCGAAGATGTGATCCAATGGCCGATCCAGTATGTCCGTCAATGCGTTGATGTAAGTGTTGGCAAGTGAAGCCAACATAACTTGCATCACACAAGTCACATTGAAAACAATAAACAACGCATTGACGAGACAAGAGCGGTGGCTTTGGCTCACGTAATCGCAAATCATCTACAATTTTCCTAGTGTTGAAAACCGGTCTGATAATTTGGCCGATATTACCACTAAGATTAGATAGCTGCTTTTTAAGTGAATTTGCTGAAATTTGATCTTTGAAAGGCAAAGTAATATTGATGTCATTTTTACTTCTGCTTGCGACTGGCAAATCAAGTGTACCTTCAACACGCTTCTTTCTAAATTTATTTACGTAAAACTCAATTAATTGACTAGGATACTTTAAGTCTAAAAATCTATTACGCACTATAGTGCACTCTTCATCAAAGTTTTTATCGGTTGATGAAAGCCGATTGGCACGATCTAGCATTGTAATCAGTAGTGCCTTCTTATAATTTGCATCAACATGACTCTGATAATGTAGTAATAATCCATTATCAGTAGGTTTATGATGAACACCAGTTTCAACTGTCTTATTAATAAATTTCATTGAAACGCCAAGAAAAGGTAATTTGTTATTCTCTGCGATTTCCATAGTGAATTTTAAAGCAGAATGTTCATTGTTTAACTTTTGTAGTAATTGATTAGCATCGTATAGGTTTGGCATAATTGTTAAAGTATCATCGACATAGCGATAATAATGTTCAGGAAGATCATTCTTTTCCTTTAGTCTATCTTCAATGTGACACATAAAAACATTTGCCATTAAGGGACCCAAAGGGGAACCCATTGCCACGCCATCTATTTGTTCGAACAGCTCTCCTTGAAAAATAAACAACTGATCTTTTGTGGCAATTTGAAGTAATTCTAATAATATAAATAGAGGAGTCAAAGACTACACATTTTGTTACTGTTATTACTTTTATTGCTATTGGATAATATTTATTATTATTAATAATAATAATAATAATAATAATAATAATAATAATAATAATAATAATAATAATAATAATAATAATAATAATAATAATAATAATAATAATAATAATAATAATAATAATAATAATAATAATAATAATAATAATAATAATAATAATAATAATAATAATAATAATAATAATAATAATAATAATAATAATAATAATAATAATAATAATAATAATAATAATAATAATAATAATAATAATAATAATAATAATAATAATAATAATAATAATAATAATAATAATAATAATAATAATAATAATAATAATAATAATAATAATAATAATAATAATAATAATAATAATAATAATAATAATAATAATAATAATAATAATAATAATAATAATAATAATAATAATAATAATAATAATAATAATAATAATAATAATAATAATAATAATAATAATAATAATAATAATAATAATAATAATAATAATAATAATAATAATAATAATAATAATAATAATAATAATAATAATAATAATAATAATAATAATAATAATAATAATAATAATAATAATAATAATAATAATAATAATAATAATAATAATAATAATAATAATAATAATAATAATAATAATAATAATAATAATAATAATAATAATAATAATAATAATAATAATAATAATAATAATAATAATAATAATAATAATAATAATAATAATAATAATAATAATAATAATAATAATAATAATAATAATAATAATAATAATAATAATAATAATAATAATAATAATAATAATAATAATAATAATAATAATAATAATAATAATAATAATAATAATAATAATAATAATAATAATAATAATAATAATAATAATAATAATAATAATAATAATAATAATAATAATAATAATAATAATAATAATAATAATAATAATAATAATAATAATAATAATAATAATAATAATAATAATAATAATAATAATAATAATAATAATAATAATAATAATAATAATAATAATAATAATAATAATAATAATAATAATAATAATAATAATAATAATAATAATAATAAAATTTATGTTTATCTAATAGTAGATAAATATAGGGCTCTATGTCTCTTGTGTGTCTTGTTCTAATTATTCCTCATAAAACATTTAATGAAGTTTAATAAAGTGATATATAATTCAACAAATTTTAAATTGAATTGAAAATAAAGCGTATGATTTGTGATCAATAACAATTACGATATTTCTAACGTTCAAAAATATCTTTCAACTTAAAAAACACAAAAACATATATAAAAAACATTCCAATAGCTGATGCAGTTTGGATATGAGTGTAACAAACATTGTGTTACAAAAAGAAAAAATGAAAAAAGTTGCATATAATAATCGATCATAGCAAACATTATTTACAAATATATAAGTTACCATTTTTAATAATAACTTCTAATAATAACTATCGAAACTTCCAAATTCTATTTTTTCTCAGTTTATATTCCGCCAAAAGCAGATCTCGGTAACGCATTGTTCCAACTAGACACTATTTTGTCAACTCTTAAAAGGAAGACTATATTTTGGCAGGTGATTACAATGTTGACTTGCTTTCAGTTTCTCCAAAATCTGAACAACTGATGAACCATCTTCTTGACCATCGATTGCTTCAATTGCAACACGTATCACTGTCAAAAGTTGTACTTTACTTGACAACATTTTCACTAATTTCAAAGGTTCTTAAGTGTTGGTGTTTTGGCAACAGAAATTTCTGATCACTTGGCACCATTTGCAATTCAAGCTAGTAATTTTGAAAGGAAAGCAAATGCGAAAAATTTCATATACATCTATGTCTCCTCAAAACACAACTCATTTATATAATCTTTTATCTACTCAAGATTGGTTTTTGCCTTCTGATCTTGCTGAAGCATTCATGGTTTTTGAAGAGAAATCTCAAGTTTGTTTTAATATTGCGTGCCCCTTAATCACCAGCAATTTCAATAAAAAGCACAATAAGATTGAACCCTGGATGTCAAAGTGCCTTTTAATTTCAAGACACAAAAAAATGAAACTGCACCAAACTTTTATTAAAATTAAATCTCCAATTGCCAAAATCAATTATGATCACTATTGTAGAGTTTATAATAAACTAATCAGAAAATCTAAGGTCACATACTGGGATAGTTTTTACAAAACTTCTAGGCAAAATTTGAAAAACTTTGGCAGTTAACAAATGAGTTGCTAGGCAGATCAAAAAAAAATAGCCGGTTTCCTTGCTATTTCAATGTCAATGATAGAAAGCTTGAGGACCCAGTTGCAATTGCTAACAGTTTCAATTCTTTCTTTGCTAATGTTGGGGTAAATCTTGCACAAAACTTTCAAACATCTTCAGATTTCTCAAAATATCTACCTTCCAACTGAGATCAAAGATTTGAATTTCAATCAGTTTTAACGTTTTCCATTGACAAAATAATTTCGAAATTGAAAAATATATCAAGTGCAGTTATTGACCAACTTTGTAACAAATGCTTAAAATTGGTCAAAGAGCCTTGCTCTATCCTCTCACATATCTTGTTAACCTATCTCTAAAATCTGGCTTTATCCCTTTTTCTTTTAAACGTGGTAAAGTTATTCCCCTGTTTAAAACTGGCGATATACATGTATTCTCAAATTATCGACCAATTTATTTGCTTTCACTTTCTCTAAAATTTTTGAGCGTCTTGTTCACAATCAACTATATACGTATTTCGAAAACAAATATTTTACAACTTTACAACTTGGCTATGGCGAGCATCATAGTACTTCACATTGCATCATTAATTTTTTACAGAATATGTTTATAAATTCTGACAAAAAGTTCCATATTGGGATATTCTTAGATTTGAGCAAAGCCTTTGATACTGTTTGCCACAAAGTTTTGCTATCTAGGCTTGCCCATTATGGTATCTTGGGCAAAGAACTTGATTGGTTTGCCAACTATCTATCAGATCGTAGTCAGATTTTGTCTTTTAATTTTAATTTATCTCACCCCAAAATTTAGATTGTGGTGTGCCCCAAGGCAGTATCCTGAGTTCACTTCTTTTTTTAATATATATCAATGATCTACCAAAATGTAGTGATTTTAATGTTAATCTATTTGCCGACGATACCACACTGCAACTGTCATCTTCCAGTATTTCATTGCTTGAGGAAAATTGCAATACTGAATTAAATAAGATTTCAAACTGGTTTTATGCAAACAAATACTGAATTAATTAAGATTTCAAACTGGTTTTATGCAAACAAATTGACTATCAATTTCAACAAAACTAATTGTATACTGTTTGGTCATAGCAAGTCACCAAATTTCACATTAATATGAATGGTTACCCTTTACAACGTCGTGGCTCTGACTTTCCTTTGAAATCAATTAAATTCCTTGGTGTTATGATTGACGATAAATTTAGACAAAATATTTATTCATTAATTAGATTAAAAAAAAAATTTTACGTGCAACACAAATTACAAATTTACAACTGTATGATCAAGCCCCATTTTGAGTATTGTATTGAAATATGGGGTCATGGACATGGTAAATCTTCCCTTTCGTTAAACATCTTACACACAAAATGCATTCGAATTATGGGGGTAAGACCTCATACCCATGCAGAACCTTTATGTAAACGCCTTGGTATTCTTCAATTGAAGGAGTTTTACACTTCTAAAGTCTTACTGTTTCTGCATAACGTCGTCAAGGGTAAAGTTCCATCACATTTAAAAATGTTTTTGTCTTTACAAGTATCCCAAATAAACAAGCATTGATTGCTTAAGGGATTAACCTTATTATGTATCACTAATTAACTTTCAACTACGTCGATTTGTATATTATTATTATTAAGTGTTTTACATGATTAAATAAACATCTATCTACTTAAGAAATAAGATCTAAATATTAATTACGAGCGTCATAATCTCCAACAACATTTATACACATACAACTATATTGCAACCATTCTTCATCGAAGAAGAATATAAACCCGATAAGAATAAAATATAAATTGGATTTTATTCTAAATAATTCAGGCGAAGATAGATTTGATGTCGTGATCAAATGCATGGTAAAGTAGGTTCATTTTCTTTATAAGTAAATCCTTTCTCTCATACATCATAACCCGAGCATTCAAATACTACCTTTGGTTATGGTATTTCAACATATCTTTGAAGCTGCATTAAACATACCACTGTCTAGCTGCCCCCCCCCCCCCCCATCATGAAATCGAATAAAAAGTGGCCAGGAAAAAAGATCACAATTTGATCACATTTGATCAGTTGATCACGGCTCACAAGCTGAGATATAAGCATTTTATTGGTGGGGGCCAGAAAGACGTCAGCCTCCCCCTACCATCATGAAATTTAATATAAAGAATATCATTCGAAAGCCCATAATTTGATCATCATTTATCACTATACTTTATATAAATGATATAGTTATTATTGAAGTTATTTAAAGGTTAATGTTTTAATGCAGTACGAAATATATCAATCAATCAAAATTATGACGTCACTATATGCAAATTAATAATTATTCCTTTTATGGGAAAATAGTCAATTATCACGTCATATACTTGAAAGAAAAATTATAGTGAAAACGTTTAATGTCAAAGTGAAGGATATATGGAGTCGTCATAATTTGATGATAAAAATATATTTATTGGTTTGACAAGTTTGAAATAATATGGAGTCCGCAATGGACATTGATCCTTTTCTACGATTAGCACGAAAATGCAGATTGGAAAATGATCGCCGTGTGGCAGAAATTAACAGATATACTGTAACACCAAGAAGAGAATTAGGCTCTACTCAAAGCAACGATGGTAAGTTTTGTTGTTTTATTTCTTTGATAGTTAAATTGTTCAGTTGTTATCTTTGTTTACAGAAGAAAACGTGTACATTAATCCATCTTAGCTTTCGTTTATACGAGATTATAGTCAAATTAATTATTGTGATGCATTCAAATAGAATTCAAACAATATACTTAAGTGTTAATTCCTTTTTGATTGTAAAGTTGCATTTTATTCTGTATTATTTTTCAAATCACCTCTATACACAGTATAATGAATCACGGATGATAATTATTTTAAGGAAATAGGCTCATACCCTTTAAATAAGTTATATTTCAATCCCATCAACTGTTTTTTAATGAAATGTAAATTTCGGAAACATTATCTATTCAAAATTTAAATCCAAAGTAAAATTCAAATTTTAAATTAATTCTTCTGAGAAAATTGACTGAATAATAATCGAATGAAAAGCTATCATTTGATGCTGTGGCATTTGCCAAGTTTTACCAGTTTCTGCTTTTGATTATTGTGTTTCTGTTTTCTTAGAACCCAAGACCTTGTAGAATGTATATCCTTGCATTTATTGGGCTATATATTTGATAATTGTGAGTGGGGTTTGGTATCTCAATAATAACAAAATGTTAAAAAGCTTAAATACTGCAATTATGAAATTCTTGAGAAAGTTTCAATACAAGCGGATTCTAAGCTTTCTCATAAAAACAACATGTATGTAACATATAGTGGATGGAGAACCAAATTTAGCCGTATAATGTTAATATGTGAAGATGTTAACTGAATAACTGCTTATACCTTTTGAACAAAATTGTTAAACTAATCATTTTTATGAAAATTTGTGGAACTTCATGGGTATAGAATTCTAGAAAAAGAAATTTAACATCGGGAGAGGTAAACTCCAAATTAAAACATTACGGGGACTTTTTAAACTGTCCTATATTAACGTTTGTCAGCTTCATGGGAATTCAAATTGTAAAACAATGACTATTTTCTTGCTGCATTTACGAATTTCTAAAACAAATTGCGAATATTTAGCTACAAAGAAATGAAAACCAAGACCAAATGATAAAAGGTTAAGTTGATGATCAATTTTCTGGTTTCATGTACATTTATCTTATTTATTTATTTATTTATATTAATCTTCACTTCAGAACTATATGAGTCCATGCATTTTCATAAAAGAATCACTCCCTCTCAACCTATTTTACATGAGTCACACTAAATAGCTGTTGATCAATGTACGTTGGATGACCGTGCATTATATTTCTGCAAACTAGCATCTAACGATCAACCCACCCGTCCCTATCCCTATGAGAGATGATGTGAGATGATGTGAGTTCGAATTCTGACACAACAGGATTATCATCTCTGCAATAACATTCACTGGATTTATGAACTTTTCAGGAACCTTTTTTGTTAACAGTTCAAGAAATTTATGAACATTCATGAAATGTTCATGATAACCTTATAAACAGTTCATGAATGTCAAATAACCTGTTTTTATGAACTCCTTCGTGGACTGTTCGTGAACTACCAATGAATATTGGGAATTTTAACATTCATGGACTGTTTTTAAAGGGGTGTAAGGAGACAATAGCAGAAAGTGATAGTATTTGATAGGAAGTTTGCAACAAGGATAACCACCCTTTCCACCAAAGATATCATTTCTAAATAATTTTCAGTTATAAGCCTCCATGCATCTCTAATTAATTGTAGGCAGCATCCATTTCCCTTTGGAAACAATTAATGAAATCCATAAAAGTTGGGCCATTTAACCGCCATTGACTACTTCATGAACCATTCATAATTATTTAGAAGATGATTATATTAAACAGTTCACGAAAGTTAGCAAAGTTCATGAACTGTTCAGAAAATTCCATAAAAGTTGGGTCATTTAACGGTCATGGACTAGTTCATGAACTGTCCTTGAGCCATTAATAATTATCTAGAAGATGTTCATATTAAATAGTTCACAAAAGTTAGTAACGTTCATGAACTGTTCATTGAAACTCCATAAGAATTGGGTCATTTAACGGTTATGGACTAGTTCATGAACTGTCCTTGAACTATTGACAACTATTCAAAGGATGTTCATATTAAACAGTTCAAGGAAGTTAGTAAAGTTCATGAAATGTTCGAAATGTTCATGAAAATTCCATAAGTTGGGTCATTCAACGGTCATGGACTAGTTCATGAACTGTTCATGAGCTGTTTAGAATATGTTCTTATAAAACAGTTCAGGAATCATAGTAAGTTCATGAACAATTCAGAAGATTTGTGAACATTCATGAACTGTTTAAAAGAAGCTCATAAGCAGTTAATCAAAGTTAATAAAATTCATGAACGGTTCATAAAAATTCCATGAAAGTTGGGCCATTTAACGGCCATGGACTAGTTCATGAACTATTTAGAAGATGTTCATATTCAACAGCTCACAAAATATAGTAAAATTCATGAAGCGTTTATGAATTGTTTATGAACAGTTCAAGAGATTTGTGAACATTCATAAAGTTCATAAATAATTCATGATTAGTTCATGAGCTGTTTGAAAGGTGTTCATACGCAGTTAATGGAAGTTAATAAACTTGTGAAAAGCTCATGAAAATTCCATGAAAGTTTGGCCATTTGACAGTCATGGACCATTTCATGAATTGTCCTTGAACTATTCATAACTACTTGAAATATGTTCATATTAAACAGTTCACAACAAAAGTTAGTAAAGTTTATAAACAGTCCAGGAGATTCGTGAACATTTGTACAGGGGGCTCTAAAAGAGACTACAGTACTTTGTTTTGTGTCAATGCTGCTAAATAAGGGATATAAAATAGTACGTCTTGATTTAAAGATTCTTTATAGAAAGGCCACTTGAGCAATGTGTGCATATTAAGGAGAGGGTCCCAGAAAAGTAGGCATCCTGGAATCCTAGATTACGGGAGGTTAGAGCAAATGCAGAAGAAAATTTGAATTGTTATGATTTATTGGTCAAGCTTCAACAACAACAAAATAGAAGAAATTGTAGAAATGCCTCTAGGATTCAACAGGTTGAACCTTTTGCTGGACTCTGTTTGTGGATTGAGTGAATCGTTTTACAAATATCCAACAAAAACTTTGTAAAATCCATTTTAGGTAACACTAGCTCATCAGTTGGAAATTGTGAAACCTACAAAGAGATCATTAGCTACATACATAATGAAGCAAGTCGTGACAAAGAACTACAAAACAAAATCAAAATGGATTTATGTGATTTGAAAACCAATACTCTATTAAACAAGGATGGCATTGATGAAATCCGAGAGGATTTTTCAGGAAAATTCTGTGAATTTGATTATAAGATTAAATCAGTTACTAATGTCAACGAACAACGTACAGATGAAGTGAAGAGAAGAATTGAAGAATTTAATGCTAAAGCAGAAAAAGATAAAACTGATGCAGACATAAGGTTTTATGGCAATCTTGCAAAACTCGATGATTATTATGAACATTTGAAAAATGTTCAAGAAAAGATGGAGTCACATAAACGTAGTGTGACAAAAAGAATGGATGAATATGGACATTGTCATGAAAACGTTAAAAACAGTCTTGAAAGCACCAAAAACGAAGTTGAATCCATCAAACATAATGTCAGCGCATGTGTTGGAATGTCAGATCATCTAGATGAGATGCGAAAGAGACATCAGACAATGGAAACCAAACAAAAAGGTTTAGAAAAAGCAGTGAAAAAATGCAGAGATGTCATTGTCACAGATTTTGATCATTTCAATAAGATACAACTTGAAACAACTGCAATTTGTGATGAAAATTCAAAATGTTTGGAGACTCTGAAAAATGTTGTAGCTGACCAAGAACAAAAACATAATTTCATTCAAAAAGAAATGACAACGTTGAAAATAGCACAGAAAAAATGCAAAAAGCCAAAGAATATGTTCAAACATTTTAATGATATGAAGACACAGATCAACAGTTTAAAATTTAGGCTTGATGCAGTCAGAGTATCATCTAGAAATAGTAACAAAAGCAACAAATCCGATAAAATGTTCCGTAACAATTGTAAAATGGAAGTAGATACTATCAAATCAGAAATCAAGAAATTGTACATTAACTTCAATGATATTCAAAATAACAACGATTGTAGCTATGATGAGATTGCTGCAATTAAGAGTGAGCTTTTGGATGTAGTAAAGAATCAATTTGATCTTGATAAGGATATTCAAGCTGCGTTGAAAAAAATTGATCATTATGAATGGGATATCAAAGTATTGAAAAGAGATATCGATACGAAGCAAACAAACAATGATAAAAAAATCAACAGCATTTCAAATGAATTGAAAAATAGCCTTTCTGGTATACAAGACCATTCAAATGAAATGTTAAAGAAACATGAAGATTTTAAATCAAATTATATGGACTTGAAGAAAGAAGCTATTGAGAAATATCATATCATCCAAAATAAAATGACTACACAGAATAATAAATTGAATACAATTGAATCTAAAGTTCGAGAAACTGGTTCGGTATTACTTGGTCAGTTAAAAATGATGCATGCCAAACAAGATAGCATTATAAGTCAGCTAGCAGAGGCATCAGAGGAGTTTCCAATAGAAGACAACAATGACATATCACCCATACAAGAAGCAATTTCTAACATTGCTAAGGAAATTGTAGAACAAAAAGAAAAACAAGAAAAATTATCTGATGCTGTCAATCAGAATTCTAAAGAAGTGCAAATGAATTATGAAAAACTTAGTCAAATTGTAAACAAGCATGAAATTTTTACTGCAAAATCTGATGATATAGAAGCTATAAGTAACAGTAAAATTGAATGTATTGAAAATAGCCTTGATTTAATCACCAAAAGACAAAATGAATTCAACATTAAAGTTACACAATTTGCTGAGATGCTGACAAAGTGTAAAGATTCTCAAGTCATGAACACAGTTCCAGATCAACATGCAATTAACAAAGCTATGCTTGAAGATTTTAAAGATGGGATTATAAATGAGCAAAATCATACACACAAGAATATCACAGACAAAATGGATAAAATTATCACTACAAATATGGCTGATATGAGAAAACTAACCAGTCATATCACCTCTGATGTCGATGTCAAATTAGCAAATGTTAAAAGTACTGTTGATGAAGTAACTGGTCAGATACATAAGATTCAAGATGATATGAAAGCATTAATTGATAATCAGATACATGATAACAGTGTGAAATTTGAAGGTTTTAAATGTGATATGTCTGCAAAGCAAGAAGAATTTCAACAATACATCAAAGATCATGTTGCAGAAAAAATTAATCTTGAATCGAATGGAATTAAGAACATCACAGACGGCTTAGTCTCTGAAGTTGATACGAAATTGGCAATGATTAATGATGAACTTGGTATAACTAATGATAAATTAAGTGGTATTGAATCTAGCATCATGCATCGTATTGATTATCATAGTCAAATCAAAGCAGTGGATAAAAAGTGTGATAAATTAAAAGTTGATTTCAGCAAGAGACAGGATGATGCACAATTAAGTATAACTGAAGCTATCAGTTCAAGTATGATTGAAATGAGAAAAGTTACTAATAACATGAGCGCACAAGTTGATATCAAATTAAATAGCTTGAAGAATGCAGTCAATCGAGCTAATGATGATATAACTAGGATACAAGCTGAGATCAAAGTAACAGATACTAGTCAATTATATACTGATGATGAAAAGCTACATGCCTTCAAGATCGAGATTAATGCAAAGCATTATGACATTGTATCTGAAATGGATGATAAATTTGATGAATTGAAGATGATGATTGGTCAATCAAATGATAGTATTAATAATCTTGAATGCAGTGATACAGCTAAATATGATTATCGAAACACATCTGATATGGATGATAAAATGTTTGAACAATTTAAAAATGAGATAACTTCTAATCAAGAAAAGTTGCAAGCATTCCAAGATGAGGTTTATATGAAACATAATGACATTGCAACTGAAATGGATAAAAAATTTGATAAATTGAAGACCGTGATTGAAAAATCAAATGATAGTATTAACAATCTTAAATGTGATGATACAGTTAATCATAATCATAAAAACACATCTAATGTGGATGATAAAATGTTTGAACAATTTAAAAATGAGATTTATTCTAATCAAGAAAAGGCTCATAAAAAACTAAAAGACCATGTCAAAGAATCCAACAACGCATGCAAAAACAGGATCCAGAAATTGACTGATGACATCATATCTCAAAATAACAAAAATGAAGATTGTAAAGATTTGAAAACTGAGTTAAGAGATTTACGTGAAAGATTGATGGAGCTTGAGCATAAGCAATCAAGTGAACAACCAAACATGGCCCAGTTACACTCAATTATATCTGAGATGAAAATTGAAATCAAGATTCTCAAAGAAAACCAACAGTCAAATATTTGTTCAAAACTTGAAACCGACTTAACTGATTCTCAGGAAAATAAAGAAGAAGATAAAAATAGAATTTCAGAAGTAATGGAACAAGTTCAAGATGATATATTAGAGTTAAGACGTGATCACATCCGCCTGACATTACATTTAAATGAAACTAATGAAAACTGCCAAAAGATGTGGGATGATGTTGATAGACTCAATGACAATGTTGAAAAGGCTGTTGAACAAGGGATAGCCATGGAAGCCATGCTGGATTCATGTGGTCTTCTTCTTGATGCTCATAATGCTAATGAAGCAAGGTAAGAAGTCAATATCAAACAAACATTATTTTAATGATAAAGTGATGTCTGCAGGGTTGATAAAAACTATTAAATTATAAGACCAATGGAATGAAAGAGTAATTGAGAAGGCATTGCCCTACCTGAGGATACCAACGAATAACCAATGAGACAGATGACTGTTTGGCTGACTTCTGAATTAAATAAAACCAGGAGACTTGCTTGATAAGCTAATGTTGTTCTACTGTCTTCACTGTATTCTATTGCGTTAACCTACAGCCTCTTCTACAGTAAATAATGATATTTCATTATAACTTCATTTTGAGATTGAATCATTTAATGTAGACATTATAAGAACATTGAGACATAGTGAACTGATATTAGTGTAAGACTGATATACAGTGTATAGTAGATGTTAGTGTTACTGGTATTCTTATTTTTTGCGTAGTGATACAAGCAATAGCCGCAAGGTATCTGTCATCTCAAGTGAAGATGAAGATAAGAACCATCTCATTCCAAATCGCAAAGAACAAAGAAAAACAAAAGGTAGAAAAAAGAAATCAAAGGCAGGTAAAACATCCTCAATCGTTGAAGATAAAGCTTCACTCAAGGATATCAAGTCAACAACATATACCTCACAGGATGTTGGTCCAACAGCTGAAAAGTTAAGTTTAGGTGAAAAAATCAAACCGAAGAAACTTTCATCTGAGACAGCCATAACTGCATTTGAAGATGAGAAGTATGTACCAGTTCAAATCAACAAGCCTGGGACTTCTATGCAGGAGACAAAACCAATAACACACATAGTTGAATGTGTGCAAGTCAAAAACGATGAGTATAAGGCAGGACCTTCGACGACTGAAGCCCATGGGGCAGTTAAGAAAAGTAAGCCAAAGAAGAAGGCCAAGTCAAAGATCCAGATAGCCGAAGAACATCCAAATACCTTGGAGAACAATCAAAGGTGATAACCATTCAATAAATTTAATTGCATATTAAATCTGAAGAATAGGTACTGACAATAGTTGTGAAATGGACAGACAAGTTTTCACTCTATCCTATTCTCCAATGTTGCTGTTCCAAAACAACGCAAGCAAAAAGCATGTGGTAATACCTGATATAATAATCAAAAATAACCAAAGAGAAAAATCTACCTCCTGCTTCCGTCCTATGTGCCTCTGTTTTAATCTCCTCTATAAAATAAAATTGGTATGTTGGCTCTTTCACTACATTCAAACATAATGATATGTGTATGTTTTTTTTGTGAGCAGTAAAATCAACAAGAATGTCATTAATGACACACAACAGATGCAAAGCAATACAGAAGGTATGCAAGTTTCTATCCTCAATTCTACAACATTAACAAATGAAGAAAAAATATATCCAGTTGAGGAAAAGTTACTGAAAAAAAGGAGCAAAGAAAAAGCTTTGGGATCTAACAAGAAATCCCATGAAACCAACATCAATGATGATGTTGCAACTATTGGTACAGATGAAGACTATGTTGATGTAATTGATGTTGCTAAGAGGTAACTACAAAAGCACAATAAACCTTCATTTTAACATGTGACAAGACACATCATGTTGATACAATATCTAGAAGATGCGTCAATTTGTAGAATATCGATTGTAGACTTCTCATTCATTTATTGCTTATTGATATGTAATCATTTTCATATAATTGATCAGTCCATTGTAGTCAAGTTTTGTTCCGTGTATTGCTATAATTATTAAATATGTGGCTGTATTTTTGTATTTTATTTACATTCATTAAAGCTGTAGCAGCATATAAGACATTCAGTAGTAGAATACAAAATTCAAAAATAGTTTCAAATCAAGGATATATGGACTATTTGTGATGGATATCTGAGATCAAGGCAATAGAGCTCACAATGAGAAAATAGTCTGCAATAATCTCTAAAGTTGGAAAGTTCTCATGCCTGGGTATTACAATGAAAATTGTTTTTATTTTCCAGTGACACAATTATCAAACAGAAAAAAGTTAAAAGTCATAAGCAACCAGATACCTGTCAACCAAATCAGTGCAGCAGCAAAGAAATTCAACAACAACAACAAATTGAAAGTGTTATGGTGCCAAAGAATGAGAACACATCTGATATATGTTCAAAATCTGAACCTATCCAAAATAAAGAAATGGAGGATATGTTTACATGGGAATTTGATGATAATGGGGATGATAATGATGCATCTGATGATATTGATATCGATGATCTGTTGGGAGATTCAAGTTACATGCCATCTTTTGGAAAAGAAAACAATAATAGCATCAGTTCTGAAGCCAAAACACAGAAGAATATTGGCAATAAACAGCCAAAAGCAATCTCAAGGTACAAAACTAATACACACCATGAGTCTGTAAAACATAAACATATACTAACTTGTCTAAACCTGTTATAACGGCCACCTCTATAGAGCAGCCACCTGTCTATAGTGGTCACTTTTGCAATGACTAAATTAATATTTCTATTGAAATATAAAAATGTGATCAATGCACCAAGAAATAGAAACAGGGATGCCCTTGCAAAGGAAAGTCTTGAATTTGCCGGTAAAATTGTTTTCCTCCAGCTTAAAGAAAATCTGTTCATGAGTAGTTCATAAAGCATTCACACACTGATGATGAACAGTCTGAATTGAGCATGAATGTGGAATTATATGATGTGTATGGAAAGTTCATGGATCCTATTCAGAATTTGCTTGAAGTAAACATTTTTTTTTCTTATTCAACAGTGACACAGCAGTTCAACAGCATAAAGATGTTGCTGAGATTGACGTTGTTAATGATGTCAACAACACTGATACAAAACAACAACAAATTATTGCGGAGAAAACAACTATCCAAGTTCCTTCAAAATCAGCAAATGAAAATTGCGTAGCTATTGGTAAAATCAAGCAAAAGAAACAAGTTTCAACAGAGTCTCAACAGCAAAATGTGACCATAGAAAACAAAACAAATTCAGATGTTGATGAAGCTAATACTCAAAAATATAACCCACCTGAAAAAGATGTTAACAAAAAGGGATCTAAAAGTAGCATTAAAAAAATGAGTACCAAAGCAGAGGAGACAGATAACAGTGACCCAAAACAATGCAGCTCAAAAGAAGATCAACAACAACATCAACAAACAACATCATCATCGAAGCAAGAAAAACCTCAGTCTACTAAAAGCAAAGAAATGGAGGATATGTTTACATGGGAATTTGATGATAATGGGGATGATAGTGATGCATCTGATGATATTGATATCGATGATCTGTTGGGAGATTCAAGTTACATGCCATCTTTTGGAACAAAGTCTAATGACAATAATAATAAAAGTAAAAAATCAATTGAAGGACATCTAGCCTCGGTTAGTGATGATGACAATAATGAAATGTCTTATACACCATCATTTGATGTGTCATCACGTAAAAGAGGTAATGGGCAAAAGCCTACTATTTAATTTAATTTGTATAACTCTTTGGAATAATTTTTGTATATAATCATAATTAGATTGATGAAATTTTGTATATAATAATTTGAGAATCA